>CM035846.1:311181627-311609127 GCA_020510985.1 Pholidichthys leucotaenia
TGGATACACACGTTTGGCAAGTAGTTGTAGTCTGTTGAGGACGACACGGGCAAAGGCTTTGCCAACTATACTTAGGAGTGAGATACCATGATAGTTGTTACAATTGCTCCGCTCCCCCTTGTTCTTGTAGAGAGCGATGATTTTGGCATCACGCATATCTTGGGGCACAGCCCCTTCCTCCCAGCACTGCAGCAGGAGCTCATGGAGGTGTTTCAAGAACGAGCTCTCCTTTGCGGTTTTGACAATTTCAGGGGGGATGTTGTCACTGCCTGGAGCCTTGCCGTTTGAGATGGAGTTTATCGCCTTGCTGAGCTCCTCGATGGTGGGTGAAGCGTCAAGCTCATCCATGACTGACAGTAGAGGGATGTTCTCAAGGGCCGTGTTCGAGACGGTGGTTACTCTCGAGTAGAGCTCTTGGTAGTGCTCAGCACATCTCTCCATTTGTTTACCGCAATCCTTGATGACATCTCCTGCAGCTGATTTAAGTGGGGCGGTCTTGATGACACTGGGACCGAAAGCCTTCTTCATGCCTTCGTACATTTTGCGCACGTTTCCGTGATCTGCAGAAAGCTGTATGTCCTGGCAGAGGTTAAGCCAGTAGTCGTAGGCACATCGCCTTGCAATCTTTTGTGCATTGTTCCTCACAGAGCGCAGTGTAGCAAGCATCTGCACAGAGGGCTCCTTCTTGTGGGCAATTAGGGCTGCACGTTTGGCGGCGATTGCAGGTTCCATCTCAGCGGCTCCAGCTTCAAACCAATCTGCACTCTTCCCCACCTTTTTCTCAAAGGTACCTATGGCGGTCTCAAACACAGCCTCACGGATGTGGTTCCACCTTGCAGAAGCACAGTCGGTGGGACAGTCCACCAGGGCTTCATTTATGACTTTAGCATAGCGTTCCCGCAGTTCAGGTACTGTAATCATAGCTGTGTTGATGCGGGGTCGGGGTTTCTGCTTGGAGCGGTTGACACGTCTGAGGCAGAGACGTACCTTGGTGGTGACCAGGGAATGATCGGTGTCACAGTCAGTGCTGTGGAAACTGCGCATGACCAGCACTCGGTTCAGCAGGGATCTCCTGGTGATGACGAAGTCCAGCTGATGCCAGTGGTGAGACCTTGGATGTCTCCAGGACACTCGGTGACAAGGCTTGGTGGAGAAGAATGTGTTGGTCAGACAGAGGTCATGAAAGGAGCAGAGTTCAAGAAGGCGTTGACCGTTCTCATTGAGCTTGCCGATGCCGAAGCGGCCAATGCAGCGGGGCCAGGAGTCATGATCTGCCCCTATCCATGCGTTAAAGTCACCGAGCAGAAACAGGTGCTCCTTGGCAGGGATCTGCTGGATCCTGGTTTCGAGCGCCTCGTAGAATGCATCTTTCCCCTCAGTTGAAGAGCAGAGCGTCGGAGCATAGGCGCTAAGGATATTAGCTGGTTCAGAGGAGGTTATGAGATGGAGAGAGAGGACTCGTGGAGTGCCTGAAGACGGCGGTTCAATAGAGGACAGAAGGGAGTTTCGAACAGCGAATCCAACACTGTACAGGCGATGCTTGTCAGGCTCCTGTCCCTGCCAGAAAAACATATAGTTCTTCTCCTTCAAGCTGCCGCTGCCCGGGAGTCGTGTCTCTTGCAGTGCTGCAATGTCAATATTGAGCTTCTTCAGCTCGCGGTCGATGATAGCAGTTTTCCTGGCGTCGTTAATTTGCTGGAGGTCGTCAGAGAGGCCAGGACACATTGTTCTGACGTTCCAGGTTGCCAGACTCAGCGCTGGCGGCTTTGGTTTCTTGATATTAGCTGGTGCAGTGATTACAGTCCGGGATTCAGCTTTTGGCCTACACTTCAAGCACCCTTTGAAGTATGCGGACCGTGACGGGCCAGCACCTTACTGACTGGGGGCTGCCCAGCTAAAGGCGGGCGGTAGCTGGCCAGTGGGACACGACGATCCCTCCCACCGTCGGGAGACAGCCCTAGGCGCCCGAGCTTACGCCAATTTGCTCTGGACTTTTAACCAGTAACTGCGTCTCTCCATTTTGAGCTGCCGCAGAAGGCGGCACAGGAGTGACCTCTCCAGGGCACAGGCCAGGGCGAAGTTGTGGAGAAACTGAGATGCCCAGTTGACAGATCCTCCTTCTCGGCCTTGCTGGTAGTGTCCAATGGAAGGGACTAGCCGATACAGTTGGTACCAACTTGGCTAGAGAAGTTGCCGGGAGGTCCCGCTACGCGAAGACCAACCGCCTTTGGGGATCCACTCTGGATTTTCTGTAGGGGTTGATTCCCTTGGCTTGTGTCACTCCCGTGACGACCACAAGGCAGTGGTGCTATTTGCCCATAGCTGGGGGTTGTTTTGTGTGGCACCAGGGCGTGTCCACGCGCCGGTGGGCTTGCGTGCCACACATTTGGGCCCAGCCCAAGGGGGGCACACCTCCTCCCTTAATGCGACAGGTTGTACTGGGCTACATCTTACCAGTAGAGGAGAGAGAAAACTTCCTCTCCCACCTGACCTGGATATATATATACAAGTTAAATTAGCTATAATTTAATTTGTTTGCTTGCCAAATAATTTAACCTATTTCAATAATTGTTAATCCCCAATAACTTGTATATATATATATATATATACAGTGGGGCAAAAAAGTATTTAGTCAGCCACCAATTGTGCAAGTTCTCCCACTTAAAAGATGAGAGAGGTCTCCAATTTTCATCATAGGTATACCTCAACTATGAGAGACAAAATGAGAAAAAAAAATCCAGAAAATCACATTGAAGGATTTTTAATGAATTAATTGGTAAATTCCTCAGTAAAATAAGTATTTGGTCACCTACAAACAAGCAAGATTTCTGGCTCTCACAGACCTGTAACTTCTTCTTTAAGAGGCTCCTCTGTCCTCCACTCGTTACCTCTATTAATGGCACCTGTTTGAACTCGGTATCAGTTTAAAAGACACCTGTCCACAACCTCAAACAGTCAGACTCCAAACTCCATGATGGCCAAGACCAAAGAGCTGTCAAAGGACACCAGAAACAAAATTGTAGACCTGCACCAGGCTGGGAAGACTGAATCTGCAATAGGTAAGCAGCTTGGTGTGAAGAAATCAACTGTGGGAGCGATTATTAGAAAATGGAAGACATACAAGACCACTGATAACCTCCCTCGATCTGGGGCTCCATGCAAGATCTCACCCCGTGAGGTCAAAATGATCACGAGAACGGTGAGCAATAATCCCAGAACCACACGGGGGGACCTAGTGAATGACCTGCAGAGAGCTGGGACCAAAGTAACAAAGGCTACATCAGTAACACACTACGCCGCCAGGGACTCAAATCCTGCAGTGCCAGACGTGTCCCCCTGCTTAAGCCAGTACATGTCCAGGCCCGTCTGAAGTTTGCTAGAGAGCATTTGGATGATCCAGAAGAGGATTGGGAGAATGTCATATGGTCAGATGAAACCAAAATAGAACTTTTTGGTAAAAACTCAACTTGTTGTGTTTGGAGGAGAAAGAACACCATACCTACTGTGAAGCATGGGGGTGAAAACATTATACTTTGGGGCTGTTTTTCTGCAAAGGGACCAGGACGACTGATCCGTGTAAAGGAAAGAAGGAATGGGGCCATGTATCGTGAGATTTTCAGAATCAGAATCAGAATCAGAATAAAGTTTATTGCCAAGTACATTTACAAGTAAACAACAGGTAAACATACGAGGAATTTGACTTGACATTGGAAAACGCCTGATAGGCGAATCCCAATGACGCGGCAAGCCATGAAGGCGCCTGTCAACAGAGGAGAATAGAGGGCAAAGGTCAGGAACAAAACAATAGGTAGAGAGAAAAAAACATAGTTAATCAAAATAAGGCTCATAAGTGAGCCGAATTATGATCACCAGAAAAAAAAAAAACCTCGATGCACAATTAGCAGACAATGTCTCACACTTAACATACAGAAGCAGTAGAGAGCAGTGAATGATTGTTTTCGTCAGTATAATGAATCAGTCATGTGTGTGTGTTGGATGCAGAGGTGTTATCAGTTGCTGGTGAAACAGCAAAGGTCTCTCTCTCAGCAGATGTTATGACTAGTGTCTGAAAGTAAGAGGCAACATGTCCTTGGCACGGCAGATGGGATTTCTCTGTGAGTCAGACATATGGCTGTCCTTGGGAGATCAGATACTGTTCGCCAATGTTTGTGAAGAGGAAAGTCAACATTTATACTGATATCATCATCAGGAGGACTGAGTGCTGAGGGCGCCGAAAAACAGGTCGAATAGCACTGACTTCAGAGAAAAAAACTTTCTTTTTTTCTTAGATTTTGAGTGAAAACCTCCTTCCATCAGCAAGGGCATTGAAGATGAAACGTGGCTGGGTCTTTCAGCATGACAATGATCCCAAACACACCGCCCGGGCAACGAAGGAGTGGCTTCGTAAGAAGCATTTCAAGGTCCTGGAGTGGCCTAGCCAGTCTCCAGATCTCAACCCCAAAGAAAATCCTTGGAGGGAGTTGAAAGTCCGTGTTGCCCAGCGACAGCCCCAAAACATCACTGCTCTAGAGGAGATCTGCATGAAGGAATGGGCCAAAATACCAGCAACAGTGTGTGAAAACCTTGTGAAGACTTACAGAAAACGTTTGACCTCTGTCACTGCCAACAAAGGGTATATAACAAAGTACTGAGATGAACTTTTGTTATTGACCAAATACTTATTTTACCGAGGAATTTACCAATTAATTCATTAAAAATCCTTCAATGTGATTTTCTGGATTTTTTTTTTCTCATTTTGTCTCTCATAGTTGAGGTATACCGATGATGAAAATTGGAGACCTCTCTCATGTTTTAAGTGGGAGAACTTGCACAATTGGTGGCTGACTAAATACTTTTTTTCCCCACTGTATATATATATATATATATATATATATATATATACACAAGTTAAATTAGCTATAATTTAATTTGTTTGCTTGCCAAATAATTTAACCTATTTCAATAATTGTTAATCCCCAATAACTTGTGTATATATATATATATATATATATATATATATATATATATATATATATATATATATATTATATACAAGTTAAATTAGCTATAATTTAATTTGTTTGCTTGGCAAATAATTTAACCTATTTCAATAACTGTTAATCCCCAATAACTTTTATTCTTCAAACATTAAGTGTCTACTTTTACAACAATGTATTTTAAACCAACCAAAATTTAATAAGTTTTGTCTCTAAATTAATAAGATTTGCCAAACATAATATTATCTCAAACTGAATATATAGGGAAAAATTTAAAAAAAATGCCAACAAATAAGAAAACTGTTTATAAAGTATATTCCAGATATTGCCCCTCCCCCTTTTTTTCTTTTTACATCACCCCAAGGGCAGGTAGACAAACATAGACCAAATAAAAAATTCAGGACAAAACAAACAGGCATCAAACAAAAGAAGAAAGAAGAACAGAAAAGGTAGAAGAAGGTAGATTATCAGTGTCATCTGAAGTCATTCTAAACATAATAATCAGGTCATCTAAGGCCAGTCTCTAAATGTCAAGCTTCAAAAAGTCAATAGTCAGTTTACTTTAGAATCAAACTATATTTCAGTCAGGTCTTGAGGGCTTCTCCCACTGACAGTGTGTCATCAGGGGTGTCTGTATTTTGATTAAGCATGCTGATAGAAAGGATCCTTCATCAATATTATCTTTACTTAACAATGGTGTCAAAACATCTTGTGAAACACTGAATATCATTGTCGCTTAGGACATGAATTCTAATAAAGCGAAGGTCTCAGTGTCCCAAAAAGAAAAAAGAAAAAAAATATTATTATTGCATCCAAGTGTCATATTTGTTGTTGTTATTGTGGCGTAATTTTATCTATCTTAAAGAGTTTCAATACAGTAATTTAATAATCATTTTCTTTTAAATTTCGTATGTGATCACATAGTTCAGATTAATCTTTGCTTTACAAACCAAATTATAATTTACTTATTTCAATTTATGACCATGTAGTCAAAATACTCTAATTATCTGCTAGACTTTATAGTTTATATTTTGTTGAACATTTTATGAACTTAATTAATCATACAGTTCATAGGACTGCCTCCTCTGTATGCCAATTTTCAAAATTTTATCCATAATCCATGCTCAAGTTTGTCCTGTAACAAGAAAAAAAATTTCTAAATTTATTTTGCAGTCACCCTTGAAGGCAGAAATCTGAGAAGGGTATGAGTAAGAGTCTTAGTTTTCAGGCAATGTGAAGTGCTCTTCAGTTTCTATTTTTGTCATTTTGATTTCAAAATATATTTATTCCATGCATGGTTTACATTTAGCAATTATCATTTTGAAATTCAACTTTTAAACTTTAGAAGCATATTTAGATGTTAAAAGGTTAACCATTATCTCAAACTTGTTGGCTGCCATCCATCCATCCATCCATCCATCCATCCATCCATCCATCCATCTTCTACCGCTTTTCCGGAGGTCCGGGTCGCGGAGCCAGCAGTTCAAGCAGAGAAGCCCAGACTTCCCTCTCCCCCGCCACCTGCTCCAGCTCTTCAGAGAGGATACCAAGGCGTTCCCAGACCAGCTGGAAGACATAGTCTCTCCACCGTGTCCTGGGTCTGCCCCGGGGTCTCCTCCCAGTGGGACGTGCCTGAAAAAGCCAGTTTAGAAAGCTTGGGATCAGTACGCCAAGGTCTCCGCTTTTGACCGCCACCTAATCCACATAGCACCAGACCCCCATGATCCCTCCTGCAGGTGGTGAGCCCACTGGAGGGCGGACCCATGTAACTCCTTCGGGCTGAGCCCGGCTGGGTCCCATGGGTGGAAACCCGGCCACAAGGCGCTAGCCTTCGAGCCCCTCCCCCAGGCCTGGCTCCAGGGTGGGGCCCCGGTAACCCCATACCGGGCGGGGTACACTGAATCCTTGATATACAATTTATCATGAGAGTCTGTTGGATCAGAATCAGAATCAGAATCAACTTTATTGCCAAGTATGCTTACACATACAAGGAATTTTACTTATCACTAAGGTGCGCTTGTTTCTAAGCGCTCCCTAATGACGCAGCAGCCATACAGGCGCCTCATACAGTGGGGGGTAAAGAGGGGGAGGGGGAGGGGATGACACATTGGGCAGAGAGAAAAAACAAAGTTATCAAAATAGAGCTCGAGTGAGCAAGATTGTGATCACATAGAAAAAAACCCTCTAATTGCACAATTAGCAGACAAGATACAGATCCACACATTAACAAAGCAAGAGAGAGACCAGTGTGTGTATGTCAGTCATGTGATATCAGTGTGAGTGTAGTGTGAATGTATCAGTTACTGGTGCACAACAAAAATCCTCTCCTAGGCAACGGCTAGATGTTATGTCCATGTATTCTAAACATAGATAAACAGAGTTCATCTCTCTTCATGCCAGATGGTAAAATTCCATGTTAGTCCCATGATAACGCTGTCCTTGGAGAGTTCAGATTGCTGCACATCAGCAATTGTTTGGGTTAGAGAGAAGCCAAAACTCCCTTCTGCTTTATCTCTTCTCCTGGAGGAATGAGTTCTCCCAAGGACGCCGAATCAAGGCCTGATGAGCACAGTTCACTTACAGCATAGAAATTTCTTCTCTCATGTGATTCTGTGCATCACAATTTACATTCACAGGCTTTAAAATCATTCCCTGGAGAGCACCCAGCGACTCCGAGATGTTTCCCACCTTACGGCTGCTATCAGTGCTCCCCAGCTGGTCGAATTGTTGAAGGAGCTTCGCCGGGTCCGCATTTTGACCAGCTCTTCCAACTTCTTTAATTTCCGATACATCAGGAAAACTCCAAAGCCAAACAACAGAAATCCTGTGATCATAAGCCAAACGGGTAGATGTCTTCCACATCTTCAATCGAATCACACAGACACATGAGTTTCCAGTTGTTCCATGAGTCTCTCCACTTGGGCTCCCCCTGGCCCGATTTTCTTTTTAAAAAAGTGGTGTCAATTGCATTTAAAGCCCAGCTCAATTCCATAATTTCCATTTGGGTCGAGATGCAGCAGAATGAAGAGCGAGACAAAGACAGGACACAGCAAGCTGGGATCAGTAAGGGAGGAGGAGAAGGGAGAGGAGAAGAAATGCGTCTGCTCTCTCTGATAGCCGGAAGAAGAAGACCGGATCGTTCTTAGTCTGGCCCTTCACCCAGGACCAGTTTGTCTTGGGAGACCCTATCAGAGGCAAATTGCCCCGGACAACATAGCTCCTGGGATCACTGGGGCACGCAACCCCCCCCACCACCACAATAAGGGGACAATCCATGAGGGGGTTGTTGGCTGCCATTTTAAATAATGTTGCACATAACTTTTGATTAAAATTTATCAACACCGGTGGCTTAAAGACCTTTCTCTCTCTGGTTTGTAGCTCGTCAAGCACTCGTTCACTCATTCACACATTCACTCATCAGCCTACTTCAGTTCTGGTCTGTAATCTGTCTGGTGTGTAATCAATTAAGTGTGAGGGCATTATTATTATTATCATTGTAATTATTTTGTACTAGTAAAGGAGTGATTATTTAAGAAATACTTTTTACCATGTGCTAGTGCATTTGTATACCCATAACTCTAAACTATATCTCAAATGTGTATGTACTTTATCTGACTATTTTCCTACATATAAAAATATTATCATGTTGACAGGAAAAACAAACAACAAAACAAACAAAACAAAAAAAGTGTTGGTGTAGGTGCGTTTTACCACAGGGCTTTTTTGTTTTTTTTTTTTAATCCTATCTGTTGAGCTAGTAAACCATGGCAAACAGTATCCATTCGTCCCTGTCTTCGGCACCCAGAGAATGTCAATCTTATCGTTGTCTTTATCCGTTTTTCGGTTCTCAGCTGTTATCACATTTTCGGCACACACTCATAGAGCAGAGAATGTTTTTGTCCCACTTACAGAGGTGGGGTTATGTTACTCAGCAGCTCTTGGAGACGGTTGCCACAAATGAAGTACACAGAGGTGGAGTTATGTTTGTTACTCAGCAGTTCTTGGTTACAGGCAATTGCCAGAAGCAAAGCAATACTGGCCTGTTGTTGTCTTCAGCCACCTGCCGGTGACTAGCAAGAGAGTTCTTAGTCCGTTGTGCCAGAGAGCTGTTCATTCAGGAAGTATGCATGCTGTAGTGCTGTTGATGGATGGATTTTGGTGATGATGTCGGTGTTGACACTGAGTGATGATGCTGGGGTGAGGGAAGGAATGAGAAAAGATAGCACTGGTCTGCCATGGTTCAGTTTGCCCCTAAAAAAAATACAAAGCAGAAAAGGATTCCTGAGACGTATATTCTGCTCATATATCATCCACATGGAAATTAAAACTAGGACTTAAATAAAATGTCACTGTTTCTGTGTTTTGGGTGTCAGTCTGTAAGGTCACGGTTTTGATACAATTAAAATATGCGATTCCTTGAAAAAAAATGTGTAGACTTATAAGATTATTAAGTACAATGAAAAGGGTAAATTAGGTTGTAATATATACCTTGATAAATGATATTATGTTTGTTTTATGAACCACAATGAACTAAACTGAACCTAAAATAAAAACAAAATAAAACAAAACATGTTTTCTGCTTAGATTCATAGGGTCATATGAATTAAAAATTAATTAAAATGCATCCATAGGGCCCTAGTTTCAGTTTTCCTTTTTTCCCCTCTAATATTTATTTATTTAATTAATTCAAATCCTTCTGACTTTGTTCTAATACTAGGGGTCATACAAGCATTTTAATAGCCCACACGACCCAATTGATTCAAACTAGATACTGTTGGTACTGTTGGTTGGGGCTGCACGGTGGCGCAGTGGTTAGCACTGCGGCAGCACAGTTTACCCTTGGCCGGGGGATTGTGGGGATCGTGGGATCGTGGGTTCGATCCCAGCCCCCGACCAACAGTGATCTGTGTGGAGTTTGCATGTTCTCCCCGTGTTGCGTGGGTTTACTCCGGGATTTCTCCGGTTTCCTCCCACATGCCAAAAACATGCATGTTAGGTTAATTGGCTGTTCTAAATTGTCCCTAGATATTTGTTTCCTATAGGCCCTTAGAATAGAGGGTTAGTATTAATGAAAGCGCTTTGAGTGGTCTTTGTGACTAGAAAAGCGCTATATAAGTGCAGGTTAGTTAGTTAGTTAGTAAAATAAATGTCAACTATATAGTCTTTTATTTATCATACATTCTTATTTTCTGCTTTTTCTCATCTAACTTTTCTTTCAGATAATGTAATTGATGGAGACCAAATGATCCTCCATCTGGAAAACCCATTTCAGACCAGCTTGGCACCAGCCAGACACTTTCATCACCATATTTTTGCTTCATATTTTTACATATGGGAATTGCTGTAAGAGCTCACACTCTTACTTTGAGATTTTCCCATATTCCATCAAAGTAAAACCCTAGAGATGTTATTTATTTAAACACACACACACACACACACGAATGACTAGACAAACAAGCTGCAGTTATTTATTTTAACATATTTATTTTGCTTTTATTTTAGTTAGAGGCTATTTTATTTTATTTTAAGCTTATTTTGAGTTATACCTGAAGGTATTTTGGTTGTTGTTATTATATTAAGGTTAATCCTTATTATACTGAAGTTATTTTTTTCTTTATTTTTAAAGTTATTTCTTGTTATAACCTTTATTTTCTCTATTTTTCTTTACTTTTTCTCTCGGTCATTAATATCACTCCGTGGTAACCTTCCGCTGTATTCTTCCGGGATATCCTTCCACACGCTGTTTACCCATTTACTCAGTAGAAATGCATTTCCACCGATGGACTTAAAGTTGGGTACTGTTAAGCTTTACCGAACGAATTTGAACCTATGGTATTTTAATGCTTAACTCTTAAATCTTAACTCTTAACGTGTATTTTCACCAACTATGGACTCGAACTGGGACGAGACGTCTTTAACTCTTAATGTGTATTTTCACCGACTGCAGGCTCGAACCGGGACAAGACGTCTTTAAATCAATAGTAATTAATAATTAAATTTACTCACTTCAATCCTCTGCCTTGGGTAGACCCCGTCACCTCCCACTCCTGTGGAAGAATCCTCCATTGTCTCACTTCGAACAGACCATCTCAGTTGGAGCTGATGTAGGAGGTCTTTCAGTTGCCGTGCACAGACTTGGAGAGATCCTGCCACCGGGGAGGAAGGGTCTTGGGGTCCCTGTTTGGAGCGCTAAATATGTTGGAAAAATTCCCTGCAAGGATAGGAGAGGTTCAGTCAATGATCAGGCAGGATCAAAGTTTCAGCAAATTTAATATGCACTGATCAGCGGAAGACAATACAGAGTACAGCTTTCACAGATTGCTGCAGTGCATTGGCTTAACTAACAGAGTGATTTTGGCTATATATATATCCAAGGGGCCGTGGGGGTGAGGTCACTTCTTGATAGTTCATTCATGACTCAACTGATAAAGTTTGCTGAGCCTCTTGATTATTTCATTCATGACTCAGATTGTATCTGCTGACTACATGCAGGAAACCAGCTGACATTAGTGATAAGGCTGGAAGCAGTCACAGAGATAGAACTGAACATTCACAATTGATAACCTAACAGTTACATCAGCACATCAGCATCCTTCAGTCTGTTTTTTTTTCCACTACTCAACAACTCCAAATATGATAACAGGATTTCTTGAGTCAGTACACACATTAAGCTTTATATATACACTACCGTTCAAAAGTTTGGGGTCACTTAGAAATTTCCTTGTTTTTGAAAGAAAAACACTGTTTTTTTCAATGAAGATAACTTTAAACTAATCAGAAATACACTCTATACATTGCTAATGTGGTAAATGACTATTCTAGCTGCAAATGTCTGGTTTTTGGTGCAATATCTACATAGGTGTATAGAGGCCCATTTCCAGCAACTATCACTCCAGTGTTCTAATGGTACAATGTGTTTGCTCATTGTGTCAGAATTCTCCAGATTACCTCAACAAATTAACAGCTAGAATGTCAAAGGTCTGCAATGCTGTAATTGCTGCAAATGGAGGATTCTTTGACGAAAGCAAAGTTCGAAGGAAAAAATTATTATTTCAAATACAAATCATTATTTCTAACCTTGTCAATGTCTTGACTATATTTTCTATTCATTTTAGAACTCATGGTGGTAAATAAAAGTGTGACGGAAAACACAAAATTGTCTGGGTGACCTCAAACTTTTGAACGGTAGTGTATATATATATATATATATATATATATATATATATATATATATATATATATATGTGTGTGTGTGTGTGTGTGTGTGTGTGTGTGTGTGTGTGAAAAATTCATTTACATCAAAATCCATATAACTCATTGTAGCATAGAATTTTTCCATCAGAGACAAATAAGTAGTGTAAAATATATAAGATGTGAACACATATATGTTGAATTTTACAGTTTATTATATCCCCTCAGCTGCCATTGAGGCCTTTTAGATAGGAATTACATCCTATGAAAACTAACGTGACACCACCACTCTTATTCTGTCTTGCCACTCCCCCAAATCAAATGTGACCACCTCAAGCAGAGGGATTTTCTCCAAAAATTCATCACATTTACAAATTATTCCAAAGGATTCCAAGTCAGTGGCAGTGGCAAGGCAGTGACTCGGGGCGTAGAGCAGGTCTTCTAATAACCAGAGGGTTGGCAGTTCGAACCCTGCTCTCTCCAGCCATCCTGCCGTTGTGTCCCTGGGCAAGACACTTTACCCACTTTGCCTCTAGTGTCCATGACACTGGGTATGAATGTGCATAAATGTTTGGCAGTGGTCGGAGAGGCCACTGGCATGGATGGACAGCCACATTTCTGTCAGTCTGCCCCAGGGCAGCTGTGGCTACTGTCATGTCCAAACAACAAATTAATTCATGTCATGTCATGTCCAATGAACAAATGAATTAGTGTGAGCCCAATTGCAAGTGAAGGAAACGTGTTTATTAACAGAATGGGGAAAACACAAAATACACAAAATGTCCAGCTAATTCTGTTTAGAATGAGAAGAGCTGGATGCCCAGCTACGAACTCCGTTGGGAAGCCCACACACTCCCGGGGTGGAACTGGGAAGCGGAGAAAGAAAGCCACATAATGAAAGGGAGGACTTACATGTAGAGTCGGAGCAACTGGCTCTGGAAAACAACTCCATACAGAGTCCGGGTAGAGGAAACCAACAGGAGTGAGTCTGGGCATCAACAGTTGACTATTGCTGCCACACTGAGTGCATCCACTGACCATCATAAATACCCAAGCACTAATGATGTCAAGTGGGTGCAGGAGTGTGGCTGAGCAGGTGCATGAGTGAGTGTCAGAGCATGTGATTAAGAATGAATGTGTGTGTGCATGCTTGAAGAGTGTGCTGAAAGCGTGCGTGCATGTGTGTGAATGTGTTTGGTGATGACAAACAGCCAGTGAGTGTCTGGCAAGGAGAGAGAGAGAGAGAGGTGTGACTGTAGGCTGGCAGGGAGCCCGGCTCAGGCTCTAATCACCTGCCAGCTGGAACCAATTATCAATAAATCAGGAAACTACATCCACAATTCATGGGTGGGGCTGAACATCAGCCTCACACATGACAGCTACAGAGGTAGCTTTCCACTATCATTGTCTGTCTGGAATGAATGAATAATAAGATAAGATAAGCCTTTATTAGTCCCACAATGAGGAAATTCCAGGGTTGCAGCAGCAAAGGGATAGCAGCACTCAGTGCAATAGTTAATAAAATAATAAGATAAGAAATTGTTAGCCAAAACAACAAATAAGTATACATTTGTACACAGTTATATATACAGTGCAGGAGCATTGCAGCTAGGTGGTATCCACAGCATTACAGTTAAATTATCCGGAAAAATATAAATATGGACCCAGACAGTATATTTCACATTTGAATCAACAATGTTGTTGCCACCCTCAATAATAATAAGATAAGATAAGCCTTTATTAGTCCCACAATAGGGAAATTCCAGGATTGCAACAGCACAGGGATAGCAACACTCAGAGCAGCAATCAGAAGGCAAGAAAAAACAAGAGCAGTGAGTATACATATGTACATATAAATATAAATATATATATAGACACACAGTGCAGGGCATTGTAGCTAGATGGAATAGATATATAAATATATAAACACAGTGCGGAGCATTGTAGCTGGATGGAATAAATATATGAGTATATAAACACACAGTGCGGAGTATTGTAGCTAGATGGAATAAATATGTAGATATATAAACACACACAGTGTGGAGCATTGTAGCTAGATGGAATAAATATGTAAATATATAAACACACAGTGCGGAGCATTGTTGCTAGATGGAATAAATATATAAATATATAAACACACACAGTGCGGAGCATTGTAGCTAGATGGAATAAATATGTAAATATATAAACACACAAAGTGTGGAGCATTGTTGCTAGATGGAATAAATATATAATTATATAAACACACAGTGCGGAGCATTGTAGCTAGATGGATTAAATATGTAAATATATAAACACACACAGTGTGGAGCATTGTTGCTAGATGGAATAAATATATAAATATATAAACACACACAATGCGGAGCATTGTAGCTAGATGGAATGAAACAGCACAACCGTCTACTTAGTTATCCTACATGGTATGATTATGCACCCATACATATTCTCACCCTCCATAGTGACCGGTATTTTCCTAGTTGTATACCAGAGGGGACCATTGTGTAAGTCTATTGCGTCTTTTGCATTCAATACTATTAGCTTGTCACATCTTTTTGCTATCTCTGCGGGCAGCCCTGCTTAGGTTGTACAGTCTGACAGCCGTAGGTAGGAAGGACCTGCGGAACCTCTCGGTTGTGCACCTAGGATGATGTAGTCTGCTGCTAAATGAGCTCCTCAGTGCATTCAGTATGTCCTGCATAGGGTGGAACTCGGACTCCAGCAGAGATGACAGTTTAGCCACCATCCTTCTCTCTCCCATCTCCTCCACTGGGTGAAGGCGCTGCCCCAGGACAGAGCTAGCTTTCTTGATCAGTTTGTTCAGTCTCTTCCTATCGGCTGCTGTAATGCCACTGTCCCAGCAGACCACTCCAAAAGTGATGGCTGATGCCACCACCGTGTCATAGAATGTCTTCAGCAGCACCCCTTGTACACCAAAAGACCTGAGTCTCCTCAGTAGGAACAGCCTGCGCTGTCCCTTCTTGTAGAGTGCGTCAGTATTGTGTGACCAGTCTAGTTTGTTGTTCAGATGAACACCCAGGTACTTATAGGATGTCACCATCTCAATGTCTGTTCCCTGTATATTTACTGGTGCTGTGAGGGGTTGTCCTTGCCTGCGGAAGTCCACCACCAGCTCCTTAGTTTTCCTCGCATTGATCTGGAGGCAGTTCCGATGGCACCAGTCCACAAAGTCCTGGATAAGCCCTCTGTACTCAGCTTCATCTCCGTTGGAGATGAGTAATTGTCTTAGTTGTGTATTGGAGGGGCGATCTCTATTCTGCAAAATTGTTTTGTTTAGTACATTTAATATGATCTCTACGAGCAGCACCGGTTAGGTTATAAAGTCTGACAGCTGTCGGTAGGACAGACCTGCGGAACCTCTCCCTCAAGCACTTAGGATGGCACAGCCTACCGCTAAATGAGCTCCTCAGTGTGTTCAGTGTGTCCAGCATGGGGCGGGACTCACTAATGGACTCACTGTAAGCGCTTTGCGATGTCACTTGACATGTAAAGCGACATTGTAAGGTTATATGAGTTAATAATTATGATCAGGTATAAAAATTATTTAATTTATATTAATGTATTGGAACCTGAGATGAATTCTCGGTTCATACACAGGAAAAGTTAATATACACTCGTGGGGCACCAGCTTCTCTCTAAGAAGCAATTTAATCTTTAATTTCACTTTATACCTGTTTAATCACTCAATAAATTAATCAAACCACTGCCATAACAGGGAACATCCATGGTATGTACGATGGCATCAAGAAAGCACTTGGTCCGACTCAGAGCAAGACGGCCCCCCTCAAATCCTCCACTGGGGAGATGATCACAGAAAAGAACAAGCAGATGGAGAGATGGGTGGAACACTACTCCGACCTCTACTCCAGACAGAACACCGTGACACCGTCAGCCCTTGATGCCATCGACTGCCTGCCATCCATGGACGAACTTGACGCCGAGCCAACCATCGACGAACTCAGCAAGGCCATTGATAGCTTGGCCGCTGGCAAGGCACCTGGCAACGACGGCATACCCCCCGATCTGATCAAGCACTACAAGACCACCCTACTGCTGTCATTACATGACATCCTCTGCCAGTGCTGGAAGGAAGGTGCCATACCACAGGACATGAGGGACGCCAAGATCATCACTCTCTACAAAAACAAAGGGGAGAGAAGCGACTGCAACAACTACAGGGGCATCTCCCTCCTCAGCGTTGTTGGCAAAGTCTACGCACGAGTTGTTCTCGTTCATCTACAGAAGCTTGCCGAACATGTCTACCCCAAGTCTCAGTGTGGCTTCCGCGCTGAGCGATCGACGGTAGACATGATATTCTCCATCCGCCAACTCCAGGAGAAATGCAGAGAGCAGAACATGCCCCTGTACGTCGCCTTCATCAACCTCACCAAAGCATTCAATTTGGTCAGCAGAGAGGGCCTTTTCAAGATCCTGCCAAAGATAGGATGCCCACCAAAGTTGCAAAGCCTCATCGAATCGTTTCACACCAACATGCAGGGGATAGTGCAGCACAACAGAAACATCTCAGAGCCATTCAACATACGCAGCGGAGTGAAACAGGGCTGTGTACTTGCGCCAACCCTCTTTGGGATTTTCTTTGCTATGCTCCTGAGGCATGCCTTCAGCACAGCAACAGAGGGAATCTACCTGTACACAAGATCTGACGGCAGGCTTTTCAACCTCGCCCGCCTGAAAGCCAGAACCAAAGTACGCGAGGCTCTAATCAGAGACATGCTGTTCGCAGACGACGCTGCAGTCGCAACCCACACACAGCAGGAGCTTCAGACCCTGATGGACCCCTTCTCCCAGGCATGCAAGGACTTCGGGCTTACCATCAGCCTGAAGAAGACTAACGTCTTGGCGCAAGGCACGGAAGCGCCACCAACCATCACCATCGACAACTACGAGCTGGAGGTCGTGAATCAGTTCACATACCTGGGGTCCACGATCAGCAACAACCTCTCCCTTGATACAGAGATCAACAAGAGGATTGGAAAATCAGCCTTCACACTCGCTCGCCTCACCACACGAGTGTGGGAGAATCCCAAACTCTCTGTCAAGACAAAGATGGCAGTGTACAACACCTGCGTCATCAGCACACTGCTCTATGGGAGTGAGACGTGGACAACATAGGCCTGGCAGGAAAAGAGACTGAACTCCTTCCACTTGCGCTGCATTCGCCATATCCTGGACATATCCTGGCAGGACAAAGTGCCCAACACAGAAGTTCTGTCCCGCGCCGGCCTTCCCTCCATGTTCACTCTACTCAGGCAGCGCAGGCTCCGCTGGCTAGGCCACGTTCACCGTATGGAGGATGGCAGAATCCCCAAAGACGTCCTCTACGGAGAACTGGCGACTGGCAGGAGAGACGTTGGCCGCCCACAGCTGCGCTTTAGAGACGTCTGTAAGAGAAACATGAAGGCCCTGGAGATCAACACAGAGCGCTGGGAGGACCTTGCAACGGACCGCTTCAAATGGAGAGGCACCCTGACCAGACAGCTCAAGGTGGGTGAAGAGAGACTGACTGCTACAGCAGATGAAAAAAGGACCCGCAGGAAGAACCGCCACAGGCCCAGCAGCACGGAGACCACCCACAAGTGCGACCTGTGTGACAGGGACTGCCATTCGCGCATCGGCCTGTTCAGCCACAGGCGGTGCTGTTCCAGCAGAGTAGACGTTTAGGATTCTCTTCCATGGTCATCTTAGACCGATGGAGGCCGACGAGGAAATTAATTAATAATCAGTCTCAAAATTTTAGTGAATTCAATACTGGGGACTTAAACCAGACACAGAATGAAATAAATTCTCAACAACTTCTCTCATTTTCACATATTTATTAAATGAAATGATAATTAAAAGACATTGCAATGATTTCATTAACCATGAAATTAAACTTGTAAATGATAGATTAACAATGTCAACATTTGCAGAACCAGGGTTAACTGTGAAATGAATTTAGATCAGTTTGAAGTTAACAGATTATGGAAAGCAACGCAAATTTATGGGGAAAGTTTTACTAATTATATGAAAAGTTCTGGATTACTCTTTAAGAAAATGAAAAAGGGATTTTAATGAAAGAAAGGTTATGTTAATGGTTCCTAATTTGCATCTGATTAGATATCAAATTATTATCAAACCTCAGACGTTTAACTCAGCAGGTGAATCAGAATATGGCTCACGTGATTCCTTGTTTGATGGTCGAAAATGAAGATCCTTCTGCATTGTCCTGTAGTTCTTAGATGGCTCCAAAAGTTGGAATATTTGACCAGCAAATATTCTTTGACAAGGGATGAGATTGGTTTGTTTGATCCCAATGGTTGAAATCCAGCCAAGGCGTCTAATCTTCGTGGCGTGCTGATTTCTTCAGCTGCGCGTGATCGTGGTGAGCTGCGTCTCCTTTCTTCTTTGTTGGCAAGCGGCTTTCCCAGGGGATTTGATAATAATTTGCAATACCTAATCTGATATCAAATCAAAAGAGTTTCGGACTTTAGATAAAAGAACTTCTGGTGTGAGAATAGTCAATAAAATTTATAAAATTAAAGTCAAGATTAAAATTTAAATTAAAATTAAAACGGTGGGTTTACAAAAAGTTTAACAGGAAAAGTTATAAAAATAAACGTCTAGGATTGGAGTTTTTAATTCCTAATTAGGACTGAGCTCAAGAAAGAAAGAATTAGTTCCTAGGCGTTTAAAGAAAAACCAGGAAGACACGTGGTAGAAGGCTCCTGTGTTCAGGCAGTCTTTTGTTCTCCCAAAAAAGTTCTCTGCCGTAGACAGACGTGAAGTGACAATATAGTAAGAGCCGAAAAAGGATGAAGTGATGACGCAGCTCCCTTTTATCTGTGGAGAATTTTTGCGGGCCTCCGTGATCGACAGGAGCCCCCACCAATAGGCTTCCTTCGTGGGCGGGCTTTATGAACTTTAGTCCAATGAGCAAACAGTCTTTTGTCTGAACTTAGAGAGAGCTGTTGTCAAGCAGAGATTGGCTGCTGGCAGTCACACGATTTGAGATACGCTTTGCATATCTTGTACATGTCTTAATACTGGAATATTCATCTATACCCTTGTATATAAAACTAAACTAACCTTAATGATTCATGTAACTTATAATCAGTGCTTATAAATTAACATGCAAGAATAAACATTCATTCAAACATTTTAGCATGCACATATTTAAATCACGGATTAATATATTTCAAACCTATTATTGATTGTCCAGATTAAACATCAAGAGTCCATTTGCTTTTCCCATGGTGTCCTGAAAAAGAGGAAGAGGTTTACAGATGAGTCTTAAGGATGTGATTAAAAGATTCACTGGTTAAATCCGGCATGTCCCAGAGTTGCCACTAGGGGCAATGTTGAGCTGTGGATATTTGTAGGCCATATGATGTACTCCAGGGTTCTGTTCTATGTCTCCACCGTTTATTGGGCCATAAAGTCAAAACAGGAAGTGCATTAGGGTGAAAATCCTTAGACTGGTTTTAACAAAGGAATGTGAGTTCAATTGTGGCCTGGGGTAAAAGAGCAGTTCCTGGCTGTCCTTTTCCTGGGTGAAACAATGTCTTTAAGCTGAAGAATAATTTTATTGAAGAGCCAAAGTGAGGTGATGCTACAACATCCAAAAGTAGCAATCATGTGGCTAAGTAGAGCTTTATTGTCTTTTGGAAGTTTATATGTACTTGCACGCACACACACACACACACACACACACACACACACACACACACACACACACACACACACACACAGAAAGAGGTAATATTTGTACTTGTTCACACTTCCCCCTTTTTTAATCACTCATCTTTCCCCTCTGCCTTTCTCTCACCTCGACACCAGCAGGTCACCTCTGCCGCAGAAAGTTTTAATTAAAGTTAGAGCTGCCTCCGCTGGACAGCTGAAGGGTGGGGGTGGACAAGTCAAGGATGCAACTATTTTTTTCTATTCTCCCCTTCTGTTTGTCCAGTGATTTTATCCTTTTTCTCCCTCCCTGTGGTGGAAGTAATTTCCATGAATTTGACTTAATGGACAGGGTTGTGTCCCTAATATGCAACGATGGATTGACACTCAGAGTGAGAGTGCTTCCACTTGCTCTGACCCTCAGTCTTTGCGTTCCATGTAGTGACTGATAGCACAGGTGCACACATACATGCGCACACATGCACACAAATACATGTACGTGTTTGAGTGTTTTGACTTGTTTGTGGAAACCAAACCATATTAGTGGCAATGTACACCTCCCTCTGGATGTGTATTACTCGCAGGCAGAGGTGATTTCCCAGAGTCATTAAACAGCAGTTTGGTCTCTCTGAAAGCATTACACTTCCAATCATGTTAGCTGAAACCTTGTCCAGAACAGAGTGGACTTCTTTGGTTTCACTGATGTCCCTGAAACAACATTTCAGGAGGACTTGTTTTATGTGCAGGCAAAAAAGAAGTGTTAGTTTGTCAGCTTTGCTTAAAGGTCCCATTCACACAAATGTTCTGTGTTTGTGGGGTTCAACCTTCTAAAATGCTTTCTTGGATCATATGACTGCAGTAGAAATATTAAAATCTCTCTTCACTGAGAAGTGATTGTATTCTAACCAGGGCTGAGTGATATGCTCAAAAAATGTATCGCAATATGATTTTTCTTTATTGTGATACACGATACATATCGTGATATGTATTTTGTGTACTGAATGTCCGTTAAAATTTTGTTTTACCTACATTTTTTATGAGAAATATATATATGTATTCTTTATTAATCCCCAGAGAGGAATTCAGGGCATCCACAGTACAGTACCAATAACTTCACCATTCATACCTGGGTCCACTTTAAAGTCTTCAATTAACCTAGCCTGCATGTTTTTGGTCTGTGGGAAGAAACTGGAGTACCCGAGGTGAACACACGCAGACACGGGGAGAACATGCAAATTCCACACAGAAGGGTCACCGATGATCGAACCCATGATGGTCAGGGATGGAATTGATCCTGTTATCTTCTTACTTTTGCTGCCACAGTGCCAACCACTGCGCTACCGAGCTGCCCACAGAAAATTCAATTCAATTCAATTCAACTCAATTTTATTTTTATAGCACCATTTCACCAACAACAGTCATCTCATAGCACTTTCAACTGTAGGGGAAACCCCCTTTTGCAGAAAGACCCCAGCAATCAGGCAATCCCCTGTGAGCAAGTACTTGGCAATGGTGGAGAGGACAAACTCCCTTTTAACAGGAAGAAACCTCCAGCAGAACTGGGCTCAGGGAGGGGCAGTCATCTGCTGCGACTGGCTGGGGGGTGAGGGGATAGAGAAGAAGAAGAAAAAAACAGACATGTAGAGAGCAAACAGCACAACGGGGACTCAATGTATGGGAGAGAACAAGACTAGCAAAGTCTAGCAAAAGTATTTCATGACGTATTTAATGACTAGCAAAAGTATTTCATTGAGAGTGAAGAAAGGAGTGAAGCCCTGTGCGTTGTTGAAGGTCCCCCGGCTGTCTAAACCTATTAGCAGCATAACTAAGGGAGGGTTCAGGGGCACCTGATCCCACCCTAATTATCAGGGATGGCAACAGGAAATTCTGATTTCAGCTGAAATCTAATTTGGTCGATTGACTTATGGGGGGGGGCAGGGGGGCACAGCCCCCCTGAAGCTGAGAGGTTTTCAGTAAAACAGAAGTAATTTAGACTGAAAAAAGGATTAAAAAAAATATGAAATACTAGACTTAGATAAATCATTAAATTTAATGAAAAGTTAACTTACTTTTTCTTCAATGTTGTCTCACTGTCTTTAGTCCAACATATTTAACAGTTCTATAAGAGTTTATTACACTGTTTACACTATTTACACTGGTCACCAAGTCACTTCTAAGGTAGTCGGCATGTTTCTTCACTTTTGATGCGTGGTCTGACAGCACCACACATCCACGTGATCCATAGTTAATCAAGTCTTTACAATACACACAAAAAGCTTTTCCGGCCACATCTGGTTTCTTCAGAAATTGTCCGAGTGTTTCTGTTACCTCGTCAAACTTTGAGCCAATTTTCACCTTTACCGTCACTTTTCTCTCAAGCCAATTCCATCGGAACTTATTTTTGACACTTTTGTCTATTTCTAGCACTGATGATTCCTGATCCTTTGATACAAATCTCATAATTCCGCTGAAAATGATACCGAAAGCTCAGAATTCCAACACGAACATGCCGCCATTAATTTTTGATAAAGCATACAACGAGCCATTTGATTGGTCCAATCGTTTGCAACTATCCAATCGCAGGGCCGTTTACAATACAGCAGTAGCTTGAGTACAAAACATTCAGGTCATCGCGGGAGACTTGACCCGGGGAAGCGCCGAGCGCTTATGTTATCATGTTGATTTTCGCTAAAATCGGTAACATCGGTGACAATAGGGTACCTTATCCCCCGTAAAATTTTCTCAATGGATTTAGACGATTCACAGAAATGATCAATTTGAAAATAAATCGGCGGAAATCCGCGGATTGGCGGAAAATTGCCATCCCTGAATTATAGGCTATATCAAAAAGGAAGGTTTTAACTCTATTCTTAAAAACAGAGATCGAATCTGACTCCCGAATCATGATTCGGGAGTCATGATTCGGGCCTTCAGTTATCAAGCTCCTGTCCTGTAGACAGGAGCTTGATAACTGAAGGCTCTGTCTCCCATTGTACTTTTGGAGATTCTAGGTATTGCAAGTAATCCTACATTTTTGGAGTGTAGTGCTCTGTTAGGATAATAGGGTAGTATCAGATCTTTTAAATAAAAAGGGGCCTGATTATTTAGAGCTTTGTAAGTGAGAAGAAGAATTTTAAATTTACTTCTCAACTCTATGGGAAGCCAATGAAGGGAGGCCAGAACCGGAGAGATATGATCTCTCTTTCTCGGACCTGTTAAAACTCTTGCTGCAGTATTTTGGATCAGCTGAAGACTTTTTAAAGATGTTTTAGGACAGCCTGATAATAAAGAGTTACAATAATCTAATCTAGAGCAAATAAAAGTGTGGATTAGTTTTGCAGCATCACTGTGAGACAAGATGCTCCAAATCTTGGCAAGATTACGCAAATGATAGAAGGCAGTCTTAGAAACAAGTTTAATATGTGAATTAAAAAACAGATCTTGATCAAAAATAACTCCAAGGTTCCTCACAGAACTATTAAGAGAAAGAGTAACCACATCCAAACTTAGAGTTTGATTTGGAAAGGTATTTCTAAGGTTTTTTGGACCAACTAAAATGACTTCAGTCTTATCTGAATTTAATAGCAGGAAATTACACGTCATCCAAGCTTTGATTTCCTTAAGACAGGCCTCTAACTTGGCTAATTGATCACTATCATCTGGCTTCATTGACAGGTACGTACAATTGTGTGTCATCTGCATAAGAATGAAAATGTATACAGTTCTTTCTAATAATGTTGCCTAGAGAAAGCATATATAAACTAAAAAGAATAGGGCCTAGCACAAATCCCTGTGAAACTCCGTGACTGAGCTTGGAGTTGGCAGTAAAACTCATCAATGACATAAACAAACTAGAACCTGTCAGATAAATAAAATCTAAACCACTGCAACGAAGTTCCATTAAGCCCAACATGGTGTTCTAATCAAGTAAAATATTATGATCGATAGTATCAAAAGTTGTACTAAGGTCTGAAAGGACAAGTACAGAAACAAGTCCATTATCAGATGCAATAAGGAGGTCATTAGTGACCTTCACTAAAGCTGTTTCTGTACTATGATGGATTCTAAACCCAAAATGAAACTCTTCAAATAAACCATTTCCTGCAAGTGGTCAAATAATTGCATAGCAACAACTCTTTCTAAGATTTTTGAAATGAAAGGGAGATTAGAGATTGGTCTATAGTTAGCTAAAACTCCTGGATCCAGCGTTGGCTTTTTGAGTAAGGGTTTAATTACAGCAGTTTTAAAAGCCTGTGGTACATGGCCTAATGTTAATGAAGAATTGATTATATGAAGAATAGAGCTACCAATAAATGGGAAGACTTCTTTAAATAACCTGGTAGGAATAGGGTCTAAAAGACAAGTTGAAGGCTTGGACAAGGAAATTATTTTATCTAACTCTAAAAGGTCAATTGGAGTAAACTCGTCCAAACAGATATCAGTTGAAGGAGTGGTAGGAGTTACTGTTTTTAACGGTGGGAAGAATCTGACTGATTTTATCTCTAATGGATGAAATTTTATTATTGAAAAAGTTCATAAAGTCCTGACTAGTAAGTAAGTAATACTAGGTTTGACAGCATCATGACTCTTTGTCAGCCTGGATACAGTGCTGAAAAGAAATCTGGGATCATTCTTGATCTCTTCTATTAAAGCAGAATAATAACTTGTTCTAGCTCTCCTAAGAGATTTTTTTATAAACTAGAAGATGATTTCTCCAAGCTAAACAGATTTCGTCTAATTTAGTAGAGCACCATTTTATTTCTAATTGACAAGTCTTCTGTTTTAAGCTACGAGTTTCTGTGTTGAACCAAGGAGTTAGAAATCTCTGAATACACTTTTTCTTTTTTAAAGGGGCCAACATGTTTAGAGTCTGCTGCAGAGAAGCTGTAACACTATCTACCATGCTATCAATTACAGAAGGAGCAAGCACTCCATAGCTAATCTCCGTTGTGTTGACAAATGGCATTGAGGAAACAATCTGCTTCAATTTGGTAACAGCATCATCTGAGAGGCATCTACTGTAGTAGTATTTTTCTTCAGGAGCAAAATAGTCAGAAATAGTAAAATAAAAAGTTAACAGATAATGGTCTGACAGTACAGGATTATGAGGAGACACTACCAGATTTTCTATTTCTATGCCATATGTCAGAACAAGGTCCATCTGTCATGAATGGCCCCTCCGGGGCAGAAAGACAGACCCACGCGCTGAACTGCAGCAGTGACATTTAATAACAAAAATTCCAAAACTGTGCAGACAATACAAAAATACAAACAAGGGTAACTTACTAGGAAGGCACTCCAGAGCTGGAATTGCTCTGGAAGAGATGAGGAGAAAACTTACAATGGAATGACGTCGGTTAATGTCAAGACTGCTGCAGTGAGAGAATATACTGACAGTCCTTAAATAGTAAACAGACAAATGAGCGGCAGGTGCGGGCAGCTGAGTGAGCAGGTGACCTAATTACACAACTGCTTACAGCTGAGATGGCTGGGGAGCAGACAGTGAGCAGTTGGTGGGAGTGTCTGGAGAAGAGGAGGGCACTCGTGTCAACAAACCAAAATATATACAAAAACAGACAAAATAATAATAACACACATAGAATACTCAGAAATAAATTAAGAGTCTTGGCTCTGCGGAAACATAGTGCCCAGACTCATGACACCAACGTATGGTGGAGATAATGGGTAGAATTTCCTACTTTCTGAGAAAACCCATTGAGTCTAATATTGAATTAAATGCCATTTTAAGGCAATCATTATCTACATCTACATGTATATTAAAGTCCCCTACTATAACTATTCAATCTGATTTCAGCACTAAATCCGCTAAGAATTTGGCAAATTTGGATAAAAACTCTTAGTTGGCTGAGGGAGGACGATAAACTATGGCAAATAAAATTGGGTTTAACCTAAAATTGCTAACCTGACCAATGCTGATGACCAGGCCCTCAAAGGAATTATAACATGTTTTTTGCTTTACATTAACTAGTAATTTGGAATGGTAAATTGTTGCTACTCCTTCTCCACGACCAGAACTTCTGGGATTTTGACAGTTTAATTAACCCGAGGGAGCTGATTCATTTAAACCAACATAATCCTCTTGCCCTAACCAAGTTTCTGTAAGGGATATTCAATCAATCTGATGATCAATAAACAGATCATAGACTAGCAGAGACTTGGGCGTTAGAGACCTAATATTTAACAAACTGCATTTAATTTTTAAATTATGAGGAGGAACAGAGGCCAAATCTGACATAATGGCTGGCCCAGGGAACAGACACGGACTCAGAAATAGATTTAGTTATCTTTATTTTAACCCAATGTTTGTGAGTGCGTGAGTGCGCTGTGGAGTGTATGTGTATGCTAGCTGGAGACTCTGAGCAGCTGGGAGGGAGCAGAGCGCCATGCAGCCTGGCAACCCTATAAACGGAGCAGACAAACAGTTAGCAGGGTGTTAGCTGGGCTCACGCTTAGGTGTGAACTGCGGCTTACTTGTTGCAGGGAGATGGTGGTCGCCCATTGTCCAGGGGGACAGCGCCCTCGGTCCCAATGTCATGGCAGTTGCAGTGGTGATGGTGAGGAGAAGATGGAGTCCGCCACCGCGGGATTCTGCCTGTGCACAGGGGAGCAGTGGAAAGACAGGTGAGTAGAGGTTGGCTTACTTGTGATGATGGAAGGGATCCTCTGGGAGTTGATGCCGAGATGGCGAGGCTGAGCGTAGAGTCAGGGATGGCTTAGGAAGACAGGAGACGTGCTTCATAGCCTGGTAGACAGACTGCTCAGTGCAGGCCAGCGGGCTGAGTGGGTTTAAGTAGGCCTGCCCTGACGAGAAGCAGGTGTGCGCCCAGCTGAGGATGATCGCAGCTGAGAGCGAGTCATCACAAAATCATTCAATTTAGAGGCTTCATGTTTAATTTGAGTTTTACCAACTTTTTGTTTAATCACTTTGGGATGCTTAGACATTATATTTTTATTTACTTTGGAGGGAGCAGACGATGATTCTCTGATGGGGAAGACAGAGGCTAAGTTGAGGGGTGGCGGATGAAGAGGAGCTGCAGAGAGGTATGTAAGACTGCAACTCTGCTTCCTGGTCCCAACTCTGAGTTGTCAAGGTTTTGGAAATTTGGAAAAAAATTATGCCAGATTGTTAGATAAAACAGATGGTGTGTATATATATATATATATATATGAACAGTTTCTTACCTGCTGCTGCCATCCAACGTTTGTATTGGCATGCCATGTCTCGGTGTTAGGCATCGGTCTGGTGCCACAGCTGTGGTGTTGGGTGTTTTCACATTGGCCACAAATTCTCAACTGTTGATCACTGACCTTTTGGTGATGACTGTGACAATCCAGGTGGACTGCTGATTTGTGGCTGCTGCAGAATCACTCGCCACTTCTCACAAGTTATTGTTTGGCTAACATTAGACTAGCCTTCTAAACATATCCGACTACAACCTGTATGATTTCTCCAGTTCATGGCCTAATGTCTTCTTCATCTCTGGAGTTATTTCCTCGGATGCAACCTGTTATCTATGTAAATACCTGGGTGGAGGATGAGGCAGGATGATGGTTGGTGAACACAACTTTATTAAAAGAACTAGATACAGTACAGCACACGGTATACACCAGCCGAGGCATCCGGTCAAGAGACCGTAAGATGGACGTCCTCTGGTATTTATAGGGCGATGCTGTGACATGACGGGAAGTGCACATCACTACACCACACTTCACGATAATGTGCCAGATCACGACACCATATTCTCTCCCCGCCTTAGAAAAGTCCAAAACCACACACACAATTGAAAACCTCCCCAAATTTGGGACCCGAATCACACACTAAAATAATGAAAACTAAGGTACTAAATTGGCCTGACACATTCACTCAAAACAACCTAAAAATAGGGCTGATGGGTGGACTACCGTGCAGTCTGCATGGTGTGGTGGATTATTCTGCCACCAAATTAAACTAAAAGTCTTTATTGAAACTAAAAATTACAGCCGTGCCCCTAACTAAAACAAAACACATAAAATAACCCCATATCACAACATGCATGCAAAAAACCCATTACTATAAATAAAGTGCTACTGCGCAGTCATTTGGGTGAAAAAAAACTGGAACTTGCATGGGGGGTCCAGGGCAGCCCCTCAGCAGGCGCGCCCCTGGACACTGTAGAACCCCGGAGTGATGGCCGACCCTCTGCATGGCGGAGCCTGGATCCAACAACGCCATCACCGACTCCTGTCCAGCCTCGCCACCTGGAGCATCCCGGACACACCGTTGGGCACGCCGTTTCCGGGCACGCCGTTTCCGGGCACGCCGAAGCTGATTGGCGTGCCTCGATGAGCCGTCGGACAACCTGAAGCTTGCTGCGCCCAGGTTAGCCACAATGCACAGACACCCTCGATGACCATTTCCTCTGTGCCGGCTGGATATAGATCAAATTGACCCCTGACCAAGTGAGCACCCCAATTGGATCCCAGGATCCAACCTGTACATATACAAGTATATTTTCAATCCAGTGATTTATAAAGTGATTCATAATTTCCTAAAGCCTCATTCAGAACATTATAGTCCCACATGTACCTATTGTGTGGATTTTCATCTGGGGCAGCCAGCCATGACGAGCAGCAGCAGTGGAGAAGAAAAGTCTTTTGAACACAGAAACGGAGCCAAAACCTCCAGGTCATCTTAGTTGTCATATTTTTATAGATAGATAGATAGATACTGTACATATATAGATAGATATTCTTTTACACTTCTTGGTGACCAGGAAAGTGACATAACGTTCGGCTCAGGAGACGCACACACACAGGCTCAAAGTAGTTCAAATAGTTTATTGGCAACAGGAGTGAATGAATGAGTGTCTGCGAAATGTTAATGTGTTGGTGGTGGTGTCTGCTTCAGGCACAGAGGCAGGAGACCGTACAGCCGGCAACCCTATGGGAGAGAACACAGAGACACAGGGTGATGGGCACACACCAACACAGGAGGAGAATAGGCGAGGGAGAAGCTTACTTGCTAGGAACAGATGACTGGCACAACAAGGACGGGACCCGGGAGACAGCCACCTGCAGGGCTCGGTGCAGCAGCGAGGAACGACGAGGGAACAGGATTGTCCGCCGCCGAGGAATCCACCTGTGCACAGGGGAGCAGACTGGGAAGGATGAGGTAAGGGTTTCTTACCACACTGCGTCGTGTTGAAGAGTTGATAGCTTCACGTCGAAGGGGAATGAAGTCTGACGGCTTCAGGCGAAGCTCAGGGCGAGGCGGCTTATATCCCTCGCCGCTGACGATGAACAGGTGTGCGAGCAGGTGGCGCCGCTGATGAGCGGCGCGGCGTGACAGTACTCCCCCCTCTAGCAGCGCCTCCTGGCGATGGCTTTCCTGGGTGCGCTCGGTGGAAGTCCGCGATGAGCGATGGGTCCAACACGAACGACGAGGGTACCCACTGTCGATGCTCGGGCCCATAGCCCTCCCAGTCCACCAAGTACTGCAACCCACGACCCCGGCGCCGGGAGTCCAGGATGGAGGCGACGGACCAGGCCGGATGGCCACCAATCATCCGGGGCGCGGGTTGCGCAGCAGGAGGAGGGCAAAGGGGGTCGGTGACTGCCAGCTTCACCTTAGACACGTGGAAGGTGGGATGGATGCGGAGGGAGGGGGGAATAGCCACGCGCACAGCCACCGGGTTGATGATCCGGGTGATGGGGTAGGGACCCATGAATCGCTGTGCCAGCTTCCTCCTCTCGCCTTTTAAGGTTACGTCCCGGGTTGATACGTAGACACGTTGCCCAACTCTGTACGCCGGGGCAGGTCTTCGGTGCCGGTCCGCCACAGTTCTGTTGCGCTCCGCTGTGCGTAAAAGCGCCTTGCGCGCGGCAGCCCAGATGGAGCGGAACTGCCTGAGATGCGCCCTAACCGAGGGAACAGTTACCTCACTCTCCTGCACCGGGAACAGCGGAGGGTCATAACCCAGGGACGCCTTGAAGGGGGACATCCCTGTAGCAGAAGAGCGTGCGGTGTTGTGGGCGTATTCAACCCAGGCAAGATGGTTACTCCAGGACGTGGGTTTAGATGCTGTTACACAGCGGAGCGCGGCCTCCAGCTCCTGATTGGTCCGCTCACACTGCCCGTTGGATTGGGGGTGATGGCCGGAGGAGAGGCTCACCTTGGCTCCGATGGCGTTACAGAACGATCTCCAAACCTCAGAAGAAAACTGGGGCCCCCGGTCCGAGACCACGTCCACCGGAATCCCGTGCAGCCTGACCACGTGTTGGATGAGGAGATCCGCTGTCTCCAGGGCAGTAGGAAGACCTCGCAGGGGGACGAAGTGCACAGCCTTGGAGAAGCGGTCCACGATGGTCAGGATGGTGTCATAGGAATTGGAGACTGGGAGTCCGGTGACGAAATCCAAAGCGATGTGTGACCAGGGCCTGTCAGGGACGGGCAGGGGCTGGAGCAGACCCGCTGGGGGGGCATTTCCTGACTTGTTGGTGTCACAAATTGGACAAGCCCGGGCGTAGCGGGCAGCGTCCCTCTGCAGGCCCGGCCACCAAAAGGACCGCTGGAGGAGGTCTATCATCCGGGAGGAGCCAGGGTGACAGGTGAGCTTGGAGGTGTGCAGCCAGTGGATGACCTCACCACGAACCGCGGATGGCACGAACAGTCTCCCCTCCGGTCCGCCGCCAGGGTCAGGTTCCACTTCTTGCGCCCTCCGGATCTTGCTCTCTATGTCCCAGGAGATGGCTCCCACGACGCACGACCTGGGCAGGATGGTGTGGAGCGTCTCCTCCGACTCCTCGGGGGTGAACTGCCTAGAGAGGGCGTCAGGCAGACCGTTCTTGGAGCCAGGCCTGAAGGTGATGGAGAACTGGAACCTGGCGAAGAACAAGGACCAGCGCGCCTGGCGGGCGTTCAGACGCTTGGCAGATCGAAGATATTCCAAGTTCTTGTGGTCCGTAAGGACCACAAACGGCAGGTCCGCCCCCTCTAGCCAGTGGCGCCATTCTTGCAGCGCAAGCTTGATGGCCAGTAGCTCTCTGTCCCCCACATCGTAGTTTCTCTCCGCCGGGGACAAGCGCCGGGAGAAGAAGGCGCAGGGCCGTTTGGCGCCATCGTCAGGCGACCGCTGAGATAGCACCGCCCCCACTCCTGTGTCCGAGGCGTCCACCTCCAGTCATATACAGCCCAAGGAAGATGCGCTGGAACTTCCGCAAAGCCAACTGGAAGAAATTCAGTGAAACTCTGGACCGGAGCATTGTTACCATCCCACTCCACACCATCACTGTAGATGAAGCATACAACCGCTTCTGCAGCGCAATCTTCAAGGCTGCCCATACTGCAATCCCACGAGGCTACCGACCCCTCTATGTCCCATGTTTGGACGGAGAAAGTGCTGCCCTCCTACAATCCTATCAAACATCAGGGGACCCAGAGATAGCAGACCATCTCATTGAATCGCTAAATACAGCCCGGCGAAAGAAATGGGAGGAGACAGTTGCTGACCGGAGCTTTACCCACTCTAGCAGGAAATGTTGGCGCCTCATCCGTCGCCTAGGAGCTGCACAGAAGCCCCCTAGCCAAAGCCGAGCATCCGTCACACCCAACCAAGTTGCATCCCACCTACTGACTATCGCCAAAGCACCCCAAGACAAAGACACCAGAAGAGCAGTTACAACTGAGCTAAAAAAACACCAAAAAATGCCTGTAGAAGAAACGAACCCTGAACCCTTCGAGGCTGCTGAACTGGAGAAAGTCCTACAGGGCCTGAAATGTGGAAAGGCAGCAGGATACGATAACATCTTCCCAGAATTCATGAAAAATCTTGGCCCCCGAGCTCTAACCTGGTTGACACAGTTCTACACAAGGATCACACAAACAAACTTGATCCCAAAGAAATGGCGGACAGCAAAGGTCATTGCCATCCCAAAACCTGGCAAAGACCACAAACTACCAGCAAGCTACCGCCCAATCTCCCTACTCAGCGTTCCTTACAAAATCATGGAGCGCCTAATATTACAACGCATTTCCCCAGAAATAGAGGATATTCTAAGTGTGGATCAAGCAGGTTTCCGCAAGGACCGCAGTACAGGAGAACAAGTACTGGCCCTAACCACCTTCATCGAAAATGGCTTCGAGAGCAGACTGAAGACAGGGGCTGTGTTTCTCGATCTTACAGCGGCCTATGATACGGTCTGGCACAAAGGCCTCCTCCTGAAACTTATAAAGGCGATCCCTGCTTGGGCAACAGCAATTATAAAAACCCTGCTGACCAACCGAAGGTTCAGAGTCCACCTCAGTCAGAACACAAGTGCATGGAGAATGCAGAAAAACGGACTCCCACAAGGCTCAGTTCTAGCTCCAACTCTGTTCAGCCTCTACATAAACGACCTGCCTACTACAAAATCCCGCAAATTCATCTATGCAGACGACATCTGTTTGGCATTCCAAGCACCAGACTTTGAACCACTGGAACGGGTGCTCACGGAAGATCTTACCAAACTGGACCAGTTCTGCAAAATCTGGCGCCTAAAACCAAGCCCAGCAAAAACCGTCTCCAGTGTATTCCATCTCCACAATGCAAAAGCTGCCAGAGAACTAAACATCCACCTGAGCGGACTCGAGCTTAAGCATGCCCCAAATCCAACTTATCTTGGAGTGACCCTTGATAGGACCTTATCCTTCAAGGAACATCTAAAGGGGACGGCTGCTAAGGTAAAGGTACGAAACAACCTGCTCTGCAAGCTCGCTGGTGCAAAATGGGGGGTGGCAGTCTCCACCCTGCGCACCTCAGCACTGGCCCTTTCATACTCTGTAGCAGAATATTGTGCCCCTGTCTGGTCCAGGTCATCTTACACACACCATGTAGACACCCAGCTCAACACAACCATGAGAACTATAACTGGAACAATCCGCTCAATACCACTCCCCTGGCTCTCTGTACTGTCAAACATAGCCCCTCCACACATCCGGCGAGCAGCATTAACTCAAAGGATGCTCCAAAAAGTTAAAGATTCTCCTCACTTACCAATCCATGCAGATATCTATACCCCACCCACTGCCCGACTTTCATCCAGACGGCCGATTTGGAAAAACCCTCCCCCAGCTGACTTTACCATCCAGACAGCTTGGCAAGAGGAATGGGAGACCAAGGAGGTCCCAAACAAACAGCTGGTGATAAACCCCAACCAACAGGTCCCGGGCACCAACCTCCCAAGGAGACAGTGGTCTACACTCAATCGCTTCAGGACTGGACATGGCCCCTGCTTGGCCAGCCTTCACAGATGGGGCAGTAGCCCTAGCCCACTGTGCGCATGTGGAGAGGAGCAAACAATGGAACACATCATAGAGGCTTGCCCGCTCCAAAGACTGGAAGGAGGATTACACACCCTCCATACAGAAAACCAGGAGGCAACTGCTTGGCTTAAGGACTTTGCATTTGCTAAATAAAAATAAAAACCTCCACGATGCACTGCAGCGCGGGGTCGACCTGGCGAAGGACCCGGGAGGAGGAGAACTCCGCCTTCAGCGCCTGGAAGGCAGCAGCGGCCTCTTTGGTCCACCGGAACGGGACCTTAGGGGACGTGAGACGGGTCAGTGGTCCGACGATGGAGCTGAAATTGGGGACAAAGCGGCGGTAGAAATTTGCAAATCCAACGAACTGTTGCACCTGCTTCCGTGATGCAGGTGTAGGCCATTCCACCACCGCCTTCACCTTCTCTGGGCCTGGGAGCACCTGGTCATGAGAGATGATGAAACCCAAGAAGGATGTCGTTCTGGCGTAAAATTCACATTTTTCAGCCTTCACGTATAGCCGGTTCTCCAGCAGTCTTTGGAGGACCCGCCTCACATGGACCTGGTGCTCGTCCCTGGACTTGGAGAAGATGAGAATATCGTCCAGGTAGATGAACACAAAGAGGCCGATGAAGTCCCGGAGGACGTCATTGATGAGGCGCTGAAAGACGGCAGGAGCGTTGGTCAACCCGAACGGCATTACCAGGTATTCAAAGTGGCCGTTCGGGGTACGGAAGGCTGTTTTCCACTCATCTCCCTCCCGGATCCGGACGAGGTGGTATGCACTGCGTAAATCCAGCTTGGTGAACCAGGTCGCCCCCTGGAGGGAGTGGAAGGCAGTGTCCATGAGAGGCAGGGTGTAACGGTCCTTCTCAGTGATGTCGTTGAGAGCCCGGTAGTCTATGCACGGTCGGAGGGATCCGGCCTTTTTCCCAACGAAGAAGAACCCTGCCCCCACGGGTGATGACGATGGGCGAATTATCCCAGCGCTCAGTGACTCTTTTAGGTAGGCGTTCATCGTCTCCTTCTCCGGCGCTGACAGGCTGTAGAGCCGACCAGAAGGTAAGGGAGCCCCCAGCGGAGGTTGATGGCGCAGTCATAGGGCCGATGAGGGGGGAGAGACGTAGCTTTAGTCTTGCTAAACACCATACCCAGGTCGTGAAATTCCGGAGGCACCAGAGACAGGTCCGGGGGTGCAGCTTCCGTAGCAGGGGGAGAAGCGGATGGAGAGCAGGCAGCGGACTGAAGGCAGGTGCCCATGCAGAACGTGCTCCATGCCGAGACCCCAGCTGACTTCCAATCCAGGACAGGGTTGTGGAGGCGTAGCCAGGGATACCCCAGGATGACGGGCGACACAGAGTTGGGCAGGATGAGAAAGGTTATCTTCTCCCGGTGGTTACCAGAGATGATCACCAGGACCGGGACGGTCTGGTGTGTGACTCTCCCAAGGGAAGCATGGGAGAGGTTGACCAGGGAGATGGGGTCTTTGAGCGCCTGGCAGCGGATGCCCAATCGGGTTGCCAGGCTTTGTGAAATGAAGCTGCCTTCTGCACCCGAATCCACCAGTGCGTGGGTGAGGTGCCCAGTGGAGCTGTGGCAGAAACGGATGGGCAGCATTAATTGGGTGTGTGAGTTTAACCGATTGAGATCCGCAAGGCCCCCTACAGTGACTCGCGGACCCCGCCGACTGGCTTTCCGTGGGCAAAGCTTCACCGTGTGTTGGTCATCTCCGCAATACATGCAGAGATCCAACTCACGGCGGCGTTGTCTCTCCGCAGGTGAAAGCTTTGTCCAGCCCGTCACCATCGGCTCCGACTCCTCGGGGCACGATGGTGGCGGCGCCGCCAGGGGGCGAGCTTGGAACAGGCGCAGCGAGACTCCACAAGGGCGAGAAGAAGACGACTTCCACCCTGAGGAGCGCTCGCGCAGCCTGTTATCCAAACTAATCGCTAAGGATGTCAGCTCCGCTAGCGTCTCAGGAATATCCCGCCCAGCCAGTTCATCCCTCAGATCATCATTGAGGCTGCGGAGAAAAAGGCTGCAGAGGGAGCGTTCCTCCCAGCCTACTTCCTCCGCCGCTACCCGGAAGTCGACCGCGTAGTCCGCTGCCAACCGGCTTCCCTGCTGGAGGGCGAGAAGCCGATCGACTTGGACCGTCTCGGTTGGAGTATGGTCAAAGACCTCCAGGAAGCGCCTCACGAATTGGTCATATGTGAGGGCGGCAAAACTGGGCCTCGCCATTACGGCGTAGGTCCACGTTAAGGCTCGCCCCTCCAGGAGATTCCCGATATAACCAATTCGGCTATGATCTGAGGGAAAGTCTCCGGGCACCCGGTGGAAAACGGACTCACACTGCATAATAAACCCCCGCGCTCCGCCGAGCTTACCGCTAAAGCGGGGGGGGGGGGGGGGTTGGAATGGGTGTGAGCCGAACCGGTGCACTCGGAGCCTGCTGGACGGCCACTGGAGCAGCAGGAGCCGCGCCACCCTGACGAGCCGGGGGGAACGACTGCTGGGGGTCCAAGCGGCCCAACCGGTTAGTCAAATTTAATAATTGATTGAAAATCACCTGTTGCTGATAGGCTAATTGATCCACTCGAGCCTCGAGAGTGGAAAACCGGTGTGCGAGCCCGCCGTCTGCCGAGCCGCTCTGCTGAAGCCGTACTGACATAACGTTCGGCTCAGGAGACGCACACACACAGGCTCAAAGTAGTTCAAATAGTTTATTGGCAACAGGAGTGAATGAATGAGTGTCTGCGAAATGTTAATGTGTTGGTGGCGGTGTCTGCTTCAGGCACAGAGGCAGGAGACCGTACAGCCGGCAACCCTATGGGAGAGAACACAGAGACACAGGGTGATGGGCACACACCAACACAGGAGGAGAATAGGCGAGGGAGAAGCTTACTTGCTAGGAACAGATGACTGGCACAACAAGGACGGGACCCGGGAGACAGCCACCTGCAGGGCTCGGTGCAGCAGCGAGGAACGACGAGGGAACGGGATTGTCCGCCGCCGAGGAATCCACCTGTGCACAGGGGAGCAGACTGGGAAGGATGAGGTAAGGGTTTCTTACCACACTGCGTCGTGCTGAAGAGTTGATAGCTTCACGTCGAAGGGGAATGAAGTCTGACGGCTTCAGGCCGAAGCTCAGGGCGAGGCGGCTTATATCCCTCGCCGCTGACGATGAACAGGTGTGTGAGCAGGTGGCGCCGCTGATGAGCGGCGCGGCGTGACAGAAAGTCTTTCCAGCAGTTTTAAACAAATTCTTGTTGTTCTCCTCCTTTGTGTTTAAAAATCAGTCTTGTCTTGTTGTTCTTCTCCCTCTTCGTGTTTAATTTTGCTGTTGCAATGTCGGACTACTGCTGCCTACCGGCTGGAGAATAACATATTCTGTTAATTATTCCTTTGTGTTTGAATGCATGTTTTATTATATACAGATGAAGGAAAAACTTCCAAATTATATAATGTAGAATCCTTAACTGAAATTTTAACCCTTCAATTCACCAGAATAGCCCGCATTATGGTACTATCCCTGGTACTGACATCAACATTGGAAGCAGATGACGGCCACACCTGCAATCAATTTAGACATTAAAAGCTGAGCATCAATATACAAACAAGACAGCAACTTTCCAGGTATTTTATTGTATAATCATTTATGTGTTAGCCTGCCTTTGTTTGTTGGCGTAATTTTGGGGTTTTATGCAGTATCTAAATGTAATTTAGGTGCCAAATCAGTCATTCCCAGAGTCATCCTGCCAGACAACAGCCCTCTGTGATGGAAGAGCCAGCTTTTTGTGCACTTTGTGGTAAAGTGGTCACCTGCCATCAACATGCATTATGCTGTGATATCTGCTCTGGATGGCAACACAGACTTTGCAATAGTCTGTGGAGAATGGGAAGTCCTGCAGTGGCACTGTGCACAGTGTCCTGTTATGAGGTTAAAGTTGGAACAACCCAAGATGGAGAGGCTCTTTTGGAGGTTAAAGTTGAGGAGGCCTCTGGTGTCCAGTGTCAAGCTGACCAGTCTTTCAACATTGAGACAACCTGTGGGGGACACATTAGCAGATAGCCCACTCACTGATCCACTCATACTCCCCGAGCAGGATGCAACCTATGAGATTGTTCCAGCTGGATCTTTAAGGGGCAAACCACTTTTGGTGGACAACCGTGGATATTCTTATAGTGTGAAAGTAAATTATCTTGCCTGGCCAGAGAAAACCAGTTGGCGCTGCACTGTGGGGCACAATAATAATAATAAAGCAAATATGCAGCACAACAGTCATACAGACTGGTATCAACTTTATTGCAGGTCTGCATCTTCACTTTCACCCAGCTGAGCCAGGGTGGATAAAGGCAATGAAGATTGTGGCTGAGGTGAAGAGCAAGGCAAGAGATGATGTGTTCCGCCCTGCAGCTGCTATAGTGGAAGAGGTGATGGTCAGGGAGTTTCAGCCAGATGACTCAGAGACAAGTGTCCTTGTCCAACCCTTCTGGTGTGCCGTACAAACTGCCACCGACAAGTTTTGCATCCCCTGACCCACAGGATCTTTCCTTTGATCTGGTTGAAAATTTCCTGCCTGCAAATTACCTGAGGAAAGACATTAACCCCTTGCACTCCGGGCAATTTTCCTAAAAATGCCAAAAAATAACATGCCCAAAGTAAATCGAAAGCTGTTATTCAACCCTTTGCAGCATCTTCATGGGGTTGGTCTCATTTAAAAGAAAACACTTTGAATTTTTTGGCAAAAAAAACATAATCTCTCTACGTGCTCCGGCCACTGAGTTACATACATCTAAACATACTGAACTTGAAAATAAATTTGGCCACGGTATTTTTTTGGATACAAATGCTTGCAAATAACACACAGCTGTCCGATCCGGCTGGAAAATGCAACAGAAATGTAGAACCAAGTGTTATCAAGATGAGATCCAAATTTTGTAACAATACCACAAAAAATGAATATTTTATACAACTTTGTTCTCAGGTAGTTCCCAGGCGTTTTGGAACTGTGCCAAATTGTGCCAAATGGCACAGTTTGGAAAAACGTCTGTAACTTTTGAATAATTCAATGTAGAATCTTCATTTTGGGCTCTAATGAAAGGTCACATTCAGGGCTGTGTCTGTGTGTGTGTGTGTGTGGGGGGGGGTTGTCCCCCCCCCCCACAACAAAGGACGGAGTTCGGCCCTCGCTACATGACGGATTACACTCGTTGCATGTTTCCACAGCAACGCTGTCACAGCGCCCCCCCCCCCTCGCTACTGTGTGTGTGTGTGGGGGGGGGGGTTGTCCCCCCCCTCGCTACAGAAGACGGCCATCGCTACATGACGGAATAGACTCATATGCTTCCCCCCCGCGGACAGGGGGGCGTTTGGATCGTGAACGCCCCCCCTCCACTCCTCTTCTGCAGCGGGGGGGGGGGGGCCTTCACGGTCCGAACACGGCAAATGAACCGTTTATCGCAGCGCACGCACTTCGTACTTCGTGCGCCGTACAGTTGTAATTTACCGATCGGTCAAAAGTCATTTTTGGATTACAATTTTCAGGGAGAAATAATAATTTAGCTTATAACACCTTACCTCTTCACAGCAGCAGAGTCCTGGCGAACTTCTCTTCCCCATTGTCAGACGAACGCGATGCTGGTCCGCTCGTGGATCCCGGTCAAAACATAATTCCAATATTGCAGTTTTGGTGAATGATTTACGACTTTTGTCGTCGGCCTCCGTCGGTCTATGATGACGGAAGAGAATCCTAAACGTCTATTCTGCTGGAATGAGTGCAGGTCCCACTTGTGGGTGTTCTCCATGCTGCTGGGTCTGTAGCAAGTTCGTCCTGCGTCCTTTTTTTTTTCATCTGCTGCAACAGTAAATCTCTCTTCACCCAGCCTGAACTTCTGTGCTTCAATTGGCTCCTGCATTCACAGTAGGCGGGTCCTCCTTCCTAGGTTTTCATTCATTGGTTCTTCAAGGTTTCAGAAACCCAATTCAAGGCTCTTATTAGCCGAATGAGAGGTCAATCAGATGAACTAATCTGTTCGCGGCTGTGTCTGCAGCTTTTTTTTTCAGTGGTGCTTGGAGGCCACACCACCTACATCACTATCATCACTATCATCACTATCACCATCAATATCCTTATCATGCGTCATACATCCGAGGGCGCACGAGTGCGCTCTCGTGCGCTCTAGGACGCAGAGACTTGCCCGCCTGCAGAACAACGGAGTGCAAGTGGTTAAGATTGATGATGCCAGGCATCCTGTGTTTGCTACCAGAGACCAACTTGATAGGCTTTTGGTGTGACGACAACTTTTTGGATTTAAATGTTTCTAAAACCAAGGAATTAATTCTTGATTTTAGAAAGAAAAAAGAAGCTGTTCAGGAGATCAGAATGCACAATGACAAAGCTGAAGCAGTAAGATCATACAAATACCTTGGTACGCATTTTGATGATCAACTGAAATTCAATGTAAATACGGAGATCATTGTAAAGAAAGGGCAACAGAGAATCTACCTTTTAAGGAAACTGAACTCTTTTTCAGTGAGTCAAATGATTCTCTGTCATTTTTATCAGTCTTTTATTGAGAGTCTGCTTTGTTTTTCTTTTATCTGCTGGTTTATTAATCTCACAGTTAAAGATAGAAATAGTCTGAACAATATCGTGAAGATCTGTTCCAAGATTATCGATGTGAGACAGACGGACCTGAATTCCTTTTGTAACCAGCAGATCATTCAGAAAGCAGAATGCATTTTATCTTCTCCTGATCATGTCCTCTCTAATGAATTCTCTCTTTTGCTGTCAGGGTACCGTTATGTTTTACCTGCTAGCAAAACTAATTGGTATGCCAAGTCCTTTATTCCCTTAGCAATAAATGCTTCTTAAGGTTGTTAAATGTCACACATAGGGTTTTTTTTATATATATTATTATACAAGTTTTAGGTTTTTGTTTTTATCATGACCATTCTTTTATTCTTTTAGTAACCCCCAATCTTGTTGTATTTTTTAGTACTATTTATTATAGCACTCTCTCTAACGGTTGGTTAGATGTGACTTTAAGTTTGTCCTCCTTTATTGTCTATTGTGTTTGCACAATTCAGTGCATCAATGTACAAGTTACTTTTTTAAATTAATTGCGCCTTGAGGGATAAATAAAATTGTTTGAATTGAATTGAGGCTTGGAAAAGCTAAGACATTGTTTATGGATACAACTTTTAAAGTGGTGGCCAAGCCATTTTACCAGCTGTTTTCAATTCATACCTTCCTACAAGGAGAGGAAATCAAAGAAGTGCCTTTGGTGTTCGCCCTGATGTCCCATAGATGGAAAAAAAGATTATCACAGTGTTCTCCGTGCTATATTGGAATTAGTCCCAAACCACAGGGTAAGCAGTGTAGTGATAGACTTTGAAAAGGCAATATGGAAGGCTGTATCCATAGTACTTCCAGAAGTGGTGTTGAGGGGGTGCTTGTTCCACTGGACTCACTGTCTGTGGAGGAAGATTCAAGAGTTGGGCCTCACTGTTGGGCCCATACAAACTTACATGGGCAAATTGTTTGCTCTACCATGCCTACCAGTGGAGCATATTCAACTCACATTTGAACACCCAATGGATGCTTCAACAGAAGCAACTAGACCCCTGTTGGACTATATTAAAATGAACTGGATAGAGACAGACTTCTGGCAGCCTGCTACATGGTGTCAGTTCAACAGGGCAGTTCGCACTAATGATGTTGAAGGCTGGCATCGGCGTATTAACGAGAACGCAAGAAACCAGTCACACCAGTTGTACAAGCTAGTCCTGCACAGGGACTCTGTTCTAGTTTCCCCCCAGATGCAGCTGGTGAAGGAGGGAAAACACATGTGTCACCAACGGAAGCAGACTAGGACCATGGAGGGCAAACTATTCAAGTACTGGGGCATGTATGAAGAACAGGAGATGAGCACATCATCACTGAAATGAAAATATGCAAGACTGATGGCCCCCTGCATGCAGTCGCATCAAATGGGCTGTAGATTTTTGTTGTTTGAGCTGTTAATCAATCATCCTTAATTCACGTTTTAATTCGAGTTTGTCTTTTAAATATTTGTGCTTTTATATTTGAGTGGTGTGTATTTATTTGTAATAGTTTTATTGAGAAAAGTTTAATTTTTGCATGCTATTTTATTCAGTGTGGACTGAGGATTGGACAGTAAATGACTCATAACAGCTTGGGCATAGGTTTTAAAAATGTGCTTTTATATATTATATAAATTTGCCTTGCTTTAAAACAGTTTTCATTTTTATGTACTTTTTTAAATTATATAAACTGCTGGTAGTGTATTTATTTGCTATAGTACAATAAAATACCTGAAAGCTGCTGTCTCGTTTGTATATTGATGCTCAGGTTTTAATGTCTAAATTGATTGCAGGTGTGGCTGTCATCCTCCCCCAATGTTGATGTCAGTACCAGGGGTACTCAGAGAGACTCCAGCAGCAGTTCACTGCTAATGATTCGGCTTCCGTGTGGAGAGGACTGAGGCAGATCACCAACTATCGGCCTCAGGCTCCTAAAGGTCAGGATGACAAAGCCCTTTGTCAGAGACTGTCCCAACACTATGCCCGTTTTGACACCTCGTCATCTGTGTCCAACTCCCCCCCTCCCTCCAGCTCCACAGCCTCCACATTCCCTACTTCATTTAAGGCACCCCCCCCCCACCTCCCCCCCTCCCCTTATCATCAGTGAGCAGGATGTGCTCAAACAGTTCTCCAGACTGAACCCGCGCAAGGCCCCCGGCCCAGACGGCGTGTCTCCCTCCACCCTGAGACTCTGTGCGAAACAGCTGGCTCCTGTATTCACAGACATTTTTAACACCTCCCTTAAGTTATGCCACGTGCCGTCCTGCCTCAAATCCTCCACCATCATCCCTGTCCCCAAGAAGCCACGGATCACTGGACTTAATGACTACAGACCTGTAGCGCTCACTTAATCTTATCCTACACTTTATTACATGTATAGTTTATTTCTCTTATCTTATCATGTTTAATGTTGCAGCATTGTACCGAGACAAATTCCTAGTTTGTGTACTACATGAACAATGGCAATAAACCTGATTCTGATTCTGATTCTGATTCTAATATCATAATGTGGGCTATTCTGGTGAATTGAAGGGTTAAAATTTCAGTTAAGAATTCTACATTATATAATTTGGAAGTTTTTGCTTCATCTGTATATGTTAAAACATGCATTCAAACACACAGGAATAATTTACAGAATATGTTATTCTCCAGCCGGTAGGCGGCAGTAGTCCAACACTGCAACAGCAATTAAATGTGAAGAAGGAGAACAACAAGATAACAAGAAACACAAAGGAGGAGAACAACAGGAATTTGTGTAAAACTGTTGGAAAGACTTTTCCAGTTACCAAGAAGTGTGAAAGAATATCTATCTATCTATCTATCTATCTATCGACAGTGGTGTGAAAAAGTGTTTGCCCCCTTCCTGATTTCTCATTTTTTTGTATGTTTGTCACACTTAAAAGTTTCAGATCATCAAACAAATTTAAATATTAGACAAAGACATCACAAGTAAACACAAAATGCAGTTTTTAAATGAAGGTGTTTATTATCAAGGGCAAAAAAAATATCCAAACCTGTGTGAAAAAGTCCCCCCCCCCCCCCGTTAAAACATAAATTAACTGTTGTTTATCACATCTTTGGAAAGCTGGAAAGCCACACCCAGGTCTGATTACTGCCACAACTGTTCTCAATTAAGAAATTACTTAAATAGGACCTGCCTGACAAAGTGAAGTAGACCAAAAGATCCTCAAAAGCTAGACATCATGCGGCAATCCAAAGAAATTCAGGAATAAATGAGAAACTATGTAATTGAGATCTATCAGTCTGGAAAAGGCTATAAAGCCATTTCTAAATCTTTGAGACTCCAGTGAACCACAGTGAGAGCCATTATCCACAAATGGCAAAAACATGGAACAGTGGTGAACCTTCCCAGGAGTGGCTGGCAGACCAAAATCCACAAGACTGCAACAATGACTCATCCAAGAGGTCACAAAAGACCTCACAACAACATCCAAAGAACCACAGGCCTCACTCGCCTCAGTTAAGGTCAGTCTTCGTGACTCCACCATAAAAAAGAGACTGGGCAAAAATAACCTGCATGGCAGAGTTCCAAGACGAAAACCACTGCTCAGCAAAAAGAACATAAAGGCTTGTCTCAGTTTTGCCAAACAACATCTTGATAATCCCCAAGACTTTATGGAAAATACTTTTTTGGAAAGTGTGTGTCTCGTTACATCTGGTGTAAAAAGTATTTCAGAAAAGGAACATCATACCAACGGTAAAATATGGTGATGGTAGTGTGATGGTTTGAGTCTGTTTTGCTGCTTCAAGACCTGGAAGACTTGCTGTGGTAAATGGAATCATGAATTCTGCTGTTTACCAAAAATTCCTTAAGGAGAATGTCCAGTCATCTGTTCATGACCTCAAGCTGAAGCACACTTGGGTTCTGCAGCAGGACAATGATCCAAAACACACCAGCAGGTCCACCTCTGAATGGCTTAAGAAAAACAAAATGAAGACTTTGGAGTGGCCTAGTGAAAGTCTGGACCTGAGATTGAGATGCTGTGGTATGACCTTAAAAAGGCGGATCATGCTCAAAAACTCTCCAGTGTGGCTGAATTACAATGATTCTGAGCACAGGTGGGGAGCCGTGCTCAGCCTCTCAGTTGTTTAAGTCCCTTTTTGTATTTCTGCATTTCTGTTTATTTTGTATTTAGTTGGGTTGTTGTATTTTGTTGTCTGGGTTTGTCCTGATATTTCTGGTCTTAGTTTCCTGTTATTTTATCTTAGTGTGGTTGTTGATGTACGTATTTCTGTATCTTGTTCTCTGGGTTGTCGTTTGTCTGTTATTTACGAGTTGTCCTGAATTCTTAGTTTTGTCATTATTAGTCTGATTCCTTTAGTTTGTGTACTTATGATTATCCAGTGTTATATTTTATATTTCTGCCTGTGTTTTAGAGTCTCCCTTATTCTCACCTCTCCTGTTGTTTTGGTTTCTATGTATATGATATTATTTGCATTTCTTGTTGTATTATCTTGTCCTCACCTTTATGGGCTGTTCCTTTTTTGTTTCGTCCCAGGTTGTGCTTTTATTTTGTTTGTCACCATTGTCACTTCCTCATGTCAAACCCCGTTCGCAGGCTGTCACAGTTGTTTAGTACTGGTCTGATTATTTCGTCACTCATGTGCCCACACCTGTTCTCATTTGTTTGTCCCTATTTATAGGCTACTGCGTGGCTTCCTCCTCGGAGCAATCTTCTGGTTCTCAGACATTTATCCTACGTCTCCCTTCCTGTATCCTGCCTTATTCATAAGTGTTTGAGTTCTTGTGTATTTTTGTACTTGTGTGTTTTTACTGTACGTTATGAAATGTGCAAACCTACAGCTCGCGTTTGGTGTCCTCAGTTCTGCCCTTGACAGTGCATTTTATGACAGAAGACTGCTGCCTGTGTAACACAGCAGCAGCTGTGGGTTTTCTGTGCAGCAGCTGTGGGTTTTCTCCCGAAGCAGACCAGCAATGTCTGGAATGTCAGACCAGAAATGTCTGCCTGTGGTGACATCCGGAGCTCACGAATCTACTCCTCTCCATTTCAAACCAACAAGACATGCTCCGTGGGCTGGGGAAAACCTCTCTTCCACCCGTACCTGCGCTGACGAAGAAGCATCCCCGGGTACGGAGGGCTCGTTCACCTCGCCAAGAGCCTGTGTCCTCGCTTGCTCGCCAGATGATCTTCGCTGTTCCGGGAAGCAATTCGTCTGGTTCCGCAGCAGCAGCAAACATCACGCCCTGGGAAATAAGGCAAGTGTCTTTCCATTCTCCCTCACGTAAAAATGAACTGTCTTGCCTTATTCCCAGTGGTGAGGCTCAGCAGCCCAATTTAGCTGAGTCCTCACCGCCTGCTGCTGCCTCTCCTTTCTCACCTGTTTCTCCCGTGTCCCTCTCCATTCTTCCTGAGTGTCCGCCGGTTCTGGGAGGGAGCCGTGGGATGACAGAGGAGTCTGTGGTTCCAGAGGGTCCTGATCCAGCTCCACAGCCACATCCTGCATGGGAGAGGAGTGCTCCCTGTGTCCCGAAACCTGTGCTGACAAAAGAGTGTCCCCTGGTTTCGGCAACATCTTTAAAAAGTCTTCAGCTGATCCAAAATGCTGCAGCAAGAGTTTTAACAGGTACTAGAAAGAGAGATCATATCTCTCCAGTTCTGGTCTCTTTTCATTGGCTTCCCATGGAGTTTAGAATTAAGTTTAAAATCCTTCTTCTTACTTAAAATCTCTAAATAATCAGGCCCCTTTTTTTATTTAAAAGATCTGATACTACCCTATTATCCTAACAGAGCACTATGCTCCCAAAATGCTGGATTACTCGTAATACCTAGAATCTCCAAAATACAATGGGAGGCAGAGCCTTCAGTTATCAAGCTCCTCTCCTGTGGAACCAGCTGCCAGTCTGGATTCAGGAGTCAGACTCGATCTCTGTTTTTAAGAGTAGGGTTAAAATCTTCCTTTTTGATATAGCCTAAAATTAGGGAGGGATCATGTGCCCCTGAACCCTCCCTTATTTATGCTGCTAATAGGTTTAGACCAGGGTTGTCAAACTCATTCCATGGAGGGCCAAGACCCTGCAGGTTTTACCTCCACCCAGTCACTTCAGCAGGTGTTTTCACTGATCAGCAATCAGTGGAAAGAAATTCAGTGAAATCACCTGGTGAAGGCACTGGGTGGAGGTAAAACCTGCAGGGTTTTGGCCCTTCATGGAATGAGTTTGACACCCGTGGTTTAGACAGCTGGGGGACCTCCAACAACACACTGGGCTTCACTCCTTTCTTCACTCTCAATGAAATATTTTTGCTGGCCATTAACATCTGTTTGTTCTCTCCCATAGATTGAGTCCCTGCCGTGCTGTTTGCTCTCTACATGTCTGTTCTTTTCTTCTTCTTCTCTATCCCCTCACTCCCCCAGCCAGTCGCAGCAGATGACTGCCCCTCCTTAAGTCTGGTTCTGCTGCAGGTTTCTTCCTGTTAAAAGGGAGTTTTTCGTCTCCACCGTCGCCAAGTGCTTGCTCACAGGGGATCGCCTGATTGCTGAGGTCTTTCTGCAATTGTGGGGGTTTCCCCTACAGTTGAAAGTGCTATGAGATGACTGTTGTTGTGAAATAGCGCTATGTAAATAAAGTTGAATTGAAATAAAGTTAAATTGAATCATGGGATCCAGTATCATCAGTGAGGCATTCCCTGGCTCTGTTACGCAGGGCTGGAGTTTCATCTGTGTCTGCCCCACAGTCACTTCGCGAGAGGAAGCCGAGTAAATAATCTGCACCAAGGACGCTGACAAACAAGCGTCCCTGGATGCGGAGGTCCCCAGCCTCTGTCCGTTATCCAGCAGCAGCCCTACCTTCTCCTCCCGAACCATGGCCCGCGCCATCTTCCGAGGAGCTAGAGGAGTGCCAGTGGGCCATACTCCAGGAGACAGAACTTTTGCTGGATTACAAGCCATGGCTCCTCCCAGAATTTGTGGCACATCTAGATGGAGATTTTCCGGGGGGGAGCCAACGACTGAGTGTCCTCTGACTCCAGAGCCTCACCCACCTCGCCACGAGGCCATGTCTCCGCCTCGTCGCCAGACGACCTCCGCTGCTCCTGGGAAGACATGGTCTGATCCAGCAGCAGTACCTACCATCACGCCCCGGGAATTAAGGGAAGCACTTTTTCATTCTCCCACACATAAAAATGAACTATCTGTGGGGAGCGTGAAATGAAGACGCTGAGTGATTTTATAATTCAGATTTAATGTCGGCTTTGCATCCCCAACATGCCTCACCAAAAGCAGAAAGCACAAAGAGGCTGATCGCAGTCAGGTCCCATACTTATACCTCACACAACAAAAGCCAACATCACACATCCTTGTCATATCTTTTTAATCCTCCGATGTCTCCTTCCAATGTCCTCTCGTTCCTCCGCCTGACCCTAGGGGATCAGGAAGTCTTTTCAGGTCTTCACCGCCGCGCCTCCATCTCCTCGTTGTTCTCCGCAGGCGGTCCAGACCTATTGTCCTCTTCTGAGACGTGAGGTCATTCCACACATGCAATCACAAAACATCCCCCTGTGTCTATACATATGCAGATATGGATATATGAACTACAGCCCTCCCCAAACATCTAAGAAAAGGACAATATATGTAGGTTCACAGAATATGGTGACATCACTGGCATAACTATACAAGTTGATCACGTTAAAAACACAGTGATAACAGTAACAGTACAGTCTATGCCCCATGTCCGCCTTAAAACTGCCATGATAACCCCAACAGCCTATCTTAAAAACACATTATCGCATTCACATCAGTCTGTGTGTCGTCTGGGTTTCAACCGTCTTCCAAATCTGCTGTACGCCTGCCTCGACGTCCCAGCGGCGCTGTCTTGTAAGGAATCTGCAGCTTGAGGAAAAGAGTGGTTATTTGATCCCTGCGGGGGGGCTGGGACGTGTCCCTTGGGGGGGTCTACCACGTCGAGGTGCTCTCGCCACCTGTACAGGCTTGTCACTCAACATGAAGGCAGGCTTGAGTCTGTCAATGCTGACTGTCTCTTTTCTGTCCCCCAAATCCAGCACAAAATGCTTATCTCCAGGTTCCAGCACTCTATATGGACCATCATATGGTGGGCGGAGGGTTGGCTTTAAAGCCTCGTGCCTAACAAAAACAAACTCGGCATTTTTTAAAGCCTGGGGAACAAAAACCCGCGGAAAGGTGTGATGAACCGGGCCGGGGAGCATGTCCGCTCCTGTGCTGCTTAGTGGCCTCAGAGCTGGGAGGCGCCCCGGCTCTGGATGTTCTGGTAAGAATTCACCGGGGAGCCTGAGAGGTTGCGCAAAAACTAATTCTGCAGGGGAGGCATCTAGATCCTCCTTAGGCACAGAACGCAACCCCAATAAAACCCACGGTAGTTTGTTAACCCAATCTGCATCCGTTAGTGACGCTCTGAGGGCAGCCTTCAAAGACCTATGAAAACGCTCGCATAAACCATTAGCCTGGGGGTGATACGCTGTAGTGCGATGGATTGTCGCCCCTAAGCTGCTGGCCATCGCAGACCAGAGCTCTGAGACAAACTGAGGCCCCCTATCGGACGTGATGTCCGACGGGACTCCGAAACGCCCTACCCAGGTCGTTAAAAAAACGCGAGCCACCTCTGCAGCCGTAGTTGACGTCAGCGGGACAGCTTCTGGCCAACGTGTGGTTCGGTCCACCATTGTTAAAAGATGTGTGAACCCCTGCGACGACGGTAGGGGGCCCACGAGGTCGACATGCACATGGTCAAACCACCTGGCTGGGATTCGGAATGGTTCTAAAGGAGCTTTCGTGTGCTTGTGAATTTTGGCACGTTAGCAAGACGCATGTTCTTGCCCACTCCTTCACGTGCTTGCGCAGGCCCGGCCAAACAAACTTTTCCGCCACCATTTTTACCAAAGCGCGCACTCCCGGGTGCGCCAGGGAGCGAACCGAGTCAAAAATGCGGTGGCGCCACGCGGCCGGGACTACCGGGCAAGGTCGCCCGGTTGACACGTCGCAGATTAAGGGGGGCACACCGTCACGCAAACCCCTGCTCTCCAGCCTTAACCCTGTTGGTCCAGACTGGAGTGCGCGCACGTCTGCGTCACTGCCCTGTTCTGCTGCCGTGGCTGCGTAATCTATCCCTACGTGGACTGGGGCCGCGTGCGCTTCCGTGTTGGTCTTGCGCCCTGCGGCTGTGGTAGTATGATCTGCCTCCACGTGCCCTGACAATGTCACGGCGCGGGAGAGGCAATCTGCCACCACGTTGAGTTTGCCCGCTACGTGCCGAATGTCCGTGGTAAATTCCGAAATTGCGGCCAGCTGCCTTTGTTGCCGGCCCGACCAAGGTTCTGAGATTTTAGACATCGCAAAAGTGAGCGGTTTATGGTCGACAAAAGCCGTGAAACGCCGACCTTCCAGCCAGAACTGGAAATGGCGAATGGCCAAATGAAGCGCTAACAGCTCTCTGTCAAACGTGCTGTATTTGCGCTCGGTTTCGTTTAAGGATTTGCTAAAAAATGCTAGCGGTTGCCAAACCCTGTCAACGTGCTGCTCCACGACCGCCCCTATGGCCAAATTTGATGCGTCTGTGGTAAGCGCTATGCGGGCCGAGGGGTCGGGGTGGGCCAAAAGCGCGGCGTCAGTCAGGACTCTTTTTACTTCCACGAACGCGCGTTCCCGCTCCGGGGACCACACGACCGCGTTGGAGGGCTTTTGCTTTCTAAGCACGGCATATAATGGCTGCATGAGCTGAGCTGTGCAGGGGAGGAAACAGTTGTAAAAATTTACCATTCCCAAAAATTCCTGCAGCGATCTGACCGTTTGTGGTCGGGGAAAATTTTCCACTGTGCGCACCTTATCAGGCAATGGGACTGCCCCTTCTGGGGAAACGCGGTGTCCCAAAAAATCAATCTGCGCCACGCCGAATCGGCACTTGGCTGGATTAATTATTAACCCATGTTCTTCCAACCTCTGAAAAACTGTAGTGAGGTGATTTTCGTGTTCCTCCTCAGACATGCTGGCGACTAAAATATCGTCGAGGTAGACAAACACGAAAGGAAGATCGCGTAACACCGCGTCTATCATACGCTGAAACGTTTGTGCGCCGCCTTTAAGGCCAAACGGCATGTGCAAAAACTCAAAAAGACCAAAAGAGGTTATTACGGCCATTTTAGGGACGTCCTCAGGTCGGACTGGGACTTGGTGGTAGCCGCGGACCAGGTCTATTTTAGAAAAAATACACGCGCCTGCCAGATGTAGTGAAAAATCCTGGATGTGAGGGATTGGGTAGCGGTCATGCGCTGTAGCATTGTTTAATCTGCGGTAATCACCGCAAGGCCTCCAGGAGCCATCAGCTTTCGGGACCATATGCAGTGGCAAAGCCCATGGGCTTTTCGAGCGCCGAATAATGCCCAGTTTTTCCAGGCTGGCGAACTCGTCGCGTGCTATGGTGAGCTTGGTCGCGTCTAAGCGCCGAGCTTTAGCAAAGACAGGGGGGCCCCTTGTGGGGATGAAGTGCTCCACCCCGTGTCTCGCTATTGTTGCCGAAAATTTGGGAACTGTGAGTGCTGGAAATTGGGTGAGGAGTTTGTCAAACTTACCTCCTGCTGTGGCGATGGATATATGAACTACACTATCTTGCTTTATTCCCAGTAGTGAGGCTCAGTATTAGTGGTCCACTGTAGCTGAATCTTCACCGCCTGCTGCTACCACCTTTTCCTCACCTGTTCTTCTCCGTCTCCCCTGGGTGTCCGCTGTTCCTGGGAGAGAGCCGCTGGACAACGGAGGAGCCTGCAGCCCTAGAGAGATCAGCTCCAGTCCTGCAGCTGCGTTCTGGACGGGAGGAGAGCACCACCCGTGCTCCGAAGCCTGAGCCAACAGAAGGATGTCCCCTGGTTTCGGCGACTGGGGTTTCACCAGATTCATCCACCATCATGCCTGCTGCAAGGGTTGCTGCAGCAGAGTCACCGGTGTCCTGGACAGCGGTGGAGCAAGTACTCTGTTCTGTTTTAACACCTGCAGATTTAGAGAAACTTGTCTAGCTAATGGTGGGAAGAGGTGGGTGCAGACATCCTCTGCTCCTGAGCTCTCCTTGCCGGGCTCCACTGCTGCCGGTAATTTTCTTGTGTTTTTCTCTTCCTCCCTCTCTGAGGTGGCCATGCTGGGGTTGGATCATTAGATGACTGGATTTGAGACGTCCCAGCCTAATTCGCCGGAGTCCTGGATGGCTGTGGAGCTTGAGCTCAGGCAAGTTCTCTTTTTTTGTTTTCACTATAACTGTATTAGAGAGATTTTTCTTGGCTCTTGGTAGGGAGGACCAGTTGCAGCTGTCAGCTGCACATGAGTTCTCTTTGCAGGGCTCCACTGCTGCCAGTGACTCTGACCCGATGTTTGTTTCTTCTCTGTCTGAGTCTTCTCCACCTATGGTCACCGAGGTTCCTCCAGCTCCACCTGAAGTCACCGAGGTTCCTCCATCTCTGCCTGAGGTCACCGAGGTTCCTCCGTCTTCGCCTGAGGTCATCGAGGGTCCTCCGTCTCTGCCTGAGGTCACCGAGGGTCCTCCGTCTCCACCTTCGCGCAAGGTCACCATGGGTCCTCTGCTTTTACCCAAGGTCACCGTGGGTCCTCCACCTCCATCTGAGGTCACTGTGGGTCCTCTGCCTCTGCCTGAGGTTGCCGTAGTCCCCCCTTCTTTGCCTGTGGTCGCCAGTGATCATCAGTTCCCCTCATCTAGTTTCCCCGCTGGTCAGCCGTTTCCCCTGGTTCCCTCGCTGATTAGCCACCCTGGTCAGTAATGCTCTTCGCCTGGCTTCTCTGCTGGGCAGTCATCTTTTTCACCTGGTTTCCTTGCTGGCCCGCCATCCTTTCGCCTGGTTTCTTCATTGGTCAGTCATCTTCTCCATCGTGTTTCAGCTTCCCACAACCACTGACTCACTCCATCCATGCCGCGGTCCCTGCGGTCCGTGGGAGGCACGGGTTCCAACTGCTGCCTCCAAGCGGGGGCATGTTGTGCCCCGCAGTCCGTTGGCCCAGGGATGCTGGGAGACCAGATAGATAGATAGATAGACAGATAAATAGATAGGCTATTCTGCCTGTTTAGGGAGCTCTGGAATTCTGGAAGGCCACCTGACCTGCTCCACCTTGTGATCAGGTGGTTCTGGGACTCTGGGAGACCACCTGAACTGTGTCATTTTTGCACTTAGTATTGTTGATATTCTGTTGCCACTGTATCTGTTCAGTTTGTGTGTTCAGTTTTAGGGGGCAATCACTTTTTCACACAGGGCCATGTAGGTTTGGATTTTTTTCTTACCCTTAATAATAAACACCTTCATTTAAAAACTGCATTTTGTGTTTACTTGTGTTTTCTTTGTCTAATATTTAAATTTGTTTGCTGATCTGAAACTTTTAAGTGTGACAAACATACAAAAAAATGAGAAATCAGGAAGGGGGCCAAACACTTCTTTACATCCGTCCGTCCGTCCGTCCGTCCGTCCGTCCGTCCGTCCGTCCATCCATCCATCCATCCATCCATCTATAAATATGACAACTAAGCTGGCCCGGAGGTTATGGCTCCATTTCTGCGTTCAAAACACTTTTCTTCTCCACCGCTGCTGCTCATGGCTTCCTGCCCCCAGATGAAAATCCACAGAATAGGTATGTGGGACTAGAATGTTCTGAATGAGGCTTTAGGAAATTATGAATCACTTTATAAATCACTAGATTGAAAATGTACTTGTACATGAACAGACTGAATCCTGGGGTCCACTTGGGGTGCTCACTTGGTCAGGGGTCCACTTGACCAGATCCCTGCCAAGAACTATGTTTCAGTATTTGCCGTCTCTGCTGCTGGAGCTCAACAGCTAGAATCCTCCAGTGGCCACTACTGTCATTAAGGAGCTGAGGCTACTTCATCAGCCACGCTATGTCCACAGAGGGTCGGGAAGGGGATGCATTTACAAAAGGTCTGGGAGCTCCATCCTGTCGCCGTGGTCAGGCTCTCATTCAGGTGTGCACTCAATGCATCATTGCCCACGTCATCAGAGTGCTGCCACTACTGTGACTGATAAGGCTGAAAACCAGACTGGGCGAAATGGAAAACATGGAGGGATTTTAATGCTCTCCAACCACTGCCAAGATTTAAAAACCCCTCCTGCACAAAAATTGAACTTATCAATGCTCACTGTGTCATTTTTGGGGTTGTTTTCAACCCCGTCCATGACCCATGGCTGTAGGTTTTGATCATTGCTTATTAAGTCCAGCTGGCAGATTGAGCCTTGCTTTCTGCCAGCCCTACAGACACACCTCTTCCTCTTGCCAGACATTCACCGGCTGTTTTCCATCACCACATGCACACATACATGCACACACGCACACACACTCACACATGCACACATCCTATCATTCACGCTACATAACTGCATGTTGGGCTTATATTCATTCATATGTTCGCTGCAAGTTATGCAGCGGACATGACAGTAAGCTACCACCACAAGAGCCCAAGCAGTGAGTAGCGAGTTGTTTTTCCCCTTTCATTTTTTTGTGTATTTTTCACCCACCTGAATTGGAGAAATCATGTCCTGGCTGGATGAAGCAGAGCTGCGGGGTGTGTGTGTTCTGGAGGGTCTCCTGTCTCAGATCGAGACCACCAGCACTCCCGAGTCAGTCCGTGTAAGCCGGGACAGCGCAACTCAATTAATGGAGAAGCGTCCATATCTGTGGAGCTGCGTGGAGGCCACCTCCATCTTGGCCTCCATTTTCTCCTATTTATGGGAGAACGAGGTTTGGAGGAAGCCGCTCCGACGTGGGAACCACCCTGTGGGGAAAAGAAGCGTTCCCGGAAGTTAGAGGCTCATCACCCCCATCTCAACCATGGGGCCACTCTTCCTCTACACAAATTTCCCTCCCGGGTGTGAGGCCCAGTGCATGCAGTCCACTGGGTCCTCACTACCCGCTGCAGCAGAAACTGTCTCACCTACCCTCTCCATATCGCTTCCTGTCGCCTCTGAGCATCCTTCGACCCTGGAGCTCAGTCATCGGATGAAGGAGGAGCCCACGGCGCGGAATGACTCTACCCCAGCCCCGTGGAGCTTCTATGGACTGAGAGAGGGCACTGCGACTGGCCTGACACCTGAGCCGATGAAGGAGCATCCCCTGGCTTCAGTCACCTGGGGTCCAGCGCAAGATGAGACTCCACCTCCAGAATCCATGCTGGGAAGAGTCACCCACGTTGGAATTTTCACTGGAGGAGGCAAAGACTGCGACCACCACCATGCCTGCTGAGGAGGCTGCCGCAGCAGAGTCAGCACCTGAGCTGCACCTCCAGGAGGCCGAGCCCGTGGAAACATCGTCCGGATCGTCGGAGTCCTGGACGGCGGTAGAGCTTGAGCTAAGGCAATTGCTCTCTTTTGTCTTTTTATCTTTCCCTCATAGAGCATTTTTGCCTAGCTCCAGGTGAGGAGAGCCAGCTGCAGCCACATGCTGCACCTGAGCTCGCCTCGCCGTGCTCTGCTGCTGCCGGCAACCCTGACCCCTCCTCCTCTGTGTCTGAGTCCTCTTCTAGGGTCGTCGGAGAGAGGTCCACGTTGTCGGACGAGATGGAGGATCCAGGCTTGCTTCTGGAGGTTATTGTCACCACTGCCAGCCCCGCTGTGGTTCCTGTGGATCCAGCTTCTCCTCTGCCCAGGTCCCCAGGGGTGCCTGTGAGTGACCGCCTTCTGGCTTGGATTCTTATGTGGGCCAGCTAGCCCAGGGTCAGGACGGCATGGAGGTCAGTAGTGGCCCAGCTGGGTCCCATCGCGGGTGCAGCAAGGGTCCTCCCGGGCTCCAGCGAGAGTGCAACCATGGCTCAGTCGGGGTCCACTGTGGGTGCAACACTGGCCCAATCGGGGCTCACCGCGGGAGCAATGAGGTCCCGGAAAGGAGCCACCGCTGGTGCAACGTTGTCCCAAGCCGGGACCACCGAGGATGCAGCCGAGCTCCAGTCCCCAGCTGGGACCACCGAGGGTGCAGCCAGCCAACTTGGGGACATCAAGGTCCCTTCCTCCCTTCCAGAGGTCCTTGGGGTGTCCCTTCCTCTTCCGTCAGGCTCTGCCGTGGACCGCCTGCTCCTGCCACCAGGAACCGCAGGGGATCCCCTTCTTCAGTACGGCCACCCACCTTTCAGCCTTCCGGTGGGTAGGCCACTGCTTTGTCTCCCCCCCTCCCCAGGCCTGGTGGCTCAACTATGCGGGCTGACCACCCGAAGGACTGGGTTCCTGGGTCAAGTGGCCCTTTTCCTCTGGCAGGCTGCCTGACAATGTTCTGCAGGCTGCCTGCTGGCCCTGGGATTTTGGCCGGCCTCCTGAACTTATGGCCACCTGCTGGGTCTTGGACTTTGGTCGGCCCTCTGAGCCTTGGGACTCTTGGGTTGGGGAGGGATGATTGTAATTTTGGGTTGGGAAAAGTGTTCTTTGTGTTGTACTGTGATGTTTTTTCTTTTCATGATTAATCCCTCCTAACCTGTTTTCCTTCACCTCCCGCCCTGGTTTGGTGTGTTGGCCTTCTGGGGGTGGGGGGGCAGGCTTTGTTCTTTGTTTTTGATGGCACGGTGGGTGTCTGGCTACCACCCCTTGGGGGGGGGGGGGCTCTGTCATGTTCGGGGTTGTTTTCAACCCCGTCCATGACCCGTGGCTGCAGGTTTTGATCATTGCTTATTAATTCCAGCTGGCAGATTGAGCCTTGCTTTCTGCCAGCCCTACAGCCACGCCTCCTCCTCTTGCCAGACATTCACCGGCTGTTTTCCCTCAGTACATGCACACACATGCATGCATGAACACACACTCACACATGTACACATCCTATCATTCACGCTACATAACTGCATGTTGGGCTCGTATTCATTCATATGTTCGCTGCAAGTTACGCAGCGGACATGACACAGTGTCTGACTAATAAAGCCAGCCTAATCCACAACCACATCCTAGATAAAGACATTGATATTATGTGCCTCTTTGAATCTTGGCATAAGCCTGAGGCTTTCTTGGTTTTAAATGAGGCTTGTCCATCTGGGAATACCTACCTTGGTGAAACGTGGGTCACTGTTTCCCCTTCCACTGCCCTCCTTGTCCACATTTGACTGTCTTGCTTTCAAATGTAAACCCCCATTTTCTACAATAATAGTACTCATCTACCGACCACCAAAACCACACCCAAAATTCATTATGGAACTACATGAGCTCCTTATGTTTTTCTGCACACCAACTTTTATAGTAATATGTACATATGTATATTAGCTGCTCTTGCTTGCTTGTTTTTTTTTTTTTTTTGTTTTTTTTTTTTCCTTGCCTTCTGATTGTTGCTCTGAGTGTTGCTATCCCTGTGCTGTTGCAATCCTGGAATTTCCCCGTTGTGGGACTAATAAAGGCTTATCTTATCTTATCTCTTATCTTAACTTCCAATGTAATCGTACTTGGTGATTTTAATATACATGTGGACAGCCCCTCAGACCACCTTGCTGCTGAGTTCCTTGAGCTCTTGGATTGTCTAAACCTGACACAACATGTCGAAGTGCCAACTCATTATAGAGGACACACTAAATCTGGTCATTTCTGATACTGCCCCCATAACCAACCTTCAAGTGATTGATTTGGGGGTATCTGATCATAAGGCAGTTTTTGTGGAAATGCCTTTAAATTATCCACAGACAGATTAAACCAAAACATTAGAAATGGTTCAGGAACTTAAAAAAACAGCTGTTTCCTTCAACTATGATTTAACATCTCTCAGTTCTGTTACATCAGTGAGTGAAGCTGTTGACTATTATAATAATGGACTGCATAACATCCTTGAGTCACATGCTCCACTGAAAATGGGGATGGTTTCTGTTGTCAAATCAGCTGCTTGGTACATGGATGAGCTGCGGAGGATGAAGGCTGTTGGTCGTGCTCTTGAGCAGTGCTCTGTGGTTTCTGGTTTGACAGTTCATAAGCAAGTGTTCCGTGACCATTAAAAAGCCTACTCTAAGGCATTAGCTATTGCTAGATCACAATTCTATTCAAATATAATTAACAATAGCCCTGACAACTTGAAACAACTATTTTCTACCATAAATCACCTGCTAAAACCTCAACCATAGACCTGCAACAACTACACACTGAAGAGCAGTGCAGTAGATTTATTGCCTTTTTTACCGATAAAGTAAATACCATCTGCTCCTCACTCAACATCCTCAGTACCTCACCAGTGACCACAGCTGTCTCTAAACCAGAGAGCACTCTCTCTCACTTCAGTACTGCTACACAGGGAGAAGTGGAAGACATCATATGTAAAATAAGGCCCTCTGCCCCCTGCATGCTCTCTGTATCCTGTACCTACAGTACATTCATAATAAAAGTAAATATTTTAACCATAAGTCCCCTCATTACATCCATAATAAACTGCTCTCTTCAATCAGGTAAAGTTCCATTTGTACTTAAAATCGCTCTTGTCAGACCTCATCTGAAAAAGCCTACTCTAGACCCTGAAGATCTGGCCAGCTACAGGCCAATCTCCAATTTACCTTTTCTTTCTAAGGTTCTGGAGAGGGTTGTGGTTGGCCAGCTTCTGGATCACCTCAATTCACAGAGTTTTATTTGAGAAATGTCTAACTGGCTTCCGTGCTGGACATAGCACACAGACATCTCTGTGCCCTGGGGAAGGTTAAGGGTGCATTCAGACGGCCACTGTTTGGTCCGGACCAAAGGGCCAGTGGCTTCCGTGGATAGTTTGGTTTGTTTGGTGCTTTCTGAATGCACATTGGAGCACTGGTGCTCACCAAACAAGCAAAGTCTGGACCCCCTGAAAATGGGGGTCACAGTTCTCTTGCAAACAAAGTCTGGTGCACTCCACTTCCAATCCAAACGGAGTATCTAGCGGACCAAAGGGCGGAAGTGTCCCTCGGCGTTTGTGTAACCATAGCAACACATAGTCTGAGAAGAGGAAGTGGTGTTTACTGTAATACATTTTGGGTAGAAAATAAAAACAAAGACAACTGCTCAAATCCGAGAAATCCTTTTACTGGTGAAAGCCGAGGAGAAAAATTTAAAAAAAAAAGTCTTGTTTGTGGTGGGCAAACAACCGAGCTGAAGGGAATGGATTTCTATTTTCAGTCCTGGCCAATCGATGAACCTTATTTTCTTCTTTGCCGAGATTTTTTCTTCCTGGTCAGTGGTGGTTTTGGCTACAGCACCCCAAACAAGCAGTTGTTGTAACTGCATGACATTGTCCAGGCAGTTTGGTCCGCTGCAGAGTGAATGCAAACCAAACCAAACGAAGGTGTGAAAATTCTTGGCATTCCCCTGTCATGTTCTGAGCTCTGAACTCAGACCCTTACTTTATGTTTCAGTATTATTTATCTGTAAAGTCTGTTTTTGGTTATGTTCTGTACTTGTGTTTTGGTTTACTTAATTGTTTCTTGTCAGAGCTCTGCTCTCATCTCACTGACACACTTACCAGCTGATTGCTGTGCTTCAGGTTCCTCAGCTGCAATCAGTTGGTAATTAGATCACCCTGCCACTTGCACCTGCAGCTCATTAGTACCCCCTATTTATTTGTCTGCTGCACTCTCCTCCAGAGCGGCAGCCAACCATGAAGTTTGGACTGGACTAATTTCTCTGTGTTCAGTCATCCCCTCCAGTTCTCCAGGGATATCCAGCCCTGGAGGTATTCATCTGTGTAAGTTTTCTGTTGCCTTTTTGTATCTGTCTACACAGTTATTTTTTTTGGACTGTTATGTTTTTCTCTTAATAAATGTTCCTCACTGCAGTTAAAGCACTTGAGTTTGTCTTTTGCCCTGGAGGGGTTTTATCTCTCCTGCCTCAGGGAGGCAGGAAATCATGACAGATGGCTGTCGCCATTTAAAAAAACAAAAAAAAACAAAAAACAAACTCAGCTTCTGCAGTGAGGCATTTTTTCACTTTTTGTGTTTTTGGACTCACCTGGTTTTGGAGCTATCATACCCCCAGTGCACCGGTTCTCAGCCAACAGAGGAGGATTGTGGCCGGGAGTCCCAGCCTGGAGGAACAGTGGGGGGCTCTCTTCATTCAGGACTGTGTCTCTGACGCTCTCGCCTCACGAAGCCCAAGGAGAATTTTCCAGAACGTGGAGGCAGTGGTCGGGAGACGAAGGGACCTTCCTGGACTGAAGAAATATCTGGAGTTCACGAATGTGTTGGCTACGGTCACCGATCTACCACGGTCCTTCCCCGATCTGACGTGGAGAGAGCCTCCAGCCAGGCCAGCGCCCACACGGAAGCGCACTCCATGGAGGAACAGCTCTACTCCGCCCACTCCTGCTCCAGCCACATCAGCTCCACCACATCAGCGTTGTCCTGTCCCGGACCGCTGGAAGAATAATCCCGTCTTGTTGGCAGTCTCATCCCGAACACCAAGCCCGGCTATTCCCACAGCAGACTTTTGCTCTTTTCCTTCCTTGTCGGCAGTTTTGCCTGCCCAACCTCTCGCTACTTCCGCTGCGAAGCTATTCCCCTCGGTGTCTCTTCCTGCTGCCAAGAGGTGCTCAATTTCTTCACTGGCTACTCCCATTCCAGTGGTTAGAGGGGCGGCTCCACAGAGGGACCCAAGACCACCTTAGCCACACTGAAGGGTGACGCTCAAAGCACAGCAGCAGACAACATCATGATCTGGGGAAATAGGCAAGTTTTATTTCATTCAACTCTTAATTATGATGAAATGTCTTGCCTGATTCCAGGTAGGGAGACTCAGGGATAGTAGTCTCGTGAGCTGCTGCTGTAATTAACTGTCCACCTACCTTGTACCATGTAGGATAACTAAGTAGACGGTTATGCTGTTCATTCCATCTAGCTACAATGCTCCGCACTGTGTGTGTTTATATATTTATATATTTATTCCATCTAGCTACAATGCTCCGCACTGTGTGTTTATATATTTATATATTTATTCCATCTAGCTACAATGCTCCGCACTGTGTGTTTAAATATTTATATATTTATATGTACATATGTGTATTCGCTGCTCTTGTTTTTTTTGTCTTCTGATTGTTGCTCTGAGTGTTGCTATCCCTGTGCTGTTGCAATCCTGGAATTTACCCATTGTGGGACTAATAAAGGCTTATCTTATCTTATCTTGTGTGTGTGGCCTCCTTCTCCTGAGTGCCCGCCGGCTCCAGCTCCACGCAGACAGAAGCATCCCACCTCAGATCGTCGGAGGGCTTCTTCGACCTCTTCAGCAGCCCTTTCCCTGGCACCGAAGCAGAAGCCTCTCATACCGGTCCAGCCTTCGGTTCTTTTGTCTCTGGCTGTTCCGTCAGCTATTCTCCACCCTGTACCGGCTTCTCCATGCTTCCCTTTGGTGCACTCTTTCACTGCTGAAAGGTCTTCTGCCTGTTCCCCGACGCCACCCATTTCTGCTTTGGCAGAGCCGGCTCCTCCACAATCCAATAAGAGAGTCAGGATAGCCACTGACACGGAGAGGGAAGACTGCCAGTTACCTGCAGCTGTTAACATCAAACACTGGGATGACAGGCAAGTGTTTTTTCATTCTCTTCAGCGTTATAATGATAAAGCTTAGCCTGCCTTGAGTCAACCTGCTTGCGTGCATGCGTGCGTGTGCATGTGTGAAACAATACAGCCGGTGAATGTCTGGCGAGAGGAGGAGGAGGGGCCGCAGGGCTGGCAGAGCACCAGGCTCAAATAATCTGCCAGCTGAAAATAATAAGCACAATCAATGCTCTAGAGCCACAAATCATGGATGGGGTTGAAAACAAGCCTGAACATGACAGACCCCCCCCCCCCACAAGGGGTGGAGACCAGACACCCACCGTACCATCAAAACAGAAAACAAAACCCAAAAGAAAACCTGCCCCCCCCCTTCCTTCCTCCCCACCCGGAAGGCCACACAACAAACCAGGGTGGGAGGTGGGGGGAAACAGGTTAGGAGGGATTAACCAAGGAAAGAAAAACACCACAATACCACACAATTAACGCAACACTTCACAACCCCAAAGTCACAATCACCCCTCCCCGAAACCCAAGAGTCCCCAAGGCTCAGGGGGCCAGCCACTGTCCCAGGCCCACGAACGTTCATGAACCAGGCCAGGTGGCCTGCCAAAGTCCAACGCCAGCCGGACTGCCAGGCAAAGTGAGTCAGGTGGCCTGCCTGGAAAGCCTGGCCACCGACCCCAACGGTACAGTTTCTCGGGCGGCCAACTGGGATTCCTCAGCCACCAGGCCAGGTAAAACGGGCCAGAAAGTGGCCCCCTAACCGGGAGGCGCAGGCCTTCAGGTGGCCGACCCACATCATTGGGCCACCAGGACCAAGGGGGAAAGCAAGGGGGACCTCTCTCCGGTGACCCTAGAAGAGGACTTAGACACAGAGGAGGAGGATTTAGGGTTGCTGGCAGCAGCAGAGCCCGGCAAGACGAACTCAGGTGCAGCGTGTGGGTGCAGCTGGCTCTCCTCATCTGGAGCTAGGCAAAAATGCTCGATAAGAGAAAGGAGAAAAACAAAAGAGAGCACTTGCCTTAGCTCGAGCTCCACCGCCGTCCAGGACTCCGACAATCCGGGTGACGTCTCTACGGACTCGGCCCCCTGGAGGTGCAACTAAGGTGCTGATTCTGCTGCGGAGACGTGAAGGTGGTCGCAGTCTTGGCCTCCTCCAGTGAAGGTTCCAATGCAGGTGACTCTCCGGGCGTGGATTCTGAAGGTGGAGTCTCACGTTGTACTGGACCCCAGGAGAGTGAAGCCAGGGGACGCTCTTTCGTCGGCACAGGCTTCAGGTCACTCACAGTGCCCTCTCTCTGTCCATAGATGCTCTGCGGGGCTGGGATTAGGTCTTTCAGCACCACGGGCTCCTCCTTCCTCCGGTGACTGAGCTCCAGGGCCGATGGATGCTCAGAGGCGAAAGGAAGAGAGATGGAGAGGGTAGGTGAGTCATTTTCAACAGCAGCAGGTGGGGAGAACTCAGGGGACTGCTCTTCCTGAGCCTCCCTACCAGGAATCAGGCAAGACATTTCATCATTAATAGAAATAGAATGAAAATTAACTTGCCTGTTAACCTGGACTTGGATGTTGCCTGCTGCTGTACTATGTGGAACGTCTTCCCTCTCCCTGGCTCCGGAGAGCTTGGACCCCACCATGGGAGGAGTAGGGACCGCCCCCGGCATCATGGAAACAAGAACTTCCGGAGACAGAACAGAGAGCCTCCAAGCAGTGGAAGGAGCCATCGAGGAGACGGACTGTGCGGCAGCTGGAGAGGAAGAATAGGCAGACGTGATAGCCGGCGAGAACGAACTGGAAGAGGAAGCTGCCGTGGAAATGGTCTCACTGGCTGAGGAACGGGCTGCTGGCGAGGAGGAGATGGTGCTTCTCTGATGATCCAGGGCTGGAGTCGAGGCGGGCTGGAGCTCCAGAGACAGGGGCGGGGCTGGAGCGGAAGAGCTGAGGGAAGAGGACGGCCACTTTCACCGCGAACGCTGCTTCTGTGTCGAGGGCTGCTCCAACACTGGCGATTCCTTCTCAGGCTCCTCTCCACGCAGCGCGAGGATGAAGCGAAGGATGTTGGCCAACTCGGGAAAAAACAAGAGAGCGGGACTACTCCAATACCTCTGTTGCAGTGTCCCGAGCGCCATGAACAGCCTCACGAGAAACCAGCCCATGTGGAAGTGAAGGTGTCCTCAAGTCAAGCCAGTCAAGCCAGTCCGTTGCTCCAGTAATCCAACATGACTCCAGTAGCAGGTAGAAAAGACACACATGAAAAATTGAAAAAAGCACACCACTTCACTGCTTGGGCTTTTTGTAGTGGCAGCTTACTGTCATGTCCGCTCCACACATGAACCCACACATGAGCCCAAAGTGCAGCAATGTAAAGTGTTTATTTACAAAAGGGTAAACATACAAAATGTCCAAATAACAGTCACTCAGACAAGATGAGACAACCGGCTACAAACTCCGTTGGCTTGGATTAAATGCCAAACGTGCTCCAGGCAGGGTAAGAGCAGAGTGAAAAGGCATAACTGAGGAAAGACTTACACACATGTCGGAGTGGAAAGGCTCTGAGGTACAACACAGTTCAGTCCAGGGAAAACCCAACAGTCGCGAGCCAGGAAGTCCAATGTTGACTTAAGCTGCCAAACTGACTGATCACACTGCCTCCCATAAGTACACAAATCCCTAACGAAGGCAAGTGGACACAGCCGTGTGGAAAGCCAGCGCGTGACTGATTGGAATATGTGTGTGTATGTGTGCATATGTGAGTGTGTGTGCGTGCATGCGCATGTGGTGAAACAATACAGCCGGTGAATGTCTGGCGAGAGGACGAGGCGCAGCCGCAGGGCTGGCAGAGTGCCATGCTCAAATAATCTGCCAGCTGAAAATAATAAGCACAATCAAAGCCCTACAGCCACAAATCATGGATGGGGTTGAAAACAACCCCGAACATGACATCCATACCCTGTGTGCAGCATATTTTTATACATTCTTTTAAACTGGTTTATGTTTGGACACTGCTTTAATTCCATAAAGCATAGCTGCAATTTGGTTGCATAAATATGCACACCCTGAAACTAAAACTTTGTTGCAGCACCTGTAGCTTTTATTACAGCACTCAGTCTTTTTGGGTAGGAGTCTATCACCTTGGCACATCTTGATGTGGCAATATTTGCCCACTCTTCTTTGCAAAAATGCTCCAAATCTGTCAGATTGTGAGGGCATCTCCTGTGCGCAGCCCCCTTCAGATCACCCCACAGATGTTCAATCGGATTTATCAAATCAAATCAAACTTTATTGTCATATTGCTGTACATACAACTGTAGTGCAGGCAAGATGAAATTGCGTTTCTCTCGGCATCCATATAAGAAGCAGCATGATTAAGACACACTCCCATATAGCTCCACCCCCCACCCCACCCCCACCCCCCCCATCCATTCACACATCCCTGAGACATACTTGGGGAAAAAGAATAACTAACTATAATATACAAAATGTCCATAGGTGCAGTAGTGTGTATGTGAGATTCCGGATCAGCTGTTCAGCATCCTGACAGCTTGTGGGAGGAAGCTGTTGATCAGTCTGGTGGTTCTGCCTCTGATGCTCCGGAATCGTTTACCAGATGGAAGAAGTTCAAAGTGTTTATGCAGAGGGTGAGAACGGTCCTTGACAATGTTCAGTGCCCTGCTCCTACAACGGTTCTGAAAAAGTTCTTGGACAGAGGGGAGGGAGACTCCAATTACCCTCTCCGCCCCCTTGACTATCCTCTGCAGGGCTTTTTTGTCTGACATACTGCAGCTGGAGTACCATGTAGCAATGCAGTACGTCAGAACACTCTCCACCACACCTCTGTAGAAGGTCCTGAGGATGCAGATGGGGAGAGAGGCCTGTTTGAGTTTCCTCAAGAAGTGTAGTCTCTGCTGAGCTCGCTTCCTGATCTCCAAGGAATTCTTGCTCCAGGTCAGGTCCTGCGAGATCTGCACTCCGAGGAACTTGATGTTCTCTACTCTCTCCACTAAACGGCCGCCGATGCTGAGGGGGACGTGCTCAGGCTGTGACCGCCGGAAGTCGATAATCATCTCCTTCGTTTTGTCCACGTTGAGCACCAGATTGTTCTCCCTGCACCAGCCCTCCAGGTCTCTCACTTCTTCCCTGTACATTGATTCCTCATCCCATCTCATCCCTCTCATTTAGGTCCGGACTCTGGCTGGGCCATTCCAAACTTTCATCTTCTTCTGGTGAAGCCGTTCTTTTGTTGATGTGTGCTTTGGGTCATTGTTTTGCTGAAAGATGAAGTTTCTCTTCATCTTCAGCTTTCTAGCAGAAGCCTGAAGGTTTTGTGTCAGCACTGACTGGTATTTGGAATTGTTCATAATTCCCTTCACCTTGACTAAGGCCCCAGTTCCAGCTGACGAAAAACACCCCCAAAACATGATGCTGCCACCACCATGCTTCACTGTAGGCATGGTGTTCTTTGGTGATGAGCGGTGTTGTGTTTGCACCAAATATAACTTTTGGAATTATGGCCAAAAAGTTCAACCTTGGTTTCACTGGACCATAACACATTTTCCCCACATGCGTTTGGGAGACTTCAAATGTGTTTACCCCGTAGCCCAGCCATATGAAGAAGACAGGAGATTTTTGGGATTTGAACAGGGGTGTGTAGACTTTTTATATCCACTGTGTGTGAATATATAATTAATTAATTAATTAAATTAATTAAATCACCCTTATTGTCATTCAACTGTACAACCAATCATGTACAGTAGAACGGGATTGTGTTTTACCTATCTACTGTGTTAATCACACACATCCCAAGTGTAGAATCAGAGGGCCGCTGCCATGCAAGGCGCCGCCACACATTATTAAATTAAAAAATTAAATCACCCTTTATTGTTATTCAATCCATACAGCCAATCATGTACGGTCGAATGAAATTGTGTTTCTCTTATCTACAGTGTTAATCACACACACACCCATATATAGAATCAGAGGGTTCGCTGCCATGCAAGGCACTGCCACAGATTTCCCTCCTCCATTCCATTATTGCTGAGCACCAAGCTGGACGGCAGGAAGTTCCGCCTTTATATGGTCTTCAGCATGACCCAGCCACGATTTGAACCCCTGCCTCCCGGGTGTGGGGCGGATGCTCTACCAACTGAGCCACCACTCACACACACACACACACACTGTATTTCATGATGACAGTGGTTGGGTGGGTTGGAATACAGTCAAAGGTGTACAGGGAGTATGGTAGAGGGTTTAGCACGCAGCCTTGGGGGGAGCCAGTGCTGAGAGACAGTGTGGAGGAGTAATGGAGGCCAAGTCTGATTGTTTGTGGGTGGTTGGTGAGAAAGTTTTTTTCATCCAGGAGCAGGGGGTGGGGGGCATCTGGACGAGGTGCAGTTTGTTGATCAGGATGATGGTGTTGAAAGCTGAGCTGTGGTCCACACATAGCTCCTTGGGTTTTCCAGGTGGATCAGCGCTCTGTGGAGAGTGGTGGCAATGGTGTCTTCTGTAGACCAGTTCTCCATGTAGGCAAACTGGTGGGGGTCGGAGGAGGGGGGAAGACAGTCCCTGATGTGCTAGGACACAAGTTGCTCAAAACACTTCATGAAGACAGACATGAGTGCTGTGGGTCTGTAGACATTCAGGCTGTCAATTGCGGACTTTTTGGGGATGGTGTTGATGGTGAAGGCAGGAGGGGACGGTGGCATGCATCAGGGAGAGGTTGAACAGCTTGGTGAGGATCCCTGCCAGCTGGTCAGCACATGCTTTGACCACTGCTCCTGGGATGCCGTCTGGACCAGCAGCTCTGCGGGGGTTCACTGCTCTCAGTTGCCTTCTCACCTCGTGTACCTGTAGAGAGAGGGGGAGGGGAAGGGAGAGAGGAGGGAGGAGTGGGAGGGAGGGGAGGAGGGGGGGATGAGTTTGGGGGGAGGTGTGCTCAAACCGGGCAAAGGAGGCGAAAAATCCCCTGCAGTCAAGTGGACTGCGTTGGGGTGATCTCTTTGCTGCCTCCTGACAATGTGCTGGAGGTGATTGATAGTCAGGCAGATAAGGGCCAATTTTCATAAGAATCGTTCACTTCTGGATAGAAGCATGAAATTTGGCACAAATGTAGTCCAATAAGTCCTGTTTCATATAAGATTAAGACCCACTTCGGATCTGGCTTGGTACTTGCATTATTCAAGATGGCGTCCAAAAAACACGTTTTTGCTTATAACTAGAAAATATGAGCTTTTAGGGCATAATAATGTATTGTTGACTAATATAAATATGTACATTCCGCACATTTTGAGCCCAAAATCAAGTCTGTATGACAAACGGTTCTTGAGATATGGCTTATTCAAGTAATGACAATAATGCAACTTCTTATGTTCATTTCAGGTACAGCAGTGGGAGTGTCAGTATTGAGATACAGGGATGTCCAGATTGCTTTTTTTTCAGGCCTAACTATGATTTCTTTTTTTTTTTTTCAGGTATCCCAAGTTGTTATTGTAGTGCTGTAGAAGTGGTGGTGGTGAAACCAATTAATCTAACGTAGCATACCAGGAACCGAGACAACATGGATTCACGAGAAGACAGTGCCTGCTTAACTTCTGGAAGTGACAGTCAAGTGAATGTGATGGATTTTACAAAATGTATCATTTGCCAGTTGGAAACTGTAGAGAAGCTAATCTGTCCTGCCAAAAGCACAAGAGCATCATATGGCTCAGGCTATGAAACTTTTGCTGAAAACATTATGGAATTTACTGAGGCTGGTGAAGTTCCAGTAACAACTGATTTGAAACTTTTGAATGATGGGCAAGGGATTGCAGAGACTCTGAAGTCTAAGGAAGCCTTATGGCACAAATCTTGTTTCAACAAGTTCAGCAATTTAAAACTAGAGAGGGTTTTGAAAAGAAAGAGCTCTGAGAGTGCAGATAGCCCTGTGAAAACTCGTTCCAAAGTCACCTTTAGTAGTGGCAGTGACACTTGCTTCTTCTGTGAAAATGGGGGTGGTAAAATGCATAAGGCACAGACCATGGAAGTCCATGAAAATGTTAAATGGTGTGCAACAGAAATAAATGATACTAAGCTTCTTGCTAAACTTGCTGGTACAGACCTGCATGCACTTGATGCAATGTATCACAATACTTGCTTGGTTCGTTTGTACAACAAAGTACGTGCTCAAAAGAGAAAGAGTACCAGTTCTGAAAATAAGCAAAAGTGGGCTGAAAGTATTGCCTTAGCAGAACTGGCAACATACATTGAAGAAGAAACAAGTGAAACTGCTCAGAGTTTTAAACTGTCTGATTTGGTCAAGCTTTATGAATCACGCATCAGTCAGCTGGGTGTTTCTGTTCAGCAGAAAATTAACTCTTCAAGGCTGAAAGAACGTTCATTGTCAAATGTGCCTGGATTACAGGCTTACAGAAGTGGTCGAGAAGTTCTCTTGGCTTTTGAAACAGATATAGGTGAAGCGTTGAGGATTCTAAGAGAGAAACATTATGACTCTGACAGCTTGATTTTGGCAAAAGCAGCCAAAATACTTAGGCGAGAGATGCTTGGATACCAACAACAGTTTAGTGGTTCTTTTGAGAAAGACTGTCATGAGCAAAGCATTCCCAAGTCCTTGAAAGCAATGCTTAGCATGATTCTTGGAGGCCCAAATATCCTTCACCAAAATGAAATCAGTAGTGAATCTTTGGTGGCCACCATTCTGAGTTAATCTTGTTCAACACTGTTAAAAGGAGGCGTTCTTCCAATGTAGAAACTTTGAGGCACAACACTGACAAAGAAACTCCTATAGCTGTCTACACTGCACTGCTTATTCATGCAGAAACCCGCAAAAGGGATTTAATTGACAAGTTTCACAAACTTGGTCTTTGTGTTGCTTATGATCGTGTGCTTCAAATATCAGCCAATTTAGGCAATCATATCTGTGAGGAATATGAACAAGAAGGAGTGTTATGCCCTCCAAAGTTGAAAAGGGGTTTGTTTACTACTGGGCAGGTAGACAACATTGATCATGACCCTAGTTCCACGAATGCATCAGGTTCATTTCATGGTACAACAATAACGCTGTTTCAACATCCAACAGCAGGTCAGCCAGGAATTGAGCGTCCTTTTCTGGTTGGATACAAAGCCACATGCAACAGGAATGTCCGTGAGTTGCCAAGGTCCTACACAGACATAGAGCCTAAGACACTGCCCAACAAGGATCTGTTTGTGCCCCAAGTTCATGGTCCACTGAAGCCACCCAGCATGAGTGGAATGTTGACTTATGGTAAAGCCTGGCTGACAAACACTCAGAGGTTGTTGAACAAAGAAAAGCTTGATGAAAATGACAGTGTTTCATGGTCAGCTTACCATGCTTCTCTTCAACCTGCTTATCAAGGTGGCTATGTGTGGGGTCAAGCACTGGATCCAGTGCAAAACCTACCAAGTCCTACACATTGGGGATGGACTGAAGCAAGGGAAGGCTTCGTCCCAAAGTGGACTACTCTCCCTGAAGCTTCCAAAGTATGTCAAGAGCTTGTGCACTGTGGTTGCAAGAAAGCTCGTAGGGGCTTGTGCAAGTGCAGCAGGGCAAATTTAAGCTGCACTTCTCTGTGTTATTGTGGTGGTGCATGTCACCAGGCAGAAGGTTAGCGGAGGTCTTCTCGATCATTTCACTCTGTTGATGCATGGGTTGTAATGAGGTTACACTCGATTACATAATATTTGGCATATCACTGACTGCATTTTGTATTTTTAACTTTCTTGGGGCTTCTCATTATGCTATTATTGATCTTCGAATGTGATTCGAATGAACATATACCATAAATGTTCAATTACTATTGTTCAGCATTTGTATCTCTGAAGAAAAAAAGTCCTACACAGGAAGGACACAGCCTCTAAGTCCAGTGAACAGTGGCTATGAATTATTCTGCTGTTATTACACCAAGGGGCATATTTACTAAGACAGTGCAAATTAGCAAGTACGCAAATTAGACAGCGCATCAGGGAGTGACCAATTTTTGCCAGTGATCTACTAACAACACGCAAAATTATGAACACAGATGCAGTTACTTCATTTCAATAATGCCCCTCCCCCCATTCACAAAGAGCACCGGTATATTGCGCACAGGCACAGCTGATGAAGAAGCGGGTCATCAACACAGGCACAGCCAGTTCTGATGAGCATAATATATAAAGTTTTTTACCTCCGCCAAGGAGGTTATGTTTTCATCGACGTTGGTTTGTCTGTTTGTCTGTCTGTCTGTTTGTTAGCAAGATAACTCAAAAAGTTATGGATGGATTTTCATGAAATTTTCACAGATTGTCAGAAATGGGGTATCCTACAGATGATTAGATTTTGGTGGTGATTTGGATCACCGTCCACAAGAAAACCGCCATTACGCAAAATGCCATTTTCGTCAATAACTACTGAACCACTAATCCTACCATTGTGAATCCAGTTGCTAGTCATATGTTTTCATGGTCAAGGAATCTGAAAACGTACACAAAAGCACTGTATGGGGGGAACTGTGGCGCTAAACCGCCATTACGGAAAATGCCATTTTCGTCAATAACTACTGAACCACTAATCCTATCATTGTGAATCCAATTGCTAGTCATATGTTTTCATGGTCAAGGAATCTGAAAACGTACACACAAACACTGTATGGGGGGAAGTGTGGCACTTGGTGGAGGTCTGCGCTCTCCGAATGCTTTTCTAGTTTTTTAAGTTTTTGTTTAAGCACAAACTCCACTAAAATAGTTTATTTTTGTTCATTATATTTCAAAATTTTGATTTTCATTTAACATGGCATTTTTTTTTTGTTTAATATATATAAATGAAGCATTTGTATCTAATTTAAAAAAGGACTACTCATGAATAATTTTTTTGACGCTTCCTCTGGTAGCATATCGTCACTTCCTGTGTTGCTGGCTGTCGTTGTGGTTTGCTCTGTGGTTAGCTCTCCTCACTCTCCTTAGGATTATTGCCTTTAATTGCATTTTAATCACTTTTTTCCATCTACCGTAACCTCTCACTTCTGTTTAACAAGACTCTTGCACCCGTGTGCGCACTCAGGCTCACCTAATCACCCTCTTTTGCCTTCTGTTCACCTTTCATCGGTGTTTTGTGTTAGTGTCGGGTTAGCCTCTAGCTATGGCTACTAGCTCTCCTTCCCCTTCTCTTGTGTGCTCTCTGTGTCAGATGTTTAGCTACACCTCTGCCTCTTTTAGTGTTAATCCATCCATCCATCTTCTACTGTTTTTCCGGAGGTCCGGGTTGCGGAGGCAGCAGTTCAAGCAGAGAAGCCCAGACTTCCCTCTCCCCAGCCACCTGCTCCAGCTCTTCAGAGAGGATACCAAAGCATTCCCAGACCAGATGGGAGACATAGTCTCTCCAGCGGGCCCTGGGTCTGCCCCGGGGCCTCCTCCCAGTGGGACGTGCCCGAAACACCTCCAGTGGGAGGCATCCAGGAGGCATCCTGATCAGATGCCCATACCACCTCAACTGGCTCCTTTCAATGTGGAGGAGCAGCGGTTCTACTCTGAGCCTCTCCCAGTTGACTGAGCTCCTCAACCTATCTCTGAGGGTGAGTCCAGCAAGCCTATGAAGAAAGCTAATTTCAGCCACTTGTATCTGCAATCTCGTTCTTTTTGTCATTACCCAAAGCTCATGACCATAGGTGAGGGTAGGAACTTAGATTGACTGGTAAATCGACAACTTTGCCTTAGAGCTTAGTTCCCTCTTCACCACAACAGACCGGTACAACGGCTGCGTCACTGCAGATGCTGCTCCGATCTGTCTGTCAATCCCCCGCTCCATTCTCCCCTCATTCACAAATAAGACCCCAAGATACTTAAAATCCTCCACTTGGGGCAGGAGCCTGTCCCCAACCCGGAGAGGACAATCCACCTTTTTCCATCTGAGGACCATGGACTCGGACTTGGAGGTACTGATTTTCACCCCAGCCGCTTCACACTCAGCGGCAAACCATCCCCGTAAGACCTGTAGGTCATTGCTGGATGAAGCCAGCAGGACATCATCAGCAAACAACAGATGATGTTGTTTGATCCTCATGGATCGTTACCTTATCATGGTGGGGGGTTTGCGTGCCCGAATGATCTCAGGAGCTATGTTGTCTGGGGCAAATTGCCTCTGGTAGGGTCACCCAAGACAAACTGGTCCTGGGTGAAAGGCCAGACAAGAACGATCCAACAGACTCTCATGATGAATGCTAGAACAAGGAATCAGTGTGCCCCACCCGGTATGGGGTTACTGGGGCCCCACCCTGGAGCCAGGCCTGGGGGGGGAGCTTGATGGCTAGCATCTGGTGGCCGGGTTTCCGCCCATGGGACCCGGCCGGGCTCAGCCCGAAGGAGTTACATGGGTCCACCCTCCAGTGGGCTCACCACCTGCAGAAGGGACCATGGGGGTCCGGTGCTATGTGGATCAGGTGGCGGTCAAAGGTGGAGATCTTGGCGGTTTGATCCCAGGCTTCCTAAACTGGCTTTTGGGATGTGGAATGTCACCTCTTTGGTGGGGAAGGAGCCTGAGCTGGTGCATGAGGTTGAGAGATATTGGCTAGATATAGTCGGGCTCAACTCAACACACAGCTCCAGTTCCGGACCCGTCTCCTGGAGAGGGAGCTTGGCCTACTCTGAAGTTTCCCCAGGCGAGAGGCAACAAGCAGGGGTGGGTATTCTTGTATCCCCCCACCTTGCTGCCTCTATATTGGACTTTTCCCCTGTGGACGAAAGGGTTGTTTCCCTGTGCCTTCGGGTTGGGAAACGGGTCCTGACCATCTTTTGTATCTATGCACCAAATGATGGTTCAATAGCCAAATGATGGTTCAGTACCCACCCTTTTTGGAGTCTCTGACTGGGGTGGTGGAGGGTGCTCCTCTTGAAGACTCCATTGTCCTACTGGGGGACTTCAATGCGCACGTGGGCAATGACAGTAAAACCTGGAGGGGGGTGATTGGGAGGAACAGCCTGCCTGATCTAAACCCGATCGGTGTTCAGTTATTGGACTTCTGTGCTAACCACAGTCTGTCCATAACGAACACCTGACATGATTGGGTGACCCAGGAACAGACGTGGACTCAGAATAAACACAATTATCTTTTATTATAAGAAGTGTGAGTGTGGGTGTGTGCGTGCATGTAGGAGTGAAACAGCAGGGTGAGCAGAGCACCATTCCGACTCGCAACCCTAGGAGAAAACACAGACAGACGGATGAGTGTTTGAGATATGGAGGATCGTATCAGAGAATGTGCTGTCTTACGAGTAAGCAGGAGAGCTGAGGTGCTGAAGAACTCCCGAGGCTCCAATGCAGTGGCTCCATGTCAAGGCCGCTGCCACCAATGAGGTGAAAAGGTGCAGGTTTGTACAGTGTAGGTGAAGTGCAGGTTTTACTGTACAGGAGAGGTGCAGGCTGTGCTCAGGTTGTACTGTACAGAAGAGGTGCAGGTTGTGCTCAGGTCCGCCGCCAGGAGGAGGAAGTCTGCCGCCAGGAAGCTTCCACCGGGGAGATGGAGAAGAACGGAGAGTGCAGGAAAAGATGAAAGCTTACTTGCCGGTGGGGAGTTCAGACTCCTAGGAGAAGCGCTGAGTAGGATGAAGCAGAGGAGGCGGAACTCCAGAGCAGGATGAGTAGCATAGGCGAAAAGGTCTTGCCAGATCATGGGAGCGTTGACGTCTCCGTGCAGACCAGAGGGCAGCGCTACTTAAATAGACCACCAGATAGGATGAACAGGTGTGCGTGCAGCTGTGGAGATAATTAGGGCAGCAGGCACGCAGAGCAGATCATGACAACACCATGTTTAAGCATAAGGGTGTCCATATGTGCACCTGGCACCAGGACACCTTAGGTTGCAGGTCAATGATTGATTTTGTTATGACAGTTCTCCCCCCCTACGGGATGCCTCTTGGCGGCCGATCCAACCTGCCCAGGTACGTCCGGTGGAAGTCCCTCATGAGTTGTGGATCCATCACAAAGGAGGGATGCACCCAGGACCTCCATTCAGGACCGTAGCCCTCCCAATCCACCAGGTACTGGAGGCCACAGCCCCAGCATCGGACGTCCAGGATGGAGTTGACTCTCCATGCGGGGTCACCATCGATCAATACAGGGGTGGCACAGAGGGCTGGAGACAACCGGCTTGGCCTGAGAGACATGAAAGGTGGGACAAATGTGGGGGGGGGGAAGCCAGACGCATAGAGACAGGATTCACAACATGTGTAATGGAAAAAAGGCCCAATAAAACGCTGAGACAGCTTCCTGGATTCGGCCTTGAGATTAATGTTTTTAGTGGAAAGCCATACCGGCTGCCCAACCCGGTAGGGTGGGGCCAGAGTCATGGGGCGGTTGGCAATGGTGGTGTTCCGTTCCGCCGTGTGCTGAAGCGCAGCCCGAGTGGCCCTCCACAGCCGGCGACAGTGCGTCATATGGGCCTGCATGGAGGGCACTGCAATGTCTTCCTCCTCCTCTGGGAACAGTGGAGGATTGCAGCCCAGAGAGACCTCGAACGGGGACAGCCCTGTGGCAGAGGAGACCATAGTGTTGTGTGCATACTCAACCCATGGCAGGTAGGAGCTCCAGGACGCAGGGTTGGAGGTGGTGACGCACCATAGCGCTGCCTCCAATTCTTGATTGGCACACTCACACTGGCCATTGCTCTGGGGGTGGTACCCCAAGGACAGGCTTACTGTGGCCCCAATAGCCTTACAGAAGGCACGCTACACCTGTGAGACAAACTGGGGACCACGATCCGACACAATGTCCATCGGGATGCCATGGAGCCGCACCACATGGAGGACAAGCAGGTCCGCCGTCTCCTTGGCCGTGGGGAGGCCCCTGTAGGGGAATGAAGTGGGACGCCTTGGAAAATCTGTCCACCATCACTAGGGTGACTGTGTTGTCCGCCAAAGGAGGAAGGCCGGTGACGAAGTCCAGCACCACGTGAGACCAAGGTCTGCCAGGGATGGGAAGGGGGTGGAGCAACCCTGCCAGGGGAGAGGAGGACATCTTACAGGTGGGGCACTGGGGACAGGCTCGGACATACTCCCCGACATCCTTCCGAAGGGACGGCCACCAGAAGGTCCTCTGTAGCAGAGCCACTGTACGCGCCACCACCGGGTGGCAAAGGAGCTTGGAGGAGTTGACCCAATCGATGACTTCACCCTGGACGGCAGAGGGCACGAACATCTTTCCCGCTGGCCCCCCACCCGGGTTGGGCTCGGTCTCCTGCGCTCTTCTGACCCTCTCCTTGATGCTCCATGAGAGGGCGCCCACGATACACGAAGGGGGCACCACAGGATGTGACGGTGCCTCGGTGGCATCCAAGGAGAACTGTCGGGACAGAGCGTCAGGCTTGGTGTTCTTGGACCCTGGGCGGTAGGTGATGGTGAAGTTGAATCTGCTGAAGAACAAGGACCAGCAGGCCTGCCGGGCGTTGAGATGCTTGGCCATCTTGAGGTACTCCAGGTTCTTGTGGTCAGTCCACACGACGAACGGCTGGGAGGCCCCCTCCAGCCAGTGGCGCCACTCCTCCAAGGCCAGCTTGACCGCCAGCAGTTCCCTGTCCCAGATGTCATAGTTCCTTTCAGAGAGGCTGCGGGAGAAAAACGCACAGGGCCGGATCTTGTCATCCACAGGAGAACGTTAGGACAGGACTGCTCCCACCCCGGAGTCTGAGGTGTCCACCTCCACCAAACACTGCAGCGCAGGGTCCACCTGAGCCAAGATGGGAGGAGAAGAGAACAATGACTTTAATTCCAAAAAGGCTGCCTCTGCCTCCCCCGTCCACCAGAAGGGCACCTTGGAGGAGATAGATAGATAGATAGATGTACTTTATTGACATCTATCTATCTATCTATCTCCTCCAAGGTGCCCTTCTGGTGGACGAGGGAGGCAGAGGCAGCCTTTTTGGAATTAAAGTCATTGTTCTCTTCTCCTGAGAACAAGATGGGAGGAGAAGAGAACAATGACTTTAATTCCAAAAAGGCTGCCTCTGCCTCCCCCGTCCACCAGAAGGGCACCTTGGAGGAGTTGAGGCGAGTGAGGGGTAGAGCAATAATTCTTGATGAAGTGGCGGTAGAAGGTGGTAAACCCGAGAAACTGCTGTAACTGTTTCCGGGAAAATGGAACTGGCCACTCCACCACTGCTCTGACCTTGGCAGGATCGGCAATGATCTCATTGTGAGATATGACAAACCCCAAGAATGAAGTGCAAGGGGCGTGAAACTCGCACTTCTCCGCTTTGACAAAAAACTCATTTTCTAACTGACGCTGCAACACCCGCCTCACATGGACTTGATGCTCCTCGAGGGACTGCGAAAAATTGAGAATATCATCCAGATGTACAAACACAAAAGAGCCTAAGAAATCCCTCAACACATCATTGATAAGACGCTGGAATATAGCGGGGGCATTAGTCAGACCAAACGGCATCACCAGGTATTCAAAGTGTCCACTGGGGGTCCGGAAACCTGTCTTTCACTCATCCTCCTCTCTAATCCTCACCAGGTGGTATGCATTGTGGAGGTCTAATTTCGTAAACGCAGAGGCCCCCTGGATAGAATCAAAAGCCGTGTTAATTAGGGGGAGAGTGTATTTGTCCTTAAGAGTAATGTTCAACTCCCGAAAGTCAATACAGGGCCGTAACGAGCCATCTTTTTTTCCCACGAAGAAGAAACCCGCCCCCACCACCGAGGAGGATGGCCGGATAATGCCTGAGCTCAGGGACTCCTTAATGTACTTCTCTATTGCCTCTCGCTCCGGGGCCGACAGGCTATAAAGCCGACTAGATGGCAACGGGGCCCCCGGAAGGAGGTTAATGGCACAATCATATGGGTGGTGGGGGGAAAGTGACAGTACCTGCGTCTTACTAAAGACAGCGCCCAGGTCATGGTATTTGGGAGGAACTCAGGACAGATCAGGCGGGGCTGCGTCCGGGACACTGAGGGCAATGGAGGGAGAGCAAGCAGCAGACTGCAGACAGGCACTTAGGCAGAAAGAACTCCACGAGATGATATTCCCTGTGCACCAATCAATGGACAGGTTGTGCAGGCGCAGCCAGGGGTACCCTAAAATAACCGGAGATGCCGAAACAGGAAGCACAAAGAACCTGGTTTGCTCCTGGTGATTGCCCGAGATCAGAACAGAAACCAGGGCCGTCTGTTTGGTGACAATGGCGAGCGGTGCTTTAGATAGAGTGATAAGTCTCAGGGGAGTCTTCAGCTGATGGCAGGGGAGCCCCAGCCGGGTAACCAGATCTTCCGAAATAAAGCTCTGCTCGGCCCCTGAGTCGATGAATGCGTGAGTGGAAATTTCCTGGTGATTGTGTGTGAAAAGGATGGGCAATAAGAATTTGGTAAGGGGTTTTTGCTGGAATGAGTCCGTGAGTCCCCCTATTGTGACCCACGGACCCCCTCTTTTGGGCGAATGGGGCAGGAAGCCAGCTCATGTTCCTCACTAGTGCAATACAAACACAGCCCAAGCTCCTGGCGGTGCTGTTTCTCGGCCAGGGACAGTTTAGACTGGCCCATCACCATAGGCTCAGTGGAGTCAAGGGAATCGGAGTGTGGAAGGGCCAGCAGGGGGGGCTGTAAGGAGCGGCGGAACTGTGAGCACGAGCAACCGGAAGGTTGACGCTCGTTGGCCCGCTCCCTCAGCTGATTGTCGATGCTAATCACTAGGGAAATTAGCTCGTTTAGTTTGTTGGGCTTCTCAATGTGAGCTAACTCATCCCTCAGGCTAGGGCTAAGGCTACGGGTGAAAATACTGCACAGGGAGGCATCCTCCCATCCAGCCTCCGTCGCCACCACCCGGAAATCAACAGAATAATTGGCCATCAATCTAATCGCCTGTTTCAGATTGAGGAGCCGGGTGGTGGGCACACTATCACGGTCAGAGTGATCGAATACTTCATTAAATTCCCTCACAATCTGGTCATATGTTAGGTTGGCGTAGTCTGGCTGAGCCATGACCGCATAAGCCCACACTAGAACCCGCCCCTCTAAGAGATTAACGACATAGCCGATGTGGCTGTGACTAGTAGGGAAATCCCCTGGTACCCGCTGAAACACTATTCCACATTGCATCAAAAAAACCCTGTGCTTCCCCTAGCTTACCGCTAAAACGTGTGGACGTGGGGACTGGGGTCAGCCAGGACTGCGGGGAAGGAGACGGGAAGGAGCTGGATGGTCCGGTTGCCCCCCCCCCCCCCTGGCTGCAGGTGGAAAGGGATGTGGATTAGTGAGGCGGTCCAGGCGTGTGATAATCTGAACAAGCTGAGTGAGTATGACTTGTTGCTGGTGAGATAATTGGTCTACCCGAGCCTCAATGATGTTAACTTTATGTGCTAGTGCACCGTCTGCTGGGTCGTTCTGACGGAGATGTACTGACATGATTGGGTGACCCAGGAACAGAAGTGGACTCAGAATAAACACAATTATCTTTTATTATAAGAAGCGTGAATGTGGGTGTGTGCATGCGTGTAGGAGTGTAGCAGCAGGGCGAGCAGAGCACTGTTCCGACTGGCAACCCAAGGAGAAAACACAGATAGATGGATGAGTGTTTGAGGTACGGAGGATCATATCAGAGAATGTGCTGTCTTACGAGTAGGCAGGAGAGCTGAGGCGCTGAAGAACTCCCGAGGCTCCAGTCCAGTTGCTCCATGTCAAGGCCGCCACTGCCAACGAGGTGAAGAGGTGCAGGTTTGTACAGTGTAGGTGAGGTGCAGGCTCACCTACACAGTACCTAGGTTGTACTGTACAGGAGAGGTGCAGGCTGTGCTCAGGTCCGCTGCCAGGAGGAGGAAGTCTGCCGCCAGGAGGCTTCCACCTGTGCACAGGGGAGATGGAGAAGAACGGTGCAGGAAAAGATGAAGGCTTACTTGCCGCTGGGGAGTTCAGACTCCCAGGAGAAGCGCTGAGTAGGACGAAGCAGAGGAGGCGGCACTCCAGAGCAGGATGAGTAGCGTAGGCAAAAAGGTCTTGCCAGATCATGGGAGCATTGACGTCTCCGTGCAGACCAGAGGGCAGTGCTGCTTAAATAGGCCACCAGGTAGGATGAACAGGTGCGCGCGAAGCTGTGGAAATAATTAGGGCAGCAGGCATGCAGAGCGGATCATGACAACACCATGTTCAAGCACAAGGGTGTCAATATGTGCACCTGGCACCAGGACACCTTAGGTTGCAGGTCAATGATTGATTTTGTTATTGTGGCATCAGACCTGGGGCCGTATGTCTTGGACACTCGGGTAAAGAGAGATGCAGAGCTGTCAACTGATCATCACCTGGTGGTGAGTTGGATCCGATGGCAGGGGAGGATGCCATTCAGAACTGGTAGACACAAACGTATAGTGAGGGTGTGCTGGGAACATCTGGCTGAGGCCCCTGTCCAGGAGGTCTTCAATTCCCACCTCCGGAAGAACTTCAACCACATTCCGAGGGAGTCTGGAGACATGGAGTCTGAATGGGCCATGTTCTCCACCTCCATTGTTGAAGCGGCTGCCCAGGGCTGCGGCCGCAAAGTCGTTGGGGCATCTCATGGTGGCAACCCCTGAACCAAGTGGTGGACACCAGTGGTGAGGGGGGCCATTAAACTGAAGAAAGAGTCCCATCAAGCTTGGTTGGCTTATGGGACTCTCAAAGCAGCTGAGGTGTACCAGCAGGCCAAGAGGAGTGCCGCTTTGGTGGTTGCTGAAGCAAAAACTCAGGTATGGGAGGAGTTCAGTGAGGCCATGGAACAAGACTTTCGGTCGGTGTGGAAGAGATTCCGGCAAACTGTCCGGTGGCTCAGGAGGGAGGAGCAGCTCCCTGTCCACACTGTGTATGGTAGGGATGGGTGCTGCTGACTTCGACTGGGGATATCATCGGGCAGTGGAAGGAATACTTCGAGGATCTCCTCAATTCCACTGATACGCCTTCCACAGAGGAAGCAGGGCTTGTGAAAGAGGGGGACAACTCGCCTATCACAGGAGCTGAGGTCACCAAGGTGGTTAAAAATCTCTCTGGTGGCCAGGCCCCGGGGGTGGATGAGATTCGCCCTGAGTACCTCAAGGGCCTGGATGTTATAGGGCTGTCATGGTTGACACGCCTCTGCAACATTGTGTGGAGGTTGGGGGCAGTGCCTTTGGCATGGCAAACCGGGGTGGTGGTTCCTTGCTTCAAAAAAGGGGACTGGAGAGTGTACTCCAACTTTGGAGGGATTACACTCCTCAGCCTCCCTGGGAAGGTCTATGTCAGGGTAGTGGAGATGAGAGTCTGGCCGTTGGTTGAACCTCGGATTCAGGAGGGGCAATGTGGTTTTGGTCCTGGCTGTGACACATCAAACCAGCTCTTTACCCTCTCGAGAATCCTCGAGGGTTCGTGGGAGTTTGCCCAACAAGTTTACATGTGTTTTGTGGTCTTGGAGAAAGCATTCGACCGGGTCCCTCGTGGTTTTTTGTGTGGGGTGCTTCGGGAGTATGAGGTATCAGGCTTGTTGTTATGAGCTATTCGGTCTCTCTACGACCGTTGTGAGAGTTTGGTTCGTATTGCCAACACTCAGTCGGACTCATTCCCGGTGAGAGTTGGACTCCGCCAGGGCTGCCCTTTGTCACCGATCCTGTTCATAATTTTTATGGACAGGATTTCTAGGCGCAGCCAGGGAACAGAAGGTGTCATGCTTGGTGACCAAAGGATCTTTTAGTGTTAATGGTAAATGTAATAAATGTTGTCTTTTTGAGGTGCTTGAGGCGAGGTTGTGTGTTTTGGAATCCCGGCACCGCTGCATTGAAACACCGTCAGCGCCAGTTAATTATGACGAACTCCCCTCAGCTGCAGCGGCGCACCCTAGCATAGGACCTGCTAACTGTCACCCGGCTTCCACCTCTCCTGAGCAGCCAGGAGAGAATGGGTGGGTGACGGTGAGAAGGAAGCACAGTCGCAAGCCCCTGGTTTACCATCAGCCTGTTCATGCTTCTAATCACTTTTCCCCGCTTAGCAACACACCCACTGAGGAAAAAACTCAGATCATTGGCGACTCTATAGTCAGAAACGTGAACCTAGAAACTCCAGCGGCCATAGTCAAGTGCATTCCTGGGGCCAGAGCAGGCGACATCGAATCAAATTGAAAATGCTGGCTAAAAGTAACTGTAAATACTCCACAATTGTTATCCACGCTGGCATTAATGACATCCGACTCTGGCAGTCGGAAGTCACAAAACTTAGTGTGGAATCGGTGTGTAACTTTGCCTAAACAATGTCTGCCTCTGTAGTATTCTCTGGGCCCCTCCCCAATTTGACCAGTGATGACATGTTTAGCAATTTGTCATCCTTCAACCGCTGTCTGTCTGTGTGGTTTCCTGCAAACAATGTGGGCTACATAGACAATTGGAGCTCATTTTGGGGAAAACCTGGTCTTATTAGACGAGACCATGTCAATCCCACTTTGGATGGTGCATTTTATCTAAAATCTGGCATCATTTTTATCCAAATTTCCAAAACCTTGACAACTCAGAGTTGGGACCAGGAAGCAGAGTTGCAGTCTTACATGCCTCTCTGCAGCTCCTCTTCATCCGCCAACCCTCAACTTAGCCCCTGTGTTCCCCATCAGAGAATCATTGTCTGCTCCCTCCAAAGTAAATAAAAATATAATGTATAAGCATCGATTAAACAAAAAGCTGGTAAAACTCAAATTAAACATGAAGCCTCAAAATTTAATGACTTGGCCTCTGTTCGTCTTTATAATTTAAGAATTAAATGTGGTTTGTTAAATATTAGATCTCTAACTCCCAAGTCTCTGCTAGTCCATGATCTGTTAATTGATCATCAGATTGATTTAATATCCCTTACAGAGACTTGGTTGGGACAAGGGGATTATGTTGGTTTAAATGAATCAACTCCCTGTGGTTATTTAAACTGTCAAAATCCCAGAAGTTCTGGTCATGGAGGAGGGGTAGCAACAATTTACCATTCCAAATTACTAGTTAATGTAAAGCAAAAAACATGTTATAATTCCTTTGAGGGCCTGGTCATCAGTATTGGCCATGTTAGCAGTTTTAAGTTAAACCCAATTTTATTTGCCATAGTTTATCGTCCTCCCTCAGCCTACTTCGAGTTTTTATCCGAATTTACCAAATTCTTAGCAGGTTTAGTGCTGAAATCAGAATAATTATAGTAAGGGACTTTAATATACATGTAGATGTAGATAGTGATTGCATTAATATGGCATTTAATTCAATATTAGACTCGATGGGGTTTTCTCAGAAAGTAGGAAATTCTACCCATTATCTCCACCACACGTTGGACCTTGTTCTAACATATGGCATAGAAATAGAAAATCTGGTCGTGTCTCCTCATAACCCTGTACTGTCAGATCATTGTCTGTTAACCTTTGATTTTACTATTTCTGACTATTTGGCTCCTAAAGAAAAATATTATCACAGTAGATGCCTCTCAGATGATGCTGTTTCCAAATTTATGCAGATTGTTTCCTCTATGCCATGTGTCAACACAACGGAAATAAGCTATAGACAGCTTGCTCCTTCTGTAATTGATAACATGGTGGATAGTGTTTCAGCTTCTCTCCATCAGGCTCTAGACTTGGTGGCCCCCTTAAAAAAGAAAAAGTCTAATCAGAGATTTTTAACTCCTTGGTTCAACACAGAAACTCGTAGCTTAAAACAGAAGACTCGTCAATTAGAAAGAAAATGGCGCTCTACTAATTTAGATGAAATCTATTTAGCTTGGAGAAATCATCTTTTAATTTATAAAAAATCTCTTAGAAAAGCTAGAACGAGTTATTACTCTGCATTAATAGAAGAGAACAAGAATAATCCCAGGTTTCTTTTCAGTACTGTAGCCAGGTTGACAAAGAGTCAGGACTCTGTCAATCCTAGCATCCCCTTAGAGCTTACTAGTCAGGACTTTATGAACTTTTTCAATAATAAAATTTCATCCATCAGAGATAAAATCAATCAGATTCTTCCCACAGTTAACTTAAATACTGTAACTACTACAACTCCTTCTATTGACGTCTGTCTTGATGAGTTTACTCCAATCGACCTTTGTGAGTTAGACAAAATAGTTTCCTCATCCAAACCTTCAACTTGTCTTTTAGACCCTATTCCTACCAGGTTATTTAAAGAAGTCTTCCCACTTATTGGTAGCTTTATTCTTCATATAATCAATTCTTCATTAACTTTAGGCCATGTACCGCAGGCTTTTAAAACGGCTGTAATTAAACCCTTACTCAAAAAGCCAACGCTAGATCCAGGAGCTTTAGCTAACTATAGACCAATCTCTAATCTCCCTTTCATTTCAAAAATCTTAGAAAGAGTTGTTGCTACGCAATTATTTGACCACCTGCAGGGAAATGGTTTACTTGAAGAGTTTCAATCTGGGTTTAGAATCCATCATAGTACTGAAACAGCCTTAGCGAAGGTCACTAACGACCTCCTCATTGCATCTGATAATGGACTAGTTTCTGTACTTGTCCTTTTAGATCTTAGTGCAGCTTTTGATACTATTGATCATAATATTCTACTTGATAGATTAGAACACTATGTTGGACTTAATGGAACTTCGTTGCAGTGGTTTAGATCTTATTTATCTGATAGGTTCCAGTTCGTTCATGTAAATGATGAGTTTTCTTTCAGCTCAAAGCTTAGTCATGGAGTTCCACAGGGATCTGTGCTAGGCCCTACTCTTTTTAGTTTATATATGCTTCCGTTAGGCAACATTATTAGAAAGCACTGTATACATTTTCATTGTTATGCAGATGACACACAATTATACCTGTCAATGAAGCCAGATGATACTAATCAATTAGCCAAGTTAGAAGCCTGTCTTAAGGAAATCAAAGCTTGGATGACTTGTAATTTCGTGCTATTAAATTCAGATAAGACTGAAGTCATTCTTGTTGGTCCAAAAAACCTTAGAAATTCCTTTCCAAATCAAACTTTCAGTTTGGATGCAGTTACTCTTTCTCTTAATAGCTCTGTGAGGAACCTTGGAGTTATTTTTGATCAGGATTTGTCCTTCAATTCACATATTAAATTTGTTTCTAAGACTGCCTTCTATCATTTGCGTAATATTGCCAAGATTAGGAGCATCTTGTCTCAGAGTGATGCTGAGAAGCTGATCCATGCTTTTGTTAGCTCGAGATTAGATTATTGTAATTCTTTATTATCAGGCTGTCCTAAAACATCGTTAAAAAGTCTCCAGCTTATCCAAAATGCTGCAGCAAGAGTTTTAACAGGTACTAGAAAGAGAGATCATATCTCTCCGGTTCTGGCCTCCCTTCATTGGCTTCCCATAGAGTTTAGAATTAAGTTTAAAATCCTTCTTCTTACTTACACAGCTCTAAACAATCAGGCTCCTTTTTATTTAAAAGATCTGATACTACTGTATCATCCTAACAGAGCACTACGCTCCCAAAATGCAGGATTACTTGTAATACCTAGAATCTCCAAAAGTACAATGGGAGGCAGAGCCTTCAGTTATCAAGCTCCTCTCCTGTGGAATCAGCTGCCAATCTGGATTCGGGAGTCAGACTCGATCTCTGTTTTTAAGAATAGGGCTAAAACCTACCTTTTTGATATAGCCTACAATTAGGGAGGGATCATGTGTTTCTGAACCCTCCCTTAGTTATGCTGCTAATAGGTTTAGTCAGCCGGGGGACCTCCAGTAATGCACTGGGCCTCACTCCTTTCCTCACTCTCTATGAAATGGTTTTTTTTTTTGCTGGTCATTAACATTTGTTTGTTCTCTCCCATAGATTGAGTCCCCATCGTGCTGTTTGCTCTCTACATGTCTGTTCTTTTCTTCTTCTCTATCCCCTCACCCCCCAGCCAGTCGCAGCAGATGACTGCCCCTCCCTGAGCCTGGTTCTGCTGGAGGTTTCTTCCTGTTAAAAGGGAGTTTTTCCTCTCCACCGTCGCCAAGTGCTTGCTCACAGGGGATCGCCTGATTGCTGGGGTCTTTCTGCAACTGTGGGGGTCCCCCCTACAGTTGATAGTGCTATGAGATGACTGTTGTTGTGAAATGGCGCTATATAAATAAAGTTGAATTGAATTGAATTTGAAAAGGGACAATGCAATTTCATAAAACACATGTTTACACATGGTTAAAAAAGCCAGAATTAGCCAAAAGGCTAGTTTTCATCTGTAGTCCCCTGGCCAAGATGTAAAAAAGCAATAAAATGCATCTACAAGAAAAAAAAAACATAGTTAAACATTTAAGAAGGCACTAATGTAACAAATAACATACACATCACAAACTGTACATTTAATCACAACATCAAACATCACAACAGACTTATCTTTTAGTGATGGCAGCTATAGGTGTTTATAAGCCACATTTTCAATTTTTTTGTGAAGGCCTTGTATGTTGTAAGCAGTTTAACCTCCTCAGGTACTGAGTTCTACTCACTAGCGCCCCTCACTGACCAGGCTGACTTACTGAAAGTGCTCCTGCACAGAGGCATGAAACAGTCACCTCTGACAGAGCCTCGAGTAACACGCTCAGAGCTGTTTCTTTGGCTGATGAACTCTGCCAGAGGATCTGGAGCCAAATCATGCAGTACTTTATAAATCAAATTTAAATCTGCAAATATATGAAGACTATCCCAGTTTAAAAGACTGTATTTTTTTAAAAATTGCACAATGATGATAATACCTAGGTTTTTTTATCCATAACTTTGACTGCTTGTTTGTACAAAACTTCCAATGTTTTTTTTGCACTCAAACCCGCCTGGGACCAGCTAGTCAGGCAATAATTGAAGAGACTGAGAATCATTGTGTCATAACTCTGGCTCTCACGAGCCAGAAAGGAGATACGAGGGCGACCAGTGAGTTAGCGAAATTTATTAACACAAAACACACACTACACTAAATAACGGACAGCAAAGTAAAGAGCCACGTGGGGCTAAAACACACACAGAACTAAGGGTAACATACCACCCAGGGAGAAAGGCTAGAGAGGCGGCGAGGGAAAAACACACGCCGAGTCGCAACACTTACTTTGGGTGAAGCACCGAGGTAACGGCGAACTGAAGCTAGTCGTAGGAGCTAACAGTCGTGGGAAACACAAGGCATGTCCTCCCATAGCGAGGTCGCAGCAACGAGTAACTCTCGGCTGCTCGCTTAAATGGGGAGATGATTGGGAATAGGAGACAGCTGTCCCAGCGCAGCTGAACTAGACAGCTGGCAATCAGCTGGGCGCTGTCAAAGAGCGGGCCATGGAAGACCCGGCACGGACTACCCCGGAGCAGGAGCGACACTGGACAACCTGAACGCAGAGAAAAGATAGCGTTCAGGTCGTGACAGTACTCCTCCCCCGAGCCGCGCCTCCTGGAGCGGCCTAACCCCCCCCCCCCCCCCCGAGGGAAGACCAGGGAGGGCGGTGGGGGCCAGATCTGGGAGAAAGGGAGGGACCAGAAAAAGGAGGCAGGGAAGGAAAAAAAAACCTAGATACAGTATAGGGTCAGATACCATAATAATCTAAAACCCCAAAAAAAACCATCACCCCCTCCCCTGCAGAGGCCAGACGGTCTGTGCAGGTGACCACAGGAGGAGGGGAGAAACGACAAGAACCAAAATGCAGAAACATAGCGACATAGTCATGGAAAAAGTTCACAATAACTTAGGGTGAGGACAATAAAAAAAAAAAAAAAACTCATGTCCCGAAGGCCAAAAACTACAAAACTCTGAACATATGGTTTAAATAGACTTACACATGTAACCCCGGCCAGAACAGAATAATATACAAAGGAGGCAGTCCGGGCATAAGACCTAAAAATAGAGCCTGGAACAGCAAATTGGCATAAAAATACAAAAGGAACAACTCCTCAAACACGTATTAGCACAAAAAGTGTCACTAAACAGTCTGGAGGAGGATATAAATACAGAAAAACAAGACTACTCGGAATGAGGCCAGGCAATGTGAAGCAAATGCTACTTAAGGGAGAAATTAGAATAGGGATCCATACAGGGATCGTAAAACACAGAAAATTGTCTAAAGAAAAATTCTCGATAGAAATGACATCCCAATAAGGACTCTAACACAGAAAGTTCCCTGATGTCCTGAATGAAATTAAATAATGAGGGCATACAAAACACAAGGCTATGAACAGTTAGTTAATCTGTCAGGAATGACAGCAGGTGGAGTGAGGCAGGCGATGACAGCTTGTCCGGCGGGCGGCCTGAACTCCACCAGGCCAGGAACCACAACACCAGTTCGGGTGGCCTACCCGAGTCCCAGGCTAGGAGACACAGTTTCTCCGGAGGCCGACCCAGACCACCGAACCAGCCAGATGGCTTCCCAGGCGGTCGTCCCGTGACCTCAGACCACGGAGAGCTGAGGGAGAAGTCTTGGTGCAGCTTCCTCCCTGAGGGACCCAGGTGAGAAAAACCCCCACAGTAGTAGGGGGAGAAGAGATGGAGGCCAGGGGCAAAGTTAGCCTGCCATCTAATGGCAACAAGGGTAGGGGGAAACTGGCCCGGGTGAGAGGAACCCCAACAGCGGCAGGAGGAGAAATGATGGAGGCAAGGGACGAAGTCAGCCTGACGTCAGGCGAACACAATCCTCCAGCTCCCACACTAACTGTTACCCGGGCCGGCGCAGCACCCCCGGTGGACCCCGATCGGGCCGGCGCAGCACCCCCAGTGGACTCCAGCTGGACCGGCGAAACACTCCCGGTGGACTCCAGCTGGACCGAGACAGCACTCCCGGTGGCCCTGGGGAGAGGCTCAGAGGGACAAAAGGAACCGGGATCAGGATCACCGGCAGCGGCAGAGCCCGGCGGAACAGGCTCGAGCGCAGCAGACGGCTGCACCCGGCCCGCCCCCCCGAGAGACAGGCAATAATGCTCCAGAACAGAGAAGAGAAAAACAAAATAGAGCACTTGCCTGATCTCGGGTTCTACCGCCATCCAGGACTTTGATGCTCCGGGCTCAGCGTGCAGGACTCCGTCCTCCGGCTCCAACTCGACTGCGAATGGCTCCGCAGCCGGCATGATGGTTTCCACAGTCAAACGACCTCCAAACGCCGAAGACCGCGTCGACAGCCCACCTGGCGTGGAGGCAGGAGATCTGGACTCTGCTGGGCCAAACCATTCCTCTGTGGAGACCCGGGGACGCTTAACCGTCGGCGCTGGCTCCAACAGGCAGTTTGACCTTCTCCTCTGCCCATAACGTGGCTGCGGGGCTGGGGCAAAACCCTCCAGGGCCGCAGGCCGCCTCCTCCTCCGCAGCGGTGTACACCTGGCACCGGGGCACACTCAAGGGGAAGAGACACAGAGGACGCAGGTTCATATTCAGTTTTTGCAGCGGGAGGAGAGAGCTCAGGGGACTGTGAACCCTGAACTCCTCCCCCAGGAATCAAACAAGGCAATTCACTCATAATGGGAGGAGAATGAAAGGACACTTGCCTGATTCCCGGAGGGCCGGTGGAACCCGCTACAAGGGACTTGAGTCTCTCTTCTCGCAACCGGATAGAAGTGGGGAACCCCCCGGACAGATGAGGCGGTGCTACCCGCACCGGATCGGGACCTGGAACACCTGGAGATGAATTTGCGCTTCTCCCAGCAGCCGGAGTGAATGACGAAGAGGAGGGTGAAACAGCTGAGGAGAGCTGGGGGCCCAAAGCTGACGGGACAGCGGGGAGAGCGGGCCCAGGAGCGGGAGCAGCTGATTCACTTCTTCGGCGAGACACGGGAGCAACAGCAGGCTGGGAGGCGGAATTTGTGTGGTTTCCTGGAGCGGGATCCGGACGGGACTCTCGCTGAGATGAGTGGGGAATTTGGGAGCGACGTCTTCTGAACGTGAGGTCGGGAAAACGCCGCTCCTGTGCGATGAGCGAAGCCAACAGGTCAGCGTATTCCGGATAATCGTTCAGCTCCGGATTCTTCTCGACCAGCCTGACCGCCGCAATCACGTTCTTCATGGCTACGGGGGGAACGGCGGCGGAAGAAGCGGCTGCCACTCGATCCGCAATGCGCATCGCTGTCACTCTCATCTTCTCCGGGGGAAACCCGGTTGACGTCACTCTATCCTGGGGATCACCCCTGGGTGAGGCGAACTCCTGGACTGGATCGGCGGCAGGAGCGGGATTCCGAAGCGAGGAGCGATGGCGTCCTGTCCTCGGCTTCCTGCCGGAGTTCTCCTCCAGCCTACGGAGCCTCTCCCAGGCCACAGAGATGTCTGCCCTCCTCGCCTTAACCTCGGGGAGAAGGAAGTAGCGAGAAAAGCAGTTAAGCATACCCTCGGCGAGCTCCAGGCGCCAGCGTATCTCGCTGGGGGCATCGTAGAGGTCCGTGGTGAACAACGTTCCGTCCACAAGGTCCAGAGCCTCCGAGAGATCGTGGCCTGGGTGCCGCATGAGTCTCTTGGAGGGAGACATGATACTGGCTCGCCCGCACCCAGAGGAAGGGAAAAAAAGGCGTCGAGTCCTTACAGCCAACTCACGGTCACGGCCGTCTCACTATGGCTGCGACCTACTGTCATAACTCTGGCTCTCACGAGCCAGAAAGGAGATACGAGGGCGACCAGTGAGTTAGCGAAATTTATTAACACAAAACACACACTACACTAAATAACGGACAGCAAAGTAAAGAGCCACGTGGGGCTAAAACACACACAGAACTAAGGGTAACATACCACCCAGGGAGAAAGGCTAGAGAGGCGGCGAGGGAAAAACACACGCCGAGTCGCAACACTTACTTTGGGTGAAGCGCCGAGGTAACGGCGAACTGAAGCTAGTCGTAGGAGCTAACAGTCGTGGGAAACACAAGGCATGTCCTCCCATAGCGAGGTCGCAGCAACGAGTAACTCTCGGCTGCTCGCTTAAATGGGGAGATGATTGGGAATAGGAGACAGCTGTCCCAGCGCAGCTGAACTAGACAGCTGGCAATCAGCTGGGCGCTGTCAAAGAGCGGGCCATGGAAGACCCGACACGGACTACCCCGGAGCAGGAGCGACACTGGACAACCTGAACGCAGAGAAAAGATAGCGTTCAGGTCGTGACACATTGAATGCAAGTATATTTTTGCGGCTTCAGTTGACATTTCATTTCGAATTGCACGAAAATTTGCAAGATTTAACTTGATTTTTTTACTCAATTTAGCAATATGGGCTTTAAAGGAAAGCTATGAATCTATTATTAACCCAAGATATTTATATTGGCTAACAATTTGTATTTTTCCTCCATTAACATGTATGTCAGGATCAGGTGACACTCTATTTATTTTAGTGAAATACATGCCTACAGTTTGGATGAGTTTACTCCAATTGACATTTTAGAGTTAGATAAAATAATTTCCTCATCCAAGCCTTCAACTTGTCTTTTAGACCCTATTCCTACCAGGTTATTTAAAGAAGTCTTCCCATTTATTGGTAGCTCTATTCTTCAAATAATCAATTCTTCATTAACATTAGGCCATGTACCGCAGGCTTTTAAAACTGCTGTAATTAAACCCTTACTCAAAAAGCCAATGCTGGATCCAGGAGTTTTAGCTAACTATAGACCAATCTCTAATCTGCCTTTCACTTCAAAAATCTTAGAAAGAGTTGTTGCTACGCAATTATTTGACCACTTGCAGGGACATGGTTCATTTGGAGAGTTTCAATCTGGGATGAGAATCCATCATAGTACTGAAACAGCTTTATGGAAGGTCACTAATGACCTCCTTATCCATCTGATAATGGACTTGTTTCTGTACTTGTCCTTTTAGACCTTAGTGCAGCTTTTGATACTATTGATCATAATATTTTACTTGATAGATTAGAACACCATGTTGGACTTAATGGAACTTCGTTGCAGTGGTTTAGATCTTATTTATCTGATAGGTTCCAGTTTGTTCATGACAATAATGAGTTTTCTTCCAACTCCAAGCTCAGTCACTGAGTTCCACAGGGATTTGTGCTAGACCCTATTCTTTTTAGTTTATATATGCTTCCGCTAGGCAACATTATTAGAAAGCACTGTATACATTTTCATTGTTGTGCAGATGACACACAATTATACCTGTCAATGAAGCCAGATGATAGTTATCAATTAGCCAAATTAGAGGCCTGTCTTCAGGAAATCAAAGTTTTGATGACTTGTAATTTCGTGCTATTAAATTCAGATAAGACTGAAGTCATTTTAGTTGGTCAAAAAAACCTTAGAAATACTTTTCCAAATCAAACTCTTAGTTTGGATGTGGTTACTCTTTCTCTTAATAGTTCTGTGAGGAACCTTGGAGTTATTTTTGATCAAGATCTGTTTTTTAATTCACATATTAAACTTGTTTCTAAGACTGCCTTCTATCATTTGCGTAATCTAGCCAAGATTAGGAGCATCTTGTCTCAGAGTGATGCTGAGAAACTAATCCACGCTTTTGTTAGCTCTAGATTAGATTATTGTAACTCTTTATTATTAGGTTGTCCTAAAACATCGTTAAAAAGTCTCCAGCTTATCCAAAATGCTGCAGCAAGAGTTTTAACAGGTACTAGAAAGAGAGATCATATCTCTCCGGTTCTGGCCTCCCTTCATTGGCTTCCCATAGAGTTTAGAATTAAGTTTTTAAAATCCTTCTTCTCACTGACAAAGCTCTACATAATCAGGCCCCTTTTTATTTAAAAGATCTGATACTACCCTATTATCCTAACAGAACACTGCACTCCCAAAATGCAGGATTACTTGTAATACCTAGAATCTCCAAAAGTACAATGAGAGGCAGAGCCTTCAGTTATCAAGCTCCTCTCCTGTGGAACCAGCTGCCAATGTGGATTCGGGAGTCAGACTCAATCTCTGTTTTTAAGAATAGGGTTTAAACCTTCCTTTTGATATAGTCTATAATTAGGGAGGGATCATGTGCCTCTGACCCCTTCCTTAGTTATGCTATGCCGCTAGTCCAGCAAAAGCTAGCAGTACTCAAATACTTTGCAAGCAGTTTCATGAAATGGTCAGTGAGAAAGCAACTCATACCGGCTCGGACGTCGCCCGGGTTAACAAGGTCAGGAGTTCCTGGCAACGGAGGGCGAAGGACAGAGCTGCGTGGAGGAATCTGATCAGACCTAAGTGAAACAGTCATTGTTGCCCCCGACAGACTGCTATGATGATGATGATGATGATGATGAGGTTTAGACAGCCGGGGTACCTCCAACAATGCACTGGGCTTCACTCCTTTCTTCACTCTCAATGAAATATTTTTGCTGGTCATTAACATCTGTTTGTTCTCTCCCATAGACTGAGTCCCCATCATGCTGTTTGCTCTCTACATGTCTGTTCTTTTCTTCTTCTTCTCTATCCCCTCATCCCCCAGCCAGTTGCAGCAGATGGCTGCCCCTCCCTGAGCCTGGTTCTGCTGGAGGTTTCTTCCTGTTAAAAGGGAGATTTTCCTCTCCACCGTCGCCAAGTGCTTGCTCACAGGGGACCACCTGATTGCTGGGGTCTTTCTGCAATTGTGGGGGTTTCCCCTACAGTTGAAAGTGCTATGAGATGACTGTTGTTGTGAAATGGCGTTATATAAATGAATTTGAAATGAATTGAACTGAATTGAATAAATTGATTATTTAACCAACGTGTTTATTTTATTAACACTCAAACCATCAAGATGGTCTGATGGAGACTCTGGGGTTTTATGATGTGAATAATTTTGCTTGAATAAAATCTGCAGGTCTCCCAGTTCACAACTTTTTTATAAATGCCATTGAGAGTTATGGTGTTGCAATTTCAGGGGATGTTTCTATGGATTTGTGCACTGTTTTTGTTAATAATCTCTTTGTTATTTTCTTCCTATATTGTGTATCCTGAACTGGGAGAGTGAAACAGAGAGAAGAGGGAACTGAATTACCGTTTTATGCACAGCAAACAGAAATACTGTAAATATAGAAATATGGATAGAGAAAAAAATCGAACAAAATTGGCAATGTGGAACATTTTGCTTCAAGAGTGAGGGGGAGCTGATAGGAAAACTCCAGATCTGAGTTTAACCTCTGCAGAAGAGAAAAAAAAGAGTCATTATCGGCTGACACCATCTGTATGTCCACTGCAGATATAAGGGCTCCTATTGTATCCTATTTTATGGATACAAATTCATGTAGTAGGCTATATACATTTGATAGAAAAATTCCATATTATCTATACTACTGTATTATCGATATTAATAATGTATTATTATATCTGAGAAGTATCATACCTTTCATATGCCATGTTTAATGTTTATATGTGCATTCCACATAGGATAAGTTTATATATTCTTGGCCTGTTTCTGTGAGCAATTTCAGCAAGTTCAGACTGAGGATCAGTACATGCGTAAGGAATGATCTAAGTCATTTATTATAATCTCTTTGACATAACCTGTTTTGGGTCACAGGAATGCACAGGAACATCAGCCTGTACAGATCAGTGGTAGATGGACATTCTGTCAGTTTTATGGATCTCATATCTTCATGACCCATGTCTCCAGAGTGTCTGACGTCCGCATAGATAAGCTTAGTTATCAGGAGTGTCCCGTTCAGTCCCTTCCCTTATCCTCATCCTCCCTCTCCTTTCTCCTACCTATATATATCAGACTTAGAAGAATGGATCCTTTAGAGATTCTAGGTGTGTCTGAATGTCATGCCTTGTAACCTCTCCCCCATAGTGGCCAATGGGGTGATTTTGTAATAAATGTACATAAATTCAACTTTCCGCCTGATTATTTGACTTTGAATAATTTAAGCTCAAAATTATTCCAACAACAGTATAAACAAATGAAATATTTTTAAAAAAAACTGTCGGTTGATGTCCAGTTCAGCATAACACCAATCTCTGTGAGACTGTTGATATTCATATAATCTGTTCTTCTGTCATGCCAGAAAAAGTCACAGGCAGAGAGAAGCATCTGCCATGCACCCTCGGTTCTTGCCGGTGTCTCGGCACCAATCATGTCAGGCGCAGATGAATTAAGACAAGCTTTTTTTGGGTGTTAAATCCTGGCACATTTAGCAGGAGACTGACAACCACAAACCTTAGTAAATTACCTTGCGCCAGTCATTTAAATACTCCCCTCCCTCAAATTTGTGCATTGACATGACAGCTCCCACAAATGAAGCCAGGCACAAAATTAATATAGTCCACGCCTTTCCACCACAAATTTTGCCCTGCACCCTTTAGTAAATCTCAACAGTAGTTTTTTTTAACGCGAAAACAGGGTTTTGCGATGGCGCAGCACATTAGTAAATCTGCCCCAAGTCTGAAGCACATAAACACAGAGCACCCATTCCCTTACCAGAATCGGTGTTGCGGTGTGTGGTTCGGCCAGGAAATTCCACAGCGGCAACAGGAATGTGTGGGTTCAGCCATGATTCGGTCACAATCAGAATCTAACAGTCACGGTCGTAGCAATTGTTGGCGATCTCTGATCGCAGCTCACCCATTTTATTGGCGAGGGATCTGGCATTGGTGGGAAAAAGTGAAGGTAACCATGGTTTGATTCCTAGCTTGCACAGCTGGGCACAGAGGCCAGCCCTGCAGCCTCGTTTCTGCTCCCTCTCCAGTCGTCTGTGCCGTTTGCAGGGCATAACGAACCATGGAGTGCCCGAAGGTCTGGCGATCTCCTTCGGGATATGATGGTGATTACTGGAATGAGCGCTGGCGATGTCGGAGGTAAGTTGGCGACCAATGCCAAAAAGTTCTTGGTGACTGTAGGCAATTAGTCCATCACAGAAGGAACACAGGAAAAGGCAGAAAAAACACAAAAACGAGTGCAGTAGTCTGGAGAGTTTAGCAGCTGCGTGTGGATGCACAACCACCGCCATCTTGCATATACAGCTTATATATAAGCAACATTACACGAGAGGGAGTACAGTATCAATGAATATAGTAACTGCGGGAGTATTGGGGGAGGGGCCGAAAATTTCATAGGCTGAAAAGATCATAGTGGTCAAATTTGACCAAATATATATCCCAAGGATTAGCAAAGCAGAAGTGAGGGCAGCTTTGAAGTGGATGAAGAATGGAAAGGAGGTTGGTCCAGATGACATACAGTACCTGTGGAGGTATGGAGATGTTTAGGAGAGATGGCAGTGGACTTTTTAACCAGAGTGTTTAACACAATCTTGGAGAGTGAGAGGATGCCTCAGGAGTGGAGAAGAAGTATTTTGGTACCAGTTTTCAAGAACAAAGGTGATGCTCAGAGCTGTAGTAACTACAGAGGCATAAAGTTGATCAGCCATGCTATGAAGATATAGGAAAGAGTTGCTGAAGCCAGGTTAAGAGAGGTGACAATCAGTGAGCAGCAGTACGGTTTCATGCCAAAAAAGGTACGGATGCAATGTTTGCTCTAAGAGTGCTGATGGAGAAGTATAGAGAAGGTCAGAAGGAGTTGCACTGTGTGTTTGTGGATCTAGAGAAAGCATATGATAGGGTGCCAAGGGAAGAAGTGTGGTACTGTATGAGAAAGTCAGGAGTGGCAGAGAAGTATGTGAGGGTGGTGCAGGACATGTATGAGGACAGCGAGACAGTGGTGAGGTGTGCTGTAGAAGTGACGGATGGATTCAAGGTGGGGGTGGGATTACATCAGGGATCAGCTCTGAGCCCCGTCTTGTTTGCCATGGTGATGGACAGGTTGACAGATGAGGTCAGGCAGGAGTCTCCATGGACCATGATGTTTGCAGACAACATTGTGATCTGTAATGAAAGTAGGGAGCAGGTGGAAGAGAACCTGGAGAGGTGGAGGTATGCTCTTCAGAGAAGAGGAATAAAAGTCAGTAGAAGCAAGACAGAGTACATGAGTGTGCCTGAGAGGGAGGCAGGTGTAATGGTAAAGATGGAAGGTGTAGTGGTAGTGAAAGTAGATGAGTTTAAATACCTGGGGTCAACCATCCAAAGCAATGGAAAATGCATGAGAGGTGAAGAAGAGAGTGCAGGTAGGATGGAGTGGGTGGAGACTAGTGTCAGGAGTGATTTGTGACAGAAGGGTAGCAGCAAGAGTGAAACAGAAGATTTACAAGATGGTAGTGAGACCTGCGATGATGTATGGTTGGGAGACGGTAGCGCTGACAAAAAGACAGGAGATGGCACTGGAGGTGGCAGAGTGGAAGATGCTAAGATTTTCATTGGGAGTGACTAGGAGGGATAAGATTAGAAAAAAGTACATCAGAGGGACAGCTCAGGTTGAGCGGTATGGAGACAAAGTAAGAGAGGCAAGGCTGAGATGGTTTGGACATGTGCAGAGGAGGGACAGTGGATATATTGGACAAAGGATGTTGAAGATGGAGCTGCCAGGCAGGAGGAAAAGAGGAGGACCACAGAGAAGATTCATGGATGTAGTGAAGGAGGACATGGAGAGGGTTGGTGTTACAGAGGAAGATGAAGGGATATGGTGGGATGGAGGCAGATGATCTGCTGTGGAGACCCCTAAAGGGAGCAGCCGAAAGAAGAAGAAGAAGGTCAAATTTGATCAAATGTAGTTTAGGTTTCAAGACAGTCTCCCCTTCAGTCCACACACTTCTTCCATCGGTGTTGCAGCGCTTGGATCCCTGCAGTTGAAAAATAAACCACATTTGATCAAATTTCACCACAATGAACTTTTCAGTCCCCCCTCATTCTGGCAAGCACAATTTATTAAATAACAGCAATACTGGACAAAATATTATGATTTGTTTGTTTAACCAATTATTTAGCACAGTTGAGAAAAAACATAGTCCCTTCTAAATGTAGCCAAGAACTGTTGCTCAACATCTCAATCAGCATGAAGATGTCTATTGTCATTTCACACAAATATAAACAAACTAAATATTGTCATGAGCAAAAGCCAGTGTTTATAAAACATATACCTGTTGATTCGGTACTGCAGAAGACCCAGATCAAAACATGGCCATTACACCAGCAGCTAGCTGATGGCTAGTAGTTAGCATGCTCGCGATTTCTTCGGCACACTTTGCTCACTTTTCTTGGCATTTTCAGATGAAACAAAGAGTCCATCACCACAAAAGTATTGTGGTTTTATCGTGTTACCCTCATTTTTGCATTTCTCCAGACTGTCCAGGTCAGCTGATGAAATTTTTGCACGCCAGGAGGTTTCCATGGAAATAGCCTGGCTTCTTCCCTTCTCCCCTTCCTCTTCTGATGACCATTCATAATTTAACTCAAATGTTATATCCAGAAAGATGTCCACCATTTTGCCATATTCCATTAATGTTGCCTAAAAGAGCTGACTAATCAATCAATTAATGCTTTATTTATATAGCACTTTTCATACAAAAATTTGTAGCACAAAGTGCTTCACACATTGAAATAAAGAACAATTAACACAATTAACCCCCCCAAACATAAACACACACATGCACACACACGTACACACACACACAAAGAAATTTTCAGCTGTGTGACCAGGAGTCAACAGTAAATAACAGTTAATAATAAATGGTTAATAGAACACCTTTGAAGGGGAATGATATATATCCAAAGAAACTTGGAGTGCAATTATTGTGGATTTTAGTAACTCCTGGAATCCCCTATCTATATCTATCTATATATATATATCTATATCTATCTATATCTATATCTATCTATCTATCTATCTATCTATCTATCTACAGTATATATATATATATATATATATATATATATATATATATATATATATATATCGCCTAGCGGCTCTCCATACCAGAACCCCTCTGGCCACAGACACTGTGCATGTCATGCAGACATTGCAAAGTCAAACAAGCTGGATTACAGCTGTGGAAATCCCCAAAGTGCTGTCATGTTTAAATTTACAACATTTTCTGTTGGAGCTCTCACCCAGATAATTGTTACAGCCTCCTCCAAAGCTTCACCTGGATGTTGGGTTGTTCTTCTGTGGAAGCGGGCTAGCTGCCTACTGTCATGGTCTGCTCTGCTCATTATTCCCAGCTACGCGCACCTCAAGGGGCAGTTCTCCAAGTCCTCCATCCTGGTGCAGGTGGATCCTTCTCTTCAGTGTCTAGTGGAGGTGGACGCCTCGGATTCTGGAGTGGGTGCCGTTCTGTCCCAGCGCTCCCCGGTGGATGGTAAGGTTCGGCCGTGCACCTTCTTCTCCCGGCGATTGTCCCCAGTGGAGCGCAATTACAGTATCCGGGACAGGGAGCTCCTGGCTGTTAAATTGGCACTGGAGGAATGGTGCCATTGGCTGGAGGGGTCCTTGCAGCCGTTCGTGGTCTGGACGGACCACAGGAACTTGGAGTACTTTCGGACGGCCAAGCGCCTGAATGCTCGCCAGGCCTACTGGTCCTTGTTCTTTGAACGGTTTGACTTTACCATCACGTACCACCCCGGGTCCAAAAACACCAAGCTGGACACCCTTCTCCAGGCAATTTGCCACTGATGCCCTGGACCCTGAGGATCACCCCGTCCTGCCTGCATCTTGTGTCGTGGGCGCCCTTTCATGGGGAATCAAGGAAAAAGTCCTGAGGGCGCAAGAGTCTGAGAGGGACCCGGGCGGGGGGCCAGTGGGTAAGCTGTTTGTTCCATCGGCCGTCCGGGGTGACGTTATCCACTGGGCCCATTCCTCTAATAACAGCTGCCACCCAGGAAAATGATGCACAGAGGAGCTCCTGCAACGGTCCTTCTGGTGGCCCTCTCTCCAAAAGGACATCGGGAAATACATCCGTGCCTGTCCCCAGTGTGCCACCGGCAAGTCCCCATCATCTTTTCCAGCTGGGCTGCTTCATCCTCTCCTGGTCCCCGGCAGGCCCTGGTCCCATGTGGTGTTGGACTTTGTCACCGGCCTCCCCCTGTCCAACAGCCACACCATTGTACTCACCATTGCAGACAGATTCTCCAAGGTGCCCCATTTCGTTCCCCTTCAGGGGCTGCCTACGGCCAGGGAAACAGCGGACCTGTTGGTTAAACATGTGGTGAGACTGCATGGGATCCCCCTGGACATCGTCTCCGATCGGGGGCCCCAGTTTATCTCCCAGGTGTGGAGGTCATTCTGTAACACCCTTGGGGCCACGGTGAGCCTGTCGTCGGGTTACCATCCTCAATCTAATGGCCAGTGTGAACGAACCAACCAGGAGTTTGAAGTGGCGCTGCGATGTGTGGCCTCTACCAACTCAGCTTCCTGGAGCTCGTATCTGCCATGGATCGAGTATGCCCACAACTCGACGGTTTCTTCTGCCATAGGTATGTCTCCCTTTCAGGCCTCGCTTGGGTATTCTCCTCCCTTATTCCCTGAAAAAGAGGGTGACATCGCCGTGCTGTTGGTTCGGGCGCACCTGAAACGCTGTCACCGACTATGGAGGGCAACCCGGGCTGTGCTGCATCACATGGCTGAATGCAATTTCCTGGTGGCCAACTGCCACAGGACCCCAGCCCCTTCATACCAGGTGGGTCAGCAGGTTTGGTTGTCCACTAAAAACATCAATCTGAAGGCTGAGCGCAGGAAGATGGCGCAACGTTTTATTGGGCCCTTTGCTATCTCCAGCATTACTAACCCGGTGTCTGTGCGGCTGGATCTCCCCCCCTCCCTCCGCATATGTCCCACCTTCCACGTCTCACAAGTGAAACCTGTGTCTTCCAGCCCTCTGTGTCCCCCTCCCAGGTCTCCTTCTCCTCCGAGAATGATCGATGGTAGCCCGGCGTGGGGAGTGACCACCATCCTGGATGTCCGTCGCCAGGGCCGCGGCCTGCAATATCTGGTGGACTGGGAGGGCTACGGTCCGGAGTCCAGGTCCTGGGTGCATCCCGCCTGCGTGCTGGATAAAGACCTCATCAGGGAGTTCCATCGGGCACACCCAGGTAGGCTAGAATGACTGCCAAGAGGCGTTCATTGGGGGGGAGTACTGTCATGGTCTGCTCTGCTCATTATTCCCAGCTATGCGCACACCTGTTCTCCATCACGTCTGGCCTATTTCTACTGCGCTGCCCAAGCCTGCAGTGCAGAGATGTCTCACTGCACTCCAGACGAGCTTCACCTGCCAACTCCACAGCCTGTCGTAGTCTTCAGCCCAAACCTGCCACCACCATTGTCGGGGAATCCCTCCAGCTGCTCAAGTAAGCTCATTCTTTCAACTCACCTTGTCTTCCAGTCCCCTGTGCACAGGCGGAATCCCGTGGCGGCGGAATCTCCTCTCTTCCTCCTTGGCGGCGGATTCCCTCTCCTCTTCCACCACACTACCACTCCCTAGACACTCTCCAGCAGGAGCTGCTCTCACCACAGAAGGCACTGTCTTCCAGGCCGTAGCCGTCGTGCTGAATCTGGGACTGTCGCCATCTACTCTCACAGTAAGCCTCAGTGTAATTGTCTACCTCCAGCAGTGACTATCATTAATCACCCCTCTCTGTGTGTTCTCAGGGTTGCCAGGCCATATGGTGTCCCGCTCTGTTCCCTGCAGTTCCTGCCTACATTTACACACACACCAACACTCATCATCTGTTGAATAAACCTAATTGCATCTATTTGGAGTCTGTGTTTTGTCACTGGGTCACTAAATCATGTCAGCTGCTAGCTACATGCTAGGTTGTAGGTGACCTCCTGCAGCTGACATGGACAAAAATTTGCCTGTTTTCATCCCCATAGCTTTGGGTCCAACTATTGGTGAGTTCCAGTCTAAAAAAATTCTCAAGCTGTGTTCGTAATGTCTATTCACTCCCCTGTCATTTTTGCAGCAAGGTGGGGTGTCATCACGGGCGAGATAGCTGTTTGTTTACATCTGCAATTTTTCTGCTAAGAGGGAAATTGTGTCTGTTGTGACACATGAGGTCCATGGTTTTGTGTTGATCTGCTTAAAAGTTGTGGATGTTTGCTATGGGAGAAAGAACAAGCTCCATTTGTGGCTGTTGGCTGGTTGGATGCTGAGTTGTGTTGCAGTGACGTTACTGAGCCCTGGCATTCCATTGTGTGCACGTGCAGTCTACCTTTGAGAATTTTCGGGAGAATATTCTGGATAGTTTTTGTCATTTTGGATATGTTGAGAGCTTTAATAAACTTGCAGGTGAAGACAGCAAGCATATTTGACCACTCCCATGTTCATAATGGTATGACAAACATGAAAAATTACCGACTTAATGTACACTGTGACTGTATGGAAAAACACACAATTAATGCATTATTAATCGCAAATAACTCAACATTCCAAAAGATTAATCGTGATTAAAAATTTTAATCATCCAACACGCCTAATATATATATATATATATATATATATATATATATCCATCCATCCATCTTCTTCCGCTTAATCCTTTTTGGGTCGCGGGGGGGGCTGGAGCCTATCCCAGCATCTTTGGGCGAGAGGCAGGGTACACCCTGGACAGATCGCCAGTCCATCGCAGGGCCAACACAGAGAGACAGACAACCATTCACTCTCACAGTCATACCTAAGGACAATTTAGAATCCCCAGTTTTTGATACCAATTAACCTAGCTTGCATGTTTTTGGCATGTGGGAGTAAACCGGAGAAATCCAGGAGTAAACCCACGCAGACACGAGGAGAGCATGCAAACTCCTCACATGAAAAAAAAAAATCCAAATCTACATGATCCTGTGTGAAAAATTGATTCCCCCCCCCCCCCATTAAAACATAAATTAACTGTGGTTTGTCACATCTTTGGAAAGCTGAGTTCAATTTCTCTAGCCACACCCGGGCCTGATTACTGCCACACCTCTCCTCAATCAAGAAATCACTTAAATAGGACCTGCCTGACAAAGTGAAGCAGACCAAAAAATCCTCAAAAGCTAGACATCATGCTGCGATCCAAAGAAATTCAGGAACAAATGAGAAACAAAGTAACTGAGCTCTATCAGTCCTGAAAAGGTTATAAAGCCATTTCTAAATCTTTGGTACTCCAGCAAACCACAGTAAGAGCCATTATCCACAAATGGCAAAAACATGGAACAGTGGTGAACCTTCCCAGGAGTAGCCAGCCGACCAAAATCAATCAATCAATCAATCAACTTTATTTATAAAGCACTTTAAAAGTAACACTCGCTACACAAAGTGCTGCACAGCAAGAAAACATAAAAGCAGGAAGCATGGCACTAACATAAAAACAATATAAAATTACCCCAAGAGCGCAGCGACAACTCATTCAAGAGGTCACAAAAGACCCCATCACAACATCCAAAGAACTGCAGGCCTTGCTTGCCTCAGTTAAGGTCAGTGTTCATGACTCCACCATAAGAAAGAGACTGGGCAAAAATGGCCTGCACTGCAGAGTTCCAAGACGAAAACCACTGCTGAGCAAAAAGAACATAAAGGCTTGTCTCAGTTTCACCAGAAGACACCTTCATGATCCCCAAGACTTTTGGGAAAATACTCTGTGGACTGACTGTTACATCTAAAAATAATGGAGAGTCAGGAGAAGAGCTGGAAGTAACATTCTCTCTTTATTCAATCAAACTCACTTTTTTTTTTATATCCCCAGTCATAGCCCGCCTGACATCACTCTGCCCCGCCCGGGCCAGGCTACGGCAAGCCCCAAGGCCCAATTCTATTATGTCACCCCCCCCGCCCCCCCAGAAAATCAAGAACACCAACGAAACATTCTAACAAGAAAACAACTATAAACACTCCAGACCAATAAGTCAACCTATGTTGTACACAGGTCCCTTCTTCACACGGCAGAGCTGTTCGCAACCACGCTGGTCACAAAATCGTCTAAGTACTTGGGTCTCCGACACTCCCTAGCCTGACGTCCCTCACAAAGGCACTTTGCCTCCGGCACCGTCGGCTCCGGCTGAGGGTCGGCCTCTGTTCGGACCCTCTAGTCCCAACTGTCATTCAAACTGTCCATGGCGGGGTCGTTCGCCACCTCCGTTGGGGACCTCCATAGCCTACTTGCATGCCATCGGGACCCATCGTCCAGTTTGAAGGTGTCAGGCCCTCTTCACCTCACAATCATTTGCGGCCCAACCCACAGAGGCTGAAGTTTGTGGGCGCGGACAGGGTGTGTAATCCAGACCTGATCCGCCACTTCCAGGCCATGCCCTCTCGCTCGACGTTTCCTGTCAAACAATTCCTTCATCCTCTGTTGACTGTCAGTGACCCGGCGCCTCAGCGCCCCCGAATCCTCACTTCCGCTCTCTCTGTGCCAGCCCCAGTCATCTCACTGGAAGCAGCAACTCCTATCCCAGCATCAGTGCAGCCGGAGAACGTCCTGTCGTGGCGTGCACCGACGCCCTATAATGGAGCAGGGTGTTGTACAGGGCATCAGCGAACGTAAACCCATTCACTAGGTGAGCCCTCAGACCATTCTTAAGCGTCCTATTAATCCTCTCAAACCCCCCCCCCCCTTTAGCTTGAGGGTGATACACCACCGTTTTGATGTGCTCGACCCCCCTGGCTCTCAAGAACTCCTCAAAAGCCCCAGAAATGAACTTTGGGCCATTGTCAGTGGTGACAGAACTCGGAGTCCCCCATCTGGCAAACAACTATGTCAGGAAACCTGTGATCACCTCAGTTGTCACTGAGCCAGTCAGGAGCACCTCCGGCCACTTACAGAACAGGTCATACACCACCACAAGGAACCTGGTACCCAGGGGGGCTGCATGCAGTTCTCTGCAGATGTCCAATTCAATGTGCTCCCAGGGTCCAACAGGGAATGTGACTGGCCACAGGGGAGGAGGTGGGGGCCCTCCAGTCTTCCCGCTCTCCAGGCATGGAACACAGTTCCTAACCATTGTCTCTATGTCCTTGTCAATCCCCGGCCACCAAACAGAGTCCCTGCCATGCTGCTTGACCTTGACCACCCCAAGATGCCCCACATGTAGCATGTCCAGCACTCGTCCTCTCAGGGCTGCTGGGACGACAGCACAATGTCCTCTAGCCACGCACACCTTGTCCCAGCAGCTAAGCTCATCCCTAAACCGATGGAACGGGGCCAGCTCCCTCAACACTTCCATCGGCCAGCCCTCCCTCATTGCCGAGCGCAATTTCTTCATCACCTGGTCACTCTCCAAAACCTCTCTAAGTTCCTGGGGAGACACAATATCCTGGAGATCCCCATGCAGTGTGTGGACCAGTTCCATCTCGACTGAGTCCACCGCCCCCACATCCGGTACCAAATCACCCATCAGGGCCCTAGACAGGAGGTCCGCTAGACATTGTCCTTGCCCGGAGTGTATTTCATCTCGAAATTGTATGCCCTCAGTCTCTCAGACCATCTGTGGATCCTTAGTGGCCTGTGACCCGACCCCAAAGTCTCCAGCAGAGTTGTTAGCGCTCGATGATCCATCCTCAGCGAAAAACGCTGAGGACGGATAGATATGCCACCTCTCACAGGCCCAAACACAGGCCAGCGCTTCCCTTTCACCAACAGCATACTTCCTCTCAGCCTCCGACAAAGATCTTGATGCAAACGCAACCAGACGCTCCGTACTATCCTGCACCTGCGACATCACTGCCCCCAGTGGGGAACCGGATGCATCACCTGGTACCTGGGAATGAAGCATCCATAAAAGTTCACCATCCCCACGAATGAAGAGATCTCAGCTGGTGAGGAGGGGTTCGTGAGGCGGAGCACCGCCTCCACGTTCGAAACCAACAGCGTCAGTCTGTCTCCAGATAGCCGGAACCCCACAAAGTCCACCGCCTCCACCGCCAAGACACATTTTTTTCGCTGTTCAGCGTGACCCCGTGTTCCTGCAGTGTTTCCAAGACCCTTTCCAACTTCTCATTGTGCTCCTCACCTGACACCCTGTGGACCACAATGTCATCTAGGTATGCAACTACTCCCTTTAGGCCAGCTAGCATTGTCGCCATAACCTTTTGGAAGAAGCTTGGCGCCGAGATCAGCCCGAAAGACATCCTGGTATAATGGAACACCCCCATGTGGGTCACAAAGGCCGTCAGATTCCTGCTGTCCGGGCGTAGCGGCACCTGCAGGTAACCCTGTCGCAGGTCCAGTTTTGAGAATATCTAACCCCACTGAATGCCACCATGAGTTCCTCCATAATGGGCAGCGGATACTTATCCAGGACAACCGTCTTATTCACAGCCCTGAGGTCGATGCAGGGTCTGATGCCCCCACCATTCTTTCTGGCCACCACCAGGTTAGAATTCCATGGGGAAGTGTCAGCCCTTTCAATGACTCCCGACTCCAGCAGCCTGGTCAGTTCCACCAACACCTCATCCCGTAGCGCCAGTGGAAGGCGCCTCAAAGGTTGTATCTTTGGCGTGATGTTCTCATTAACAAGAGGCCAATGATAAAATGCTTCAATGCAGCTCAAGCCCTCAAATAGCACTGGCCAGCGGAGGCACCAGTCCAAGCCCACAGACAGCACCCATGAACCCGTCGGGTCCATTATGGAAAAACCCAACTGTCCCAACAAGTCAACTCCCAGCAGGTCGGTTCCCCAACGTGCTACTTGAAAAGTAAAGCTTGGGACCCTCTTTGACCCGCAGGTTACTTTGAAGTCTGCTGTGCCCACCATTTCAATCTCTGCATGGCCGTAGTCAAAAAGTCTCACCGCTCCACCATTAATTTGCTTTGCGGGTGAATAGCCGTTGCAGCATTAGTAGACTCAGGGTGGATTTCCCAGCCCCGGAATCTACCACGAGCGGCACGTCAACCCCGTCCAGCTGGAGTACGTACCACTTCAATGGGCCTTTCCCCATTCGTGCAGCGTGGACCTGAGCCTCCGGGTCATCCCACCCATAATGCCACTCTTTTTTTTGTCTGCTTTTTCTTCTTTTTCTTCTTACTTCCACTACGTCACCCTGCCAGTACGCCAACCTCTGCGCTCGGCGGGAAACTGTGCTTTGCCGGCCCCTTGCTAGCCATAGCTACCAGCTCCAACTGGACAACAGACTCTTCCCGCTTTACCAACTCCAGCACCTCCTCCCATGATTTTGGCTCCATAGCTAATAGCAACTTAGCCACTAGACAAGAGCAACTAGTGCCATGCTCTAGCTTGTCCCTCACGATTCCATAAGCTGCCGCCCCGAAGTCGCACTTCCGTGCTAGGTTAAGGAGCTCCAATAGTAACAAGCATAGCGACTCACCCTTTCGTTGTCGCCTCTCGAAGAATTCCCACCGACTCCTCGAGACCGTGGAGGGGTCACCAAATAAGTCGTCCGTGACCCTCAAAACTTCCTCCAGCGAGCCGCCCCAGCACTGCCCGAAAACAATTCTTTGTCCCTCAGTGCCGAGATGCTGGATCAAAGCACTCCTCCGTCTCTCCTCACTGACTGACCCCAGGCCCGCCGCCGTCAGAAACGCGTCAAAGCTCTGCTTCCATTGAGGCCATGAAACTGTCAGCAAGCCTGGGTGCTCTAAAAACACTGGCATCTGCCCTATGCATGCCGCCATTTTTCACCTCGTAGCCAAATTTTACATCTAAAAATAATGGAGAGTCAGGAGAAGAGCTGGAAGTAACATTCTCTCTTTATTCAACCAAACTCACTTATATTTATATCCCCAGCTGTAGTCCACCTGACATCACTCTGCCCCACCCTGGCCAGGCTACGGCAAGCCCCAAGGCCCAATTCTATTATGTCACACTGACGAGACAAAAGTTGAACTTTTTGGAAGGTAAGTGTCCCATTGCATTTGGCACAAAAGTAACGCAGCATCTCAGAAAAGGAACATCATACCAACAGTAAAATATGGTGATGGTAGTGTGATAGTCTGGGGCTGTTTTGCTTCTTCGGGACCTAGAAAACTTGCTGTGATAAATGGAACCATGGAACCATGAATTCTGCTGTGGGCAGCATGGTGGCAGAGTGGCTGCCACTGCGGCAGCACAGCAACTCACCCTTGGCCAGGGGATCCTGGGTTTGATCCCAGCCCCCGACCAACAGTGATCTGTGTGGAGTTTGCATGTTCATGCAAACTCTGTGTGGAGTTTGCATGTTCTCCCTGTGTCTGTGTGAGTTTACTCCGGGATTTCTCCGGTTTCCTCCCACATGCTAAAAACATGCAAGTTAGGTTAACTGGCATCAAACTGAGGAGTCTACATTGTCCTTAGGTATGAATGTGAGAGTGAATGGTTGTCTGTCTCTCTGTGTTGACCCTGCAATGGACTGATGATCTGTCCAGGGTGTACCCTGCCTCTCGTCCAAAGATGCTGGGAAAGGCTCCAGCCCCCCCTCCCCCCCCCTTAAAAGGATTAAGCGGAAGAAGATGGATGGATGGATGGAATTCTGCTGTCTACCAAAAAATCTTGAAGGAGAATGTCCAGCCATCTGTTCATGACCTCAAGCTGAATCGCACTTGGGCTCTGCAGCAGGACAATAATCCAAAATACACCAGCAAATCCACCTCTGAATGGCTTAAGAAAAACAAAATGGAGACTTTGGAGTGGCCTAGTCAAAGTCCTGACCTGAATCTGATTGAGATACTGTGGCATGACGTTAAAAAGGCAGTTCATGTTCGAAAACCCTCCAGTGTGACTGAATTACAACAATTCTACAAAGATGAGCGGGCCAAAATTCTTCCACAGTGCTGAAATTAGCTCTGAAGCTAACGCCTTAGGCTTCCCACTCATCTGGGTAGACGACTGAATCATTACACCCAATAGCACAGTTATGGTTGGAACAAAGGACAGCAACATTTGTTACTTACGTAGGGAAAAAGATCTGGAAGAGTAAAACCAGTTTCTGCCCATTCTGCTGAAATGTTAGAATTAGAGCTATGCAATATACTGAATATATTCATTGTATCGGTACATTTGGCCACCCACGATATATAAAACGGATGTATCGCACATATTTGAGTATTTGTCACGTTAATATGAGCTGCCGCTGCTGAAGTCTGAGCAGAAGTGCAGCATGACTGCCCCGCCCCCCTGCAGGCTCACAAAGAAATGTACACTGCAGTAAAAAGAGATTAAAAAGGAAGATAACAGAATAAAAGTAGGCCCACCTTAAGCACAGGAAATGTGGGGAAGCCAGAAGAAAATAAACATTTCAAGTCTGCACTCTGCAGGTGTAAAATCATGCTCACTTAGCAAACAAACTTTCAAAATAATAGCTCCTATTCGATCTTGCAACCCTTCAAAATAAGAGTGAGTGGCTCGCCAAATAAAGAACTGATGGAACACATAAAAAACAAAAATAAGCGATAAATTATACTTCTGTCACTTATTAGATTGTCAAGTATTAACTGTGTGGTAAACTAAAACATTTTTGTCCATATGGATAAACTTGATCCCTGATAATGTGAGTTCTGTTAAACAAAAGAAAAAAAGATACATTACTCAGTTACATATTGTTCAGAATTTTCCCTGACATAAGTTTTCATTTTATTTTATCATTCAGCGTTTTTATAAGTTTAATGAATATACAGTGAATATACAGTATTTATATCCTATCTATCTATCTACGTAAGAAGTGCACTAAATGGGGGGAGTGATGGAGGTACGTGAATACAATGACAATCAAGACAAACAGGAGCTTTTGCTGTTTAGTGGCAGAGGAAGACAACAGACGGGCAAAAAGACGGACATTTGTTCACCCAGTATTGGCGGATTGCTCAGTACTTTCCTGTGGTGGGAATTTCCGGGTGCATGCGCAGTTCACTGCGATGATTTGTGGGCGAGGAATGTTGGGAAATGTAATTTTTAGCAAGTTTTTAACGTGTTTTAGCTCGTCCTTCCTCTGCAAAACTAAACAGCAAAACCAGTGTGTTGTGGAGGTAATAGAACAGGCGAGATGCAACGAGCTGGAAGGGTGCAAGGCTTTATTTCCTCCAACATAATGAAACACGCTTTGTGGCTCGGTGAGCTACTGCGCTGCTTAGGCATGTGTAACAAGCTCTTTTATACGTTATACAGACAGAGAGAATGCATGGCACATTAGCATAGTGATTGTCATTCAATACCCATCATTAGCATGACATCAGCTGGCGCCTGGATGTCCTCTCCGTCCTCAGGGGACGCATACATAACAGTCCAGTCTGATTGCCCCCTGGGGCTCTCTGTCCATATGAATGAATGAATGAATGAATGAATGAATTTATTTCGGATAATACAGTACAGGTTAAAAGAAACTGTATAATATAACAACAAGGTCAAATTAGACAAAGACTCCTTCTACTAAACAATTTCACGTGAGTTATCCGAAATGGGTGATGGCTGAAGCCGCAGCTTATATTGCCCACCCATATTCCATCCAAGAATTCAAAGAAAAAAGAGTAAACAAGACAAGAGTGATTACAATTACAATATGTCAATTGTCCTCCCCTTCCTCCAGCCCTGATGAGTGTGAGATAATGTCCTTCCGCAGTGTGCTGGGTCACCACAGTGTAAACAATCTGTGATGAATAAATAGTGTAGTTGCTGAATGCATTTTGTTTCAGTAACCGCTGTTTTATAACAGTTCAGCTCCATGTGCTGTGAAAAAAAAAGTGCTATGTTGTGCTGTAAAAAAGTTGCACTACCGCCTCTAGTGGCTGGGTATAGCCACTAGAGGCAATATCTTTCCCGGCGCCACTGACGGTACACGTGAGTTAAATTTGTGTTTATTTCGAAAACAAAGCCTTATCTAGGAATTCTGGCAAATTAAAAGTTGAGAAAATATGGCCACACAATGGTACCAGTCTTTAGTTCCACTTAATTTTGACTAGGTGAGCTGAAGCAGAGAGGCGGACAGACGGCCAGATACACACACACATCCACAAACAGACACATTGAGTGATTGCCGTACTATGCCTCTCCCACCGAGGCGTAGTTAAATACTTCAAGGCAATTTGGTCAAAGTATGTCATAAACATTTCATTCAGACCTGTGAGAACAGTCAATATTTGGAAAATGTGCAGTAAATTGGACTTTTTAAAAAAATGTTAAGACAAAGAAAGGACGTCAAGAGTGATAATCACTTCAGTAATTGCCTGTATTACAGTAATTTCCAAATAGAGGCTTAGTATTGCAGTTGTTAAACAGGCCCCTGCTAAAACGCACCTACAGCAGCCCCTTTATCTGAGATAGCACTTTGATATTCTCTGTCATTGCAGATAATATTTCTTGGTTTTTAAAGTTGCATGGCACATGATCCTGTGTTTGTATACATGTGCACATATTGTGTGTGTGCATTTATAAGCACATTTAGACTCCCCTTCCTGTACTTCCTTGTTGTGGGTCTTGTTTCAAAAGCATCCTCTAAAAACATCTGCACATACACTTAACACAGGCACCTGATGCTAACCACACTGAGGCCAAAGTAAATTATCTGATTTAAAAACCCACATAACCGTGTTAGCAACAGAGCAGCTCTCAACATGAGTGTTGAGAACTAACATTAACTTGTTAGAGAAGGATATGAGGTTGAGGGTCAGTTTATGTTCACTGCAGTACTTCCATGTGGATTTGAGTCATATGACTTCACAGTCACAACATCCAACTTCATCTGGCACTGAAAAAACAACATAAAAAAGGAACATTAATGGAGAAAGAAAATGACTCTGTACTGAAAGTTTACGCGTTCAGATTCTGACTTTATCAACAAAGACGTCAGATAAATGATGAATGAAGAGTTAGCAATGCTAGAGTAGAAGTTGGATGGAGTTGTCTGCCAGTCAGTAAGTCCACCAACAGTGTAAAAATACATTGCGTATTTCTAAATTTGTTTGAGCCATATGTGTCATATTGAAGATGGTGATGTCACCAACTTTCACTGTGCTTCATTTCAAAATTGCTGAAATCTAGCCAAAGAAGTAAGCTGGGGATGGTAGACACGACTAAAATTATTGTCTCATCTTGTCTTTTTCTTGCTACTGTCTGGGTTAACCTTCACTTCCTTGCTCTTGACTGACCTTGTTTCACAAATAAATTCCTTTAGGCTTTGAGTACACATTTTTAGGTGGCAAAGGTTAGGGTAAGACACTAAAATATTGTACTAATATAATAAAAGATAATGAAAAGCCATCTGTATATATACTGTATATATATATATATATATATATATATATATATATATATATATATATGTGTGTGTGTGTGTGTGTGTGTGTGTACAGACCTATCAATTCACACAACATAAACTAGAGGGAGCTGGGTAGACTGCCAACCCACCTCAACACAGCTAGATGGGTTATTCTGCCATCTTTGAAATAACAGAGTACATAAAACAAAATGGCTGTGTTCCTAAAAACTAAAACAATCCCAAAACGTATATATATACAATCAGAACTCTCATAACAAAACACAAACAGTCAATATGTACACTCATAACTTGTTGCCAGCCCCCACCCCAACACACCCACCACGCAACCTGGACAATTTACACAAACATATCAAACATAATACAAAGAGTGTTGTAGATTTTTTTTTTTTTTTTTTTTAACAACACAGGGCAAAATGCAACCAGTTCATATTAACTATGTGACTTTAGGGTAAAATGGCATATCGGCAACACTACTACACCATGCCAATACCGCCCCCTCCCCAGTCACCTTACAGCCAAGTCCCAAAGGTAGACCCACCCTATGGATTTCCGTCTGGCGAATCCCTCCCAGAGTGCCTTCGCCTCTGGGGACGAGCCTTGTCGGCATTTCCTCTCATCCACTCGCCGCAGCTCGTTAGGGTGTCTCGACGACAGTCTCAAGTAGCCTCAAGTAGTAGTCTCAAGTAGCTACAGTCTCAAGTAGCCGTCCTCCTGGGCAGCCATCACCCGTAGCCGCCCCTGGTCATCTCGCCCCTCTCTTTTCTTGTGGACGCCCCTCAGCTGAGCTTCTACCCGAGACCGGACCTCATCAGCAATGTGCAGGGAAGCTTGATTTGGCTTCAGATGATCATCATATCATGACCGGCCTTCCTCCTTGGGTCGAACCTTGTCACCGACCCGATCCGGAGTCCTCCATGATCTCCGGTGCCATTGTTTGGTGCATTGTAGAGTTGCACCTGCTGGTCCTGCCCCGCTCTCTTTCATCCTAAACGCTGGCACAGCCCCTGCAGCTCCTCGCTTCACGGTATCACCAGGACAAACTCCTGAAGTCAAGGGAGTTCGCATTTTGGCTCCATCAGCTGTCCTGAGCATTCTGCTGTGCCGTCCAGTTCCCACATCCAGGGCAACTTTGACACTGGCATTGGAATCCTCCCGAGATGGCGCTCCATGGCGCTGGTCTTGCACACCTCCCATAATACCAGGCCAGTCACTGTCCCAAACCGCGTCGTCCTCCACGTGCAGAGCAGGTCTGTCCCACAAACCGCAGCCCGACCACTCTTCTCCAACGTCACAGGTGATTGTGAATCCCAGGCCATAGAACATATTGCATCGCATGATGTTTGACCCGGTGGCGGTCACCACAAATTGGATGCTTGTCATCATCGCTGATTTGTAGCTCGCCGTCAATTCCAGGGAACCCACGACTGCCAACTTGATTCCTCCGTAACCAAAGTAAGGCATCGACAGGTCACTCAGTGCAGGAACAGACTCCTCACAGTGGACCAGTTCAACACCGAAGCCACCAGTCCCGTGTCTACCATCAACGGCACTTCCACGCCATCCAGCGAAACATTGCAGTAGATTCGTCCATCTGTGCTCGGGGAGACGGTATGAACAACCGTAGGAGTTACTGTGGGGGAATCCGCCCTCTATCTTCGGTCCCCTTGCTCAAAATTCTTGCAGGCCCTGGCAAAATGGTGCAGAAGACCACACTTGCCACAGCGTCCGTTTGCCGGACACTCTCTTGCCTTGTACCGGTGCCTGGTGGACCCACAGCCATAAAATCTTGGTGTACCTGGGGCGGACCTAATTTTTACAGTGGCAGTGTATTCCTCTTCCTCCACGCTGTCTTCACTATAGGGGTCCACAGCCAGCGCCTTCAAACGTGGTTCGCTGTGTGTTAGCGTGGTTCTCTCACCAAGATCCTTCGCTATCTTCTCCGCTGCTTCAAACTGCTGCACTATCTCAATAGCCATGGCTAACGTCAGTTCACCCAGGTAAGTCAGGAGCCTCGATCATGCCGCAGAACAAAGAGTGTGCTCCGTCACTTGTTCACGGACCATCTCTTCCTCTAGGGCTCCAAATTGGCACTCCCCCACCAGCTGACATAGGTCTGCAACGTAGCTCTCCTGTCCGCTGGTGGCACTGCCGAAACTGAATCCTCCAGGCTATGATGTTTTCTGGAGTGCGAAAGTAGCGTGCCATTAGCCCAACCATGTGTTCAAAAGTATCGGCCCCTCCTAATATGCCGAGGATTCTTTGACCCTCCATGCCAAGATTATGGACCAGAATAGCTCTTGCATGCAGTTTCTTGAGCTCACTGTGTCATGATTAATAAGTTGACAGCTCACATGCATGATGCAACAGCACAGGAAAGTAACCACACGAAGGGGCACTTTTGAAAGTTTTATTAATTTGCAAAACAAGCGCACAGCTAGGGAAACAGTCACTCACCAGAGGAACCACCCTGTGGAGAGAAGACGAGAGCTATGAGTGGAGGAACAGAGTAAGGGGAAATGGGTGAGCCAAACTGCTACTTACTTGGATATCCAGGGAGAACCGGCAGGACCCAGCAGTGAATAGACGAACCAGTAGGGTGTGGGGGATGAGCTGATGGTGCCTGACCGGGTGGAGACAGGAAGCTGAGGAAATGGTGAGATGTGACAGGAGAATGCACATAGTCCTGGAGACACACCTGCATGGTGGCAGCAACCTGAGGAGAGAAGAGCAACAAGGTAAGACAATGTGTCTATACTTGTCAAATTATACTTGCTTGTCTATAGATGGGCAGTATACCCAGACGAGCCAGCGTTGAATGTGCGGAGGGAGCCTCCTTAAGTACGCTGGCTGATGATCGAGGGCAGGTGTCTTCTGCCTCAGGTACAGTGATGAATTGATGAATGTGAGACAGGACGGGGGGGACACGCTCTTGCTGCCCATGACAGGGCTCCCCCTTCTAGGAGCGCCTCCTGGCGGTCCAGAGGGCTTTTCTGGGTGAGCTCGGTGATAGGCCCAGAGCATCTCTTTATCCATGATCCAAGACGTAGGAACCCCGGAACGCTACTCCGGGCCATAGCCCTCCCAGTCCACCAGATACTGAAGGCCCCGGCCCTGAAGGTGAACATCCAGGATGCGACGAATAATGTAGGCGGGGTGGCCATCAATGATCTGGGGAGGAGGAGGCAGCTTCGGGGGGGGGGGGGGGCAGAGGAGACTGGCCGAGAGGGGCTTGATGTGGGCAACGTGAAACGTAGGGTTCATCCGCAGGGTCGGTGGCAACTTCAGCTGGACCGACGCGTCGTATACCACCTGAGAAATTGTATATGGGCCCAGGAAGCGGGGGGGGGGGGGTAAGAGGAATCTGGCTCGCTGCCAGCCAGACCTGCTGGCCAATGACATACTTGTGGCAGGGACCCGCTTCCTGTCAGCAGCAGCCCGGGTGTGTTCTGTGAAGCGGGCAAAGGTGGCCCGAGTAGACCCCCAGATGTGCCGGCAGTGACGAGCATGGACCCCCATGGACGGAACCGCTACCTCCCTTTCGGCCATGGGCAGAAGTGGTGGCATGTACCCCAGCGATGCCTCGAACGGGGTGAATCCAGTGGCAGTGGAGACGGCTGAGTTTATTGAATACTCCACCCAGGTCAGGTGCGTGCTCCAAAATGAGGGGTTATCAGCTGCTACACACCGCAGGGCGGCCTCCAAGGACTGGTTGGCATGCTCCACCTGCCCGTTGCTCTGTGGGTGAATACCGGATAAGAGGCTCACCGTAGTTCCAGAGGTCTGGCAAAAGGCCCTCCAGACCTGGGACGTGAATTGCGGACCCCGGTCAGACACGATGTCCAAGGGGATGATGTGGATCCAAATGACGTGGTCGGTGAGCAGGACTGCCATCTCCAAGGCTGAGGAAAGCTTCGAGAGGGCAACCAGATGCACTGCTTTGGAGAAGTGATCCACGATGGTGAGAATCACCGTCTTGCCACGAGAGGGGGGGAGTCCAGTGATGAAATCCACAGCAATATGGGACCAAGGACGACCAGGGGTGGGTGTGGGGGATGGAGGAGACCAGACGGGGGAGAGGGGTCTGATTTACCCCGGACACAGGTCTGACATGCTTTGACATACTCCCGTATGTCCCGCCGCAGCATGGGCCACCAGAACGCTCGCCGGACGAAGTCCACAGTTCAAGCAATACCAGGATGGCAGGCGAAGCGACTGGTGTGACCCCACTGGATGACATCGCTGCGGAGGGCGGCCAGGACGTACAGACGGTTCCGGGGGCACCCTACTGGCACCTGGGACTGGGCCTGGCGGACCCTCCGCTTGATATCCCAAGTAAGGGCTCCAAGTATGTGCGAAGGCAGTATGATAGTTTTTTTTGGGGGGGGGGGGCGGCACTACCTCCTTGGAATCAAACTGGCATGATAGCGCATCCGGTTTGGTGTTCCGAGCACCAGGCCGGTACGTGATGGAGAAGTTAAACCTCTGAAAAAACAGGGCCCAATGAGCCTGCCTGGCGTTAAGTCAGCGGGCTGATCGCAAATACTCAAGGTTTTTGTGATCGGGCCACATGACAATGGGGTGAATAGCCCCCTCTAGCCAATGCCTCCATTCCTCCAGTGCCAATTTAATGGCAAGCAGCTCTCTGTCCCCTACGTCGTAACTCCTCTCACCCAGTGTAAGCCGACGAGAGAAATACATGCACGGGCGGAGCTTCTGATCAGGGGTGTACGCTGCGACAGTACAGCACCTACCCCTGAATCAGACGCATCCACCTCGAGGACGAATTGGAGCTGCGTGTCGACCTAAGCCAAGATTGGTGTTTCTGTGAACAGGCGCTTTAATTTTACAAACGCCTGTTCAGCTGCCTCGGTCCAGCGAAAGGGGACCTTAATGGAGGTCAGCTGTGTTAAGGGCAGTGCCACCCCACTATAGTTCCTTATGAACCTGCAATAGAAGATCGTGAACCCAAGAAAGCATTGAAGCTCCTTATGGGAGTGGGGAGTTGGCCAATCGAGCACTGCCCTCACCTTGGCCGGGTCAGCAATCAGTCTCCCCTCAGCCACTATGAAGCCCAAGAAGGTGGTAGATGTTGTGGAGAACTCACACTTCCTGGCCTTGACGAAGAGCGGGTTCTCCAGAAAAAATTGCAGGACGGCTCTGATGTGGGCTTCATGTACCTCTGGCAAGCGGGAGAAAATCAAAATATCATCCAAGTAGACAAAAACGAATTGATAAAGCATGTCGCAAAGGATGTCATGAATTAACCGTTGAAAGACGGCGGGGTCGTTGGTGAGCCCGAATGGCATCACTAGATATTCAAACTGCCCCTGGTGAGTTTTAAATGCCATCTTCTATTCATCGCCTTCGTGAATGCCGATCAGATGGTACGCATTCCTTCAGTCTAACTTGGTGAATACCCGTGAGCGCTGAAGGAGCTCGAACACGGAATTAATCAAAGGCAGAGGGTACTTGTTTTTGGTTGTAATAGCATTGAGCTCCCAGTAGTCGATGCACAGGCGCAACGAGCCATCCTTCTTCCCAACAAAGAAGAACCCGGCCCTGAGCAGAGCCGAGGATGGCCAAATAAGGCCGGCGTTCAGCGATTCTTTAATGTATTTCTCCATCGCCTCCCTCTCCGGACCAGAAATGCTGTATAGTCGACTGGACGGCAGCTTTGCCCCCGGGATGAGGTCTATAGCGCAATCGTAGGAGCAATGAGGCGGTAGCGACAGTGCCCTCGATTTGCTAAAGACCTCCCCCAAATCGTAGTATGCCCAGGAGACGAGGTTGAGGGCCGGCGGCTCGGCCGGAGGGAGGGAGACAGACAGAGTTGGGGAACACTCCGCTGAACGCATGCAGTTAGCCATACAAAAGGGGCTCCAGGAGGTGATAGTATTCTGTCCCCAATTAATAATCAGATTGTGCCTCCGGAGCCATGGGTAGCCAAGAACCACCGGGGAAGATGAGATAGGTAGAACCAGGAGCGTGAGTTCCTCCCGGTGGTTCCCGGGAAGGAGGATGGAGATTGGCGCCATGCTTTCGGTGACTATCGCGACCTCCCTGCCAGATATGGTGGTAATTCTCTGGTTGTGGGGCAATTTATGTGTGGGAATGCCCACCTGCCGCACGAACTGAGCAGAGAAGAAATTACCCTCTGACCCTGAATTAACCAGTGCCAAAGTCCTCCTCTCGACCCCTGGCAACTGCACAAGGGCCAAAATTGAAAAATTACCGGGGGAGGGGGGGGTTTAGATTTGGTCCCGCCAGCCAGACCCCCCATAGTTACTGACGGGCCGCGTCTTTTGGCTGCTGATGGCATTCGTCCAGACTGTGGTTCAATGAACTGCAGTACGTGCATGCGCCAGCCCTTTGCCTTCGCCGGAGCTCATCATCGGTCAAGTGCTGAGAGAGCTCTATCAGCTCGGGCGGAGAGCTGGCACCGCCAGTGTCAGTAACGATGGCAGGTGTGCGCTCGGTACCGGTTGTCCAACCCTACAGCCTGATCTATAAGGCCATTGAGAGTCTCCGGGACAGGGTGAACTGCCAGATCGTCATGGAGTTGAGTGTTTAACCCGTGGAAGAATGCGTTGCGTAAGGCAATGTCATTCCACCCTGAATAAGCCGCTACAACCCGGAACTCCACCGAGTACTCGGCTGCTGACCGAGTGCCCTGGCGGAGTGTCATCAGACGGCTCATGACATTGCCCTGACTCTCAGTATGGCCAAACACACAGGAGAAAGCGTCCATGAATTGATCAAACATATACCGACACCCCTCAGGGTTATCAATCGTGGATCGTGCCCAATCCAGGGCTCGGTCCGTCAGCAACAGCGTGACAAACTGAATTTTGGCCACATCCCCTGGGTACTCCTCCCCGACCTGCTCCAAGTAAATGCAAACTTGAATAAGGAATCCTTTGCATTTCCCCACCTCCCCCGCGTGCGGGGTAGGCGTGGGAACAGAGGTGGTACGGCGTACCATAGTGCGGGGAGCAGGCTGAGGAGGAGGAGCCTGAGGAGGCACATTAGTCCAAAGTCTCATCATGTTGGAAACTTGCTGAGTCAGCACAGCGAGCTGGTGCTCAGTCGCCAATAAGCGATCCACAGCAAACAGCTCTGGCACTGCAGTACCTACTAAGCTATCGTCCTGGCTGGCTTGTTCTGTCATGATTAATACGTTGACTGCTCATGTGCATGATGCAACAGCACAGGAAAGTAACCACACGAAGGGGCATGTTTGAAAGTTTTATTAATTTGCAAAACAAGCGCACAGCTAGGGAAACAGTCACTCACCAAAGGAACCACCCTGTGGAGAGAAGACAAAAGCTATGAGTGGAGGAACAGAGTAAGGGGAAATGGGTGAGTCAAACTGCTACTTACTTGGATATCCAGGGAGAACCGGCAGGACCCAGCGGTGAATAGACGAACCAGTAGGGTGTGGGGGATGAGCTGATGGTGCCTGACCGGGTGAAGACAGGAAGCTGAGGAAACGGTAAGATGTGGCAGGAGAGCGTGCACAGTCCTGGAGACACACCTGCATGGTGGCAGCAACCTGAGGAGAGAAGAGCAACAAGGTAAGACAACGTGTCTATACTTGTCAAATTATACTTGCTTGTCTATAGATGGGCAGTGTACCCAGACGAGCCAGCGCTGAATGCGCGGAGGGAGCCCCCTCAAGTACATTGGCTGATGATCGAGGGCAGGTGTGTCTTCTGCCTCAGGTACAGTGATGAATTGATGAATGTGAGACAGGACGGGAGGGACGCGCTCTCGCTGCCCATGACACACCGAGGTTAAGAGCCACCAGATAGTTCTGGAAAGCCGCGTACCACCTAGCCCAGGGGACCGGTGGCTCGCCCGGAACCTCCAAAAATGGCCGAAAAGTGGAAACAGCTCACTCCATACCTTTTTCCTCATCGCCAAATGTTATGTCCATAACTCGTATTGACAATAAACCAGGCTGGAGGTGCAGTGAATGTAACTTTATTATAATGAACAACTAACTCACAGGTGCTCCGTACAGGTAAGGGGTCGACGGTCAAAGAGGCAGGGTCTCTTCCACCCTTGCCTTTTATACCCAGGGCGACGGTGGAACCGGAAAGGTGGGCCGTCATCCCCACTACAACCAGGGTGTACCCAACACCATCTTTGTACACCACAATACATGCAAGTACAGCAACCATATTGGGAATTTTCTGCTCAAGAACAGTCTGCTGCCAAAGGAAGGTCATCAACCTCATTTTAGAAATAAACTAGAGGGCACTCAGACAGTGCATACCTTCGCCAAGGCCCTATTTCTCTTGCTTATCTGTTTGCAGGATTATGCAAAACCTACTGGACAGATTTTGATTCTATTGTTTATTGTTTATTGAATACTTTTATTTCAAACATGTAAATGTAAAATCAGTAAAACACAAGGCAAAAATAGAACATAATAAATTACAATTTTCTCTTTTCATTCAGATGCATCAAAATCTACATGCTCGAAAAATAGTAGGATGAAGTCAATGTTGTGTTGTAGTTTGGGGTCCTGGTCCAGGCCACTCTGCCTGACTGGTACACTAGTGTATTGTGGAGTGTCTCCCAATAAACCTGTGTTCAGCTCAACACCTGGCCCGGACAGTGACAACAGCGTGGAAGGTGATGGAGGTTACGCTAATGCTATAAAGACGAGGTCCGCCCCGGGAACACCCATGTGTTTGGGTTGTGGGTCCACGAAGCACCACTATAAGGCCAGGGAGTGTCCAGCGAGAGGGAAATGCAGTGGCAAGTGCGGACTCTTGCATCATTTTGCCAGGGCATGTCACAAGTTTGAGCCGGGGAGTCCAAGGCGCAAGGAAGATTCTCCTGCTCCCATGATTATTCACACTGTGTCCCCAAGTACCAATGGACGCTCCTACTGCATGGTGGAGCTGGATGGGGTAACAGTGCCATTGCTGACCGACACGGGAGCGGTAGGCTCTGTGTTAAATTGGGCAACCGTGAGGAACTTTTTCCCGCATTATAGGATTGGAGGTGATCCGGCACTGCTCTGTGGTTATGGTGAAGGGAGATTGGCCACGGTGGGAACGGTGAGACTGACGGCTCATTACAAGTCGGCGAAAGTGTGTAACCTGTTCACCATGATTGCCCATGGCGAGAATATTATGGGATGTGGTTTGTTTTATGGCCTGGTCTTCACCATCAAGAGCGGTACTGGAGAGGAGTGGTCGGGCTGCGGTTTGTGGGACCAGCCGATTCCAAAAACAGTGGATGGAACTGTATGGGATGAGTACTTGCATGCCATCGTGGAGAGTGAGCGGGACCAACCGCTCACACAGGGCCATCGCAGGAGGGTTCCTGTGCCAGACCCAAGTAGCCCTAGATGAGGGAACTGGGCGGCACGGCGGGACACCTGTGATGGCGGGTGGCGCCGAGCGGCTGACTCCATTTGTTTCTGGATATCGGCTGGAAGGGACCGGTGGATGTGGAGTCACAACGGCGAGGGCAGCAGTGTAAATAAAAGCGGTCGGGGCAGGACCGGCTGGCACTGTAGAACGACGTGCCAAACAGAAACACTGTAAGCGGAGTAGGGCTCCTCTGGGGGTCGTGGATGTGGTCCCGGCCCGAGAGGAGGCACGGTCGTGAAGGATTCGGGCCAAGCATCAGGTGGAAGAACACCAGGGGTGGCTACAGGTAGTGGCAGTATGGGAGGATGCCTATCTCCAGCTATCAGATGGCTCTTGGAGGCATCCAAATGAACTGCAGCGCGCCCGGGAGGAGATTGGTGGGCTTGAACCTGAACAAGGGACGTCCCTGAGGGTGGTGAAGAGGAGGTGCACCGGGGTTGGATCAGCCATCGGTGACACGGTGGGTGGTCCTTCCCCTGGGGCAGACTGATGGTTGGACAGTTCGCAGAGGAAAGACAAGGGGGACCAGGAATATATATTCCTGTTGTTTACTTTGTTCTAAGTTGTTAAAAAAACACTCTCAAATTTATTGGTTGTCTATGTTCGGGGAATTTATTTCATGTAATGTTTAGATTAAAACACGGCTGTATTGTGTGTTGTATGGCTACTGTGGTATATAAGTGGCAGAATAATCCGCTGCGCCGTGAGAGGTGAGAAGGCAGTCTACCCATCTCCCCCTAGTGTAGGTTTTTCTTTTTTTTTTTCGGTATGACTGTGTTAGGTCATTTTTTTTTTTATGTTACTGTCCTTAGGGTGTGTTTGGGGTTCCAAATTGAGGGGGGGGGGTCAAATTGTGTGTGGTCTTACGGATGTTGTGTGTGTGGGGGGGGCAGTGTTGTGTTGTAGTTTGGGGTCCTCATTTGTGAGACACGGGTGGTGGCTCCACCTTTCCGGTTCCGCCACCACCCAGGGTATAAGAGAGCAGTGAGCAGGAGGGGCGGTCTGTTGACCACCTCTCTGCCTGGCAGGTATGCTAGTAGAAAAACTTTTTTTAGTTGTGCGCCAACTGTGTAACTTAAAATTTAATGAGCCCCTTAAATTATAACCACCCTCTCTTTCAGAAAAACAAATCTCGAATATTTTTAGGCAAAACCTAGTTCCTTACATTATACATTAAAATTACTGTTTTAAATCCGACAAGATCAAACAATTTTAATATTTTTGACTGTAAAAAAATGTATTACTATGTTAAAAAAATGACCTGATGTATGATCCTCAGCTCTTTTTTTGCAGTAAATATAATGGTTGTAAGTTAATTTTATAACTGTTTCCCCAGACCTCCACACAGTAACTTAAATATGGTAATACCAAGGAATAATACAGAATAAAAAGTGATTTTTGATTAATTACAGTAGTGTGAAAACGTGTTTACCCCCTTTCTGATTTCTCTTTTTTTCTGTATGTTTGTCACACTTAAATGTTTCAGATCATCAAACAAATTTAAATATTAGACAAAGATAACACAAGTAAACACAAAATGCAGTTTTTAATTGAAGGTGTTTATTAAGGGTAAAAAAAATCCAAACCTATATGGCCGCGTATGAAAAAGTGATTGCCCCCCCTGTTAAAACATAAATTAACTGTGGTTTATCACATCTTTGAAAGATGAGTTCAATTTTCTAGCCATTTCTAAAGCTTTGGGACTCCAGCGAACCACAGTGAGAGCCATTATCCACAAATGGCAAAAATATGGAACAGCGGTGAACCTTCCCAGGAGTGGCCGGCCGACCAAAATTACCCCAAGAGCACAGTGACGACTCATCCAAGAGGTCACAAAAGAACCCACAACAACATTCAAAGAACTGCAGGCCTCACTTGCCTCAGTTAAGAGCAATGTTCATGACTCCAGCAAAAGAAAGAGACTGAGTAAAAATGGCCTGCATGGCAGAGTTCCAAGATGAAAACCACTACTGAGCAAAAAGAACATTAAGGCTTATCTCAGTTTTGCCAGAAAACATCTTGATGATCCCCAAGACTTTTGGGAAAATACTCTGTGGACTGATGAGACAAAAGCTAACTTTTTGGAAGGTGTGTGTCCCATTACATGCAGCGTAAAAGTAACACAGCATTTCAGAAAAGGAACATCATACCAAGAGTAAAATATAGTGGTGGTAGTGTGATGGTCTGGGGCTGTTTTGCTGCTTCAGGACTTGGAAGACTTGCTGTGGTAAATGGAACCATGAATTCTGCTGTCTACCAAAAAATCCTGAAGGAGAATGTCCGGCCATCTGTTCATGACCTCAAGCTGAATCGCACTTGGGTTCTGCAGCAGGACAATGAACCAAAACACGCCAGCAAGTCCACCTCTGAATGGCTTAAGAAAAGCAAATATGAAGACTTTGAAGTAGCCTAGTCAAAGTCCTGGCTTGAATCTGATTGAAATGTTGTGGCATGACCATAAAAAGACGGTTCATGCTCGAAACCCCTCCAACGTGACTGAATTACAACAATTCTGCATAGATGAGTGGGTCCAAATTTCTCCACAGCACTGTAAAAGACTCACTGCCAGTTATCACAAATGCTTGATTGCAGTTGTTGCTGCTAAGGGTGGCCCAACCAGTTATTAGGTTAAGGGGGCAATCACTTTTTCACACAGGGCCATGTAGGTTTGGATTTTCTTTTCCCTTAATCATAAACACCTTCATTTAAAAACTGCATATTGTGTTTACTTGTGTTTTCTTTGTCTAATATCTAAATTTGTTTGATGATCTGAAACATTTAAGTGTGACATACAAGCAGAAGAGAAATCAGGAAGGGGGGAAACACTTTTTCACACCACTGTATATGTTTTGCTTTGAATAAAACTAAAATATTTTTAGCCAGTTTATTCTTAATGTACAAAATTTGAGATTTCCAGGATATTTTACCATTGATGATCACTCCCAAAAATTGTATTTCATTCACTCTTTATTAGTTACACCATCAGTTTGTATGTGAATTTGATTTTTCATTTTGCAGTTACCAAATACTATGAATTTTGTTTTACTCAGATTTAGTGACAGTTTATTAGTATCATTTTTTTTTAAATTTTGCTCATTTCTTTGGTGATACAGTTCAAAAGTTACTGTACATTTTCTCTAGTGCATAAAATATTTGCGTCATCTGTAAATAAAATAAATTTGTGCATATATCATTGATATATAAGATAAATAATTTTGGTCCCAACACTGACCCCTGTGGTACACCACATACAATGTCCAAACATTCTGATTCAGACTCTCCCATCTTCACAAAGTGTTCCATATTTCTCCAGTTTGTTTAATAATATATTATGGTCAATTGTGTCAAATGCTTTTTTAAGATCCAGAAATATCCCATTTGAAATGTTTTATTGTCTAAGGAATTTGTCACTTCCTCGGTGAGATCCATCACTGCTGTTGTTGTAGATTGGTTTGATCTAAAGCCATACTGACTGTCAGAAAGAAGATATTTGTCAATGAATTTGTCCAGTCTACCAATGAAGAGTTCTTCCAAGATTTTTGAAAACTGTGATAAAAGAGAAACAGGTCTGTAATTTGTGAAATGTGTTTGTTTCCATTTTTGTATAATGGAATGTCCACGGTGTACCCTGCTTCTCGCCCAAAATATACTGGGATAGGCTCCAGCCCCCCCGCCACCCAAAAAGGATTAAGTGGAAGAAGATGAATGAATGAATGGAATGACTTATGCCAACTTCATTTTATTGGGGATTGTTCCAGTTTTAAAAGATAACAAAAATGTAAGTCAAAGGTTTGGAAATTCCATCAATAACCGATTGTAAAGTCTTCATATCAATATTATCACAATCAATAAATGATTTACTTTTACATTTTTTAAAAAAATGTCTATATATGCAAATATATATATGGGAATGTGGTGCGATGGTGCAGTGGTTAGCACTGCACCAGCACAGCAACTCAGCCTTGGCCATGGGATCCCTGGTTCGATCCCAGCCCCTGACCAACAGTGATCTGTGTGGAGTTTGCATGTTCTCCCCGTGTATGCGTGGGTTTACTCCGGGATTTCTCCGGTTTCCTCCCACAGGCCAAAAACATGCAGGTTAGGTTAATTGGAGACTCTAAAGTGGCCCTAGGTGTGAATATGTGTGTGAATGCTTAAGGGATAGCGCCGTACCGTGGCTGCTTCATCCATCCAGGTGGATGCCCTCAATTTCCCCTCTGGGAATCAATAAAGTATACAAAATCAAAAAAAATATATATATAAGGATTAAGCGGAAGAAGATGAATGAATGAACAACCTTGTGATTTGCAGATGTAACAATTGGGATTTTTTTTCTGCCAAAGAAAGTCCAACATTGACAAAATCCTCATTAAATTTATTGACAATGACATTTATATCACTGATATTCATATCATTATCAGTAAAATGTAGAGACTAATTAGTATGTCCATGATTATTGCAAATTATACTATTTAATATACCGTTGATATCATTTTTTCTGTCTTCTAATAATTTACTGTAATATTGTTTTTTCAAATTCTCATAATATTGATTAGCTTATTTTTGTACTTCTTGTATCTATTTCCACATTTTTTTGTTTGATGTCTTATAAATTCTCTATATAATGTGTTTTTCTTTTGACATGCATTTTGTAATCCCTTGGAAATCCAGGGCTTATGCAGAAATTTATGTTTACAAATTTGTTTAATTGGACAGTTTTTTTTCATACAATGATTTAAATATATTTAGAAATTAACTATATGCCTTATCAGCATCTCTTTCTTTATACATTGATTCCCAGTCCTGTTATAACAAATCAGTTTTCAGTCAATCCATTGTTTGTTCAGTTTTAATTACTTTGTATGTTTGATCTTTATTCAAGAAATATTGCTTGTAATTGTCATCATAAATTAAAAATACTGGTAGATGGTCAATGATATTGTTTATCAGTATTCCACTCAGTATTTTGTTCTCAAAATTATTGGAAAATATGTTGTCAATTAAGGTTGAGCAGTGTGAAGTAATTTGGGAGGGTTTAGTGATTTGGGGAAATAGACTCAGGCTGTACATAGTATTGATAAAATCATCTGTAAATTTATGCTTCTTTGGATTCAACAGATCAAAATTAAAATCACCACATATGAACAATATCTTATGGATACTTTTTAATTTCTCTTCCATCCAACTATTGAATGCTTCAATACTAGATCCTGGTGTTCTACATATTCAACTCATTATTACATTCATCTTTTTTTTCCAAGGAGAATTTCAATTGTAACACACTCAAACATGTTATCTACTGCCACTGACATCTCCTCCACCACCTTAAAATGAAATCTATTGTATTTAAACAAAGCAACACCACCCCCTGTCTTGTTCTTCCTATTCACTTATAACAGTTCATAACCATTCAAACTGAAGTCTACTTCTTTATCTCTCTTAAACTAAGTTTCAGAAACTGCTATTATATTAAAAAGTTGTGATAAGTGACTAAGGTAGTCTTTAATGCTGTTAAAATTGACATATAAGCTTCTGCTGTTAAAGTGAATTAATGAAAGCTTTGTTGTCTGTCTTGATGGTGCTGTTGAATTGATCCTCTGTATAATAAAGACAGCTATTTTTGATTTTATAGAAAAAGTTATCAGGATCAAATGTCATTTTAAAATTCCTGTTGATGATAGTCAGTATATTGAAAAGAACTTAGGAAAGGTAGATGAGTTTAAATACCTGGGGTCAACCATCCAGAGCAATAGAAAATGCACGAGAGGTGAAGAAGAGAGTGCAGGCAGGGTAGAGTGGGTGGAGACGAGTGTCAGGGTGATCTGTGACAGAAAGATAGCAGCTAGAGTGAAAGGGAAGATTTACAAGATGGTAGTGAGACCTGCTTGGTGTATGGTTTGGAGATGGTGATGCTGACAAAAAGACAGGAAGTGTTGGTGAAGGTGAAAATGTTAAGATTTTCACTGGGAGTGAAAGAATTTTATAGTATTTAGTTAATTTTCAAAATAAAAAAATCTGAATATTGCATTATTATTTTGCTTTTGAAGTGATTGATAAAATGTTTAATACGTTCAAGGGAGGCTTACCTGTTTTATTTGCAAGAAAATGATGATACTTTGTGAAAAATGAAATAAAAATCGAATTAAAAAATACAAAAAAACACTTTGCTCTGATATAAGTATCATGGAAACCATGGTGCCGTAGTGCTCCCTCTGATGAGAACTGTGATACTAGAATCTGATGCTGTGACACCTCTAGTTGTGTCACATCCTTGATAGATACCAGAAGAAATGGAGAATAAACTCAACTACTGTGTGGCGTATTGTGGAAGGCAGTCAGGGGATTTGCCACTCTGTCCCTCACAGGAAGTATTCAGTGCAGAGATGGATGGAGGCAATCCTTATTTCCCATCAACCACCTCATTAGTCCCCCTCAGCCATAAAGCCGTCCCATCAGGCTGTGCTGTCATATTTCACTTTACAGCATTGATTTTAATCACAGCAAATGTAAACATACGTATTATCAATATCAATGCGCAAAATAATGCTGTAATATGCAATTACAGAGTGGCATTGATTTTTCCTTCTACCTCTCTCTCTTTCGCCTCTTTCTTCCTCCGCTCCGCTCCTCCCCACTTCAGTGTAATCATGGGATGTCCTACTTTGGAGTGATTTAATAAGGTTCTTATATATAAATATATATAGCAGGCAGGCATGCCCTGGCTGAATATTACGGGGAGGATTTTCATAAATTTCAATGCAGGGTGTTTAGCCTGGAGGGAGGTGAAACCAGGACAGAACAAGAGGCTTTTATTGTGGTGAACGGGGGACATGACAACCATACTGCTTTCTGTAGTTTGTAGTTTGTGTGAGTGTGTGTGGAAGCTATACTCAAGTCATTTATATATCAACCTATATGTATATGTCAAACAGGTATTTTGTTTAATGTAACAAGGATTTATAAATGGATGGATCACAATGGAATAAAAAAAAAATCCTGAAGCCAATACTGCAGTTTCTTTTGTCACCATAAGCATTTTACGACACTAGTTTTTGCACACAGCTACCACCAGGGGATTATTACCTCCGCCAAGGAGGTAATGCTTCTACCGGGGTTTGTCTGTCTGTCTGTCTGTTACCAACATAACTCAAAAAGTTATGAACGGATTTTGACGAAATTTTCAGAAAAGGTGTGTAATGGCACGGGGGACAGATGATTAGATTTTGGTGATGATCTGAGAGTGCATACCTCCACCAAGGCCTTTGTTTGTATTTGTGCAGCAGGATTACACAAAAACTACTGGATGGATTTGGATGAAATTTTTACCAGAGGTGGTTCTTGGGCTAGAGAGGAACCCATTATATTTTGCTGATGATCTGAGAATGCATACCTCAGCCAAGGCTCTTATCGTCTCACAGTGTGTTAGCAACAATTCTCAAAAACTGATGGACAGACTTTGATGCAATTTTCACCACAAGTGGCTATAGGCTTACACACAAACCCATTACATTTTGGAGGTGATCCATGAGAAACGGAAGGAGCCCTGGCGGAGGTATGCGCTCTATGAGTGCTTTTCTAGTTACATATATTAGAGTGAGCCTCCATGCTGCTGATTGTTGTAAAGGTTGAAACAGAAGCGCTCCAGCTAAAATTACACACTTCGCTAAATTCTTGAACAACAACAAAACCTTGAAAAAACAAACAAACAAACATGGAACTAAACAAATATTAGCCTCACAAAACACAACTTTTGGTCCAATGGATTGATATTTTTCAGTCTTTCTCTTCAGTTCACAACAGATTACATAGTGTAACTTTATTTGTGTCATACCACTTCAAAATTTTTTCACTTTTTAGACAAGAAACATGGAGTCATTTCACTGCATGAAGCATTGGGTTCTGTGTGGATTCTAGAAACTAAGAACTAAGAAAAAAGGATTGTAAATTCCTCACCCTTAGAAGAATTTCCAAGTACAGTGGTGTGAAAAAGTGTCTGCCCCCTTCCTGATTTCTCATTTTTTGTATATTTATCACACTTAAATGTTTCAGATCATCAAACAAATTTAAATGTTTGACAAAGATAACACAAGTAAACACAAAATGCAGTTTTTAAATGAAGGTGTTTATAATTAAGGGGAAAAAAATCCAAACCTACATGGCCCTGTGTGAAACAGTGATTGCCCCCTAAACCTAATAACTGGTTGGGCCACCCTTAGCAGCAACACCTGCAATCAAGTGTTTGTGATAACTGGCAATGAGTCTTTTACAGCGCTGTGGAGGAATTTTGAGTCACTCATCTTTGCAGAATTGTTGTAATTCAGCCACAGTGGAGGGGTTTCAAGCATGAACCGCCTTTTTAAGGTCATGCCACAGCATCTCAATCGGATTCAAGTCAGGACTTTAACAAGGCCACTCCAAAGAAGGGTTGTGCGATATGACAAAAAATTTGTATCACGATATGAGTCATCTGTCATATCAGATGACTGTCATATCAGATCTGTCATATCAGTCATGAGGGCGGTGCGGTGGCGCAGTGGTTAGCACTGTGCCAGCACAGCAACTCACCCTTGGCCATGGGATCCCTGGTTCGCTCCCAGCCCCTGACCAACAGTGATCTGTGTGGAGTTTGCATGTTCTCCCCGTGTCTGCGTGGGTTTACTCTGGGATTTCTCCAGTTTCCTCCCACAGGCCAAAAACATGCAGGTTAGGTTAACTGGAGATTCTAAAGTGGCCCTAGGTGTGAATGTGTGTGTGAATGGTTAAGGGATAGCGCCGTACCGTGGCTGCTTCATCCATCCAGGTGGATGCCCTCAATTTCCCCTCTGGGGATCAATAAAGTACACAAAATTCAAATTAAAAAAAAATCTAATATCACAATAGCGATATACTGTACATCATGATATACATTTTCTGTAAATTCTGCAGTTTAGATAATCACATAAAAAGGACCATCTCGCCTTTTTTTTTTTACTTTTTTACATGTACCATTTTCCCTCATAATTTTGCAGAATTATAAAATAGTTTTGTAATGTGCATTTGAGACTTGATTCTCATAAATTCCAGGTTTTTCTTCTAAATTATATATGAATAAAAAGTAAACATCAATAAGTTAAATATTTCCTAAGCAAGATGAGAATAGCAAACAAACAAACAGATAAAATGAAAAAATGTCTGAAAAGAGAAAATTACCCATGGCTGTCACCTACAAACATAAATTAGCTGTTAGTTTAAATCAGTGAAAATTTAAGTGTAGACCTGCAGCCTAAAGTGTGCCATTCTGGCCTGATTTAACCTATTTGCCTCTTAGTAAAAATATTCCAGATTGGTCAAAGACACAAAAGGCAGGGTTTCCTCTGGTAACATTTCTGTGTGGCGTCCCGCCTCTGCCACACCTATGATATATTAATTTAAGGAAAATTAAATATGAAAGAAACGCTCCACAAGCATGCACACGAACAACGCGTGTGACTGTCGTCCACACGGAAGCGCCCCGCCAACATGACCGTTTCTGCTGGCAGAGAGTGTCTCTCTGGCGTTGCTGTCTGAGAGAAACATGAGCTGATTAAAGTACTTTAAACGCAGAAAAAAGTACAAGAGATAAGCAGTGGAGGCATTTATGGTGGTTTTAACCCGCTGGTAACTGGAACAACAATGAGGAGTTGCTTAGCTAACAGGTCTGGTTAGGCTTCATTGCAGGGAAAGGCAAGAGTGACTGATGAATCGCTGAGGATTTACTTCACCAGCTACTGCAATATTGACTAATAATTTATTATTATGTACCTGGCATGTTAATTAAGATGACCGAAATTCACCAAGTCAATGACTTTAATCCGTCAGCAGCTTTCAGAGAAACTAAACGTGCCAAGATTCGGATTTCAAAACAAGGGAGTTTTTTCCTGCTGTCAGGTTGGTGAGGAGATTTCTAAAAAACTATAAATATATTGTGACGTTGTGAGGGTTCACACAAGAAAGGAGAGATGACTGTGGCGAACAGGCTTTATTTATACACACCCACTCAACACAGACAGGAGGGCAGGTCATTCACACAGACCCCCATCTCATTTATGCTGACACAAACACATGATCGATCACTGCTCTAACTGGTCTTATAACACTGCTGTGTCATTATAACTGCGTTATAATGACACAGCAATAACACTTAGAACACACAAATTTGAATCCTCCACGGCCCAAGCATGCCGGGAGAATCACCGCCCCCTTAACACAGCCCCGATGTTACACTGTCCCCCCTTGGACTGGTTTCTGTCCCCAGAATAATAAAGTCCAGCTCAAAAGTCCAACACAAATCCGTCCAGGTGTCAGGGCGGCCGTTGTTGTCGGCAACCAGTATGTACAAGCCCACTAGTGTCCATCTGTGCCTCGGCCGGAGTATCTGGTCGGGATGAAGGCCCCGGCTCGATCACCTGTGGGGCAGATGGCTGGTATGGGGTGAGACGGTCGCGGTGGAGTACCATGACCCGGTCTGTTTTCTGCAGCCTCACCCTGTACACTACATTCGACAGTCACTGTAGGACCTCGCACAGTCCCGACCAATGGCTCGCCAGTTTTGGAGACAGTCCCCTATTTCGCTCCAGGCAGAAAACCCAGACTCGATCTCCTGGTGCAAAGTCCCTCCCCTGGCAGTGGGAGTCATATGGCCGCTTCTGCTGGCTCCCCGCTGCTGCCAGGGCCTCCCGAGCCAGTCCGTGCACCGTGTGGAGACGTTCCTTCAAGCAAAACAAATAATCCAACCCTGGTTTGCCCTCCACCTCCGGCTCCGGGAAGGGGGGGGGGGACACCAAATCCACCGGTGTACACAGCTTGTGTACAAACATCAGCGCTGCAGGAGTGCACTGGGTGGATTCCTGTGCTGCCGTCCAGTACGCCCACAGAACAAAGGGCAGATGCAGGTCCCAGTCTCGCTGTCGCTGGTCCACTAGGATAGCAAGCTGGGTGGTGAGGGTCCGGTTGAACCGTTCGATCAGGCCATCGCTCTGTGGATGCAGCGGGGTGGTCCGGGTCTTTCGGATGCCCAGCCGCTTGCAGACGTCCCTGAAGACCTCTGCCTCAAAGTCCCGACCCTGATCGCTGTGCAGCTCCTCCAGTGCGCCAAACTGACAAAACATCTCGTCCACCAGTTTTGATGCTATGGTGGTGGCGCTCTGATCAGGGACCGCGTACGCCTCTGGCCATTTGTTGAAGTAATCCATTGCGACCAGCATGCAGCAGTTCCCCTGGTCCGTGGTTGGGAAAGGGCCCAGAATGTCCACTCCTACCCGCTCCATCGATGCTCCCACCCAGTACTGCTGCAAGGGGGCGTGGGATTGCTGAGTTGGCCCTTTCTGAGCCGTGCAGGTGTCGCAGCGATGGACATGGAGCTCTACATCATGGTGACATCCGGGCCAGTAGAACCAGGCTCGAAGACGCTGCAGAGTCTTCGTCACCCCGAAGTGGCCCGCCCCCACTGCCCCATAGACCAGCTGGAGTACATTGGGCCGGAGCCGCCGGGGAACCAGCAGCTGCCAGATGTGACACTGTCCAGCTAGAGTCTGCCACTGCCGATACACAACACCTTCGTGACAGCGGCGATTGGGCCACTGGGAGTATAGGGCCTTGGTCTCTGGGTCCAGCGCAGACACAGCTTCCCAGGCGGGTTGCTGGCCCGCGTTCGGCCACTGCCGAACCTGGGAAATGACCGGATCTCTGTCCTGCTCACTCTGCAGCTGCTGCACACCGAGGGCCTCTGTGATGTCATCGCTGGGGAGAGCTGTCTGATTATCCGAGGAGGAGCTGTGTGCCGCTGTGCTATTCCTGCTCACAGCGGTCCAGAGAGCAGCAGCCCGTGGGACAACCTGGTCTTGATCCTCTGCCCGCTGGCAGTGCTGACAACCCTCCGCAGCACAGGGACGCCAAGACAGCATGTCAGCGTTGGCATGGAAGCGACCAGCCCGATGCACAATCAGAAAATCATAATCTTGCAGTGCCTCCAGCCATCTCGCCAACTGTCCATCCGGCTCTTTAAAGTTCAGCAGCCAGGTCAGGGAAGCGTGATCCATCCTGAGCTGGAACCTCCCCCCGTGCACACATGGGCAAAAATGGCGAAGCCCCTGGACGACAGCCAACAGCTCTCTGTGAGTAACGCAATAATTCCTTTCAGCTCTGCTGACAGTGCGGCTGAAAAAAGCAACTGCCTGCTCTCTATGTTCTCCCTCCTGGGATAACACCGCCCCGATGCCCTGGTTGCTGGTGTCCGTGTCCACGATGAAAGGGCGGTTCGGGTCAGGATACTGCAGGATGGGGGCTCTGATGAGCGCTGAGCAAAGCCGGGAAAAAGCAGCAGCACAGCTCTCACTTCACTGAAACACATGGCCCTTCTGTGTCAGCTGATGCAGCGGGCTGGTGATGGTGGCGAAGTCTTTCACAAATCTAATATAATAGGAGGCCAGTCCGAGAAAACTCCATAGCTCTCCCACATCCCGTGGCACTGGCCAGTTTTTCATCGCTGCCACTTTCTCTAGATCGGTGACGACTCCCACTGCGCTGATGACGTGGCCCAGGAAGGTGGTCTCCTGCCGGAATAAGTGGCATTTCTGCGGGCGTAGCCACAGCCCGGCCTGTCGGATGGCGTCCAGTACCTCCCAGAGATTGGACAGGGCGCCATCAAAGTCAGCTGCGTGAACCAGCAGGTCATCCAGGTAAACAATGCACTGACTCCGGGGCATGTGAGCCAACACTCGCTCCATCAGACATTCAAAGGTGGCCGAGGCGTTGCAAAGTCCAAACGGCATCACCTTGAACTGATACAGTCCCTGCCCGATGGAGAAGGCTGTTATCTGGTGGGCCTCAGGTGACAGCTCTACCTGCCAATAGCCACTGTGGAGGTCTAGCGAGCTGAACCAGCTGGAGCCGGTGATGTAATCCAGCATATCACCAATGCGGGGCAGGGGGTAGGAATCCTTGCGGGTGACGTCATTCAGGCACCGGTAATCCACACAGAACTGCCACAAACTGTCCTTCTTCCTAACCAGCACCACCGGCGCCACCCAGGGGCTGCTGGAGGGCTCAATAACATCTGCCTACAGCATTTCCCATATTTTTTATTCTGCCACCGCCCGCCTTGAAAAAGGCAGCTGGCAGGGGCGAAGCCGGATTGGCATGGTCTCACCGGTGTCGATCCCGTGCTCTCCCGTGCACTCCTCGTCCTTGGCAGCGAAGACGTCAATGTAGCAGTTCAACAGCTCCCGCAGCTGGCGTCTCTGTCCCGATTCCAGTCTGCCGCAGCTCTGCTGAAACAATTCCTCGACTGTCTGCTGTGTTTCTGCTGACACATTGACCCGCTCCGCTGTGGCCCTCCCCCTGCTGTCTCTATCAGTGATCGTGCTCCCTCAGCTTCTGCTGGTGGCGTCGTTGTGTTCAGTTCTTGCGGTGACCTGCCCGGTTCGGTCCGTCCTGATGGCCTTTCGATCACGCAGGCCTCCGGGTTCCTCCTCTGGGCCCCGCTGCAGAGCGTGATGGTCCGAGCCCTCAGCAGGAGGGACGATCTGGCGGTGTCAATTTTTGCGCCCCATGCTGCGAGCAGATCGAGTCCAATAATGCAGGGGTCTTAAATGTCAGCCAGCCAGAACAGGTGGTTTGTGTTCTGGCCGGCGACCCCCACCACAAGAACTCTCCGCCCTCCCAGTCTGGCGCGCTCACCGGTGGCCGTGGTGACACAGTGCCCGGTGGGTTCCCACCCCTGCAGTTCTGCCTCGTCCGCACCTGGCAGCACTCCGGGTCGGACTAGGGAGATGGTAGAACCGGTGTCGATCAGGGCCTGGATCGACGTGTTGTCCAGGCTGCACCATAGGTACATCCCTGGCGAGTGTCCAATTCGGCCCACACGTGGTGACAGCTCATCAGGGAAAATGTCTGTGGGAGGTGGCAGGTCCCTGTCCATGCCACCTCACTCTAGTTTAACGTTGGCGAGGGGCTGGTTTGTCACGGGGTGGGTGCCGGGCAGTACCACGCAATGTGTCCTGGCTCCCTGCAGCGGAAACACCCTTCCTCGCGCCGCCGTGAACGTCTTCTCTGTGGCCGCGCTGCTGTGGTCCGGCGCAGTTCCTCCTCCCCCTCCTCGCTCTCAGCCGTGGCCTGGAAGGCTCTCTGCCTTGGTGCTGACGCATCAGCTGCACAATCCATTAGCGGTTCCACCCGCTCCGCTTCTATACAGCCATCTCCCAGCTGCTTGCGGCGTGAAACCGGATATGGTTCTGGAGCTGGGCCGGGCGGCCTGGATGAAGTTCCGGAGGGGGAGCTTCTCCACTGTCCCCGGCTTGAAATCTGGGTTACCACAGCGCGTCAGCAGCCTTATGTCCACTGCGTAGGCTCCCAGGCTCTCTGGGTTGCCTCGCCGGCAGTTGGCTAGCTGTTCCTGGGCGTGCTCAGCGTTGGCCGCCCTCCCAAACTGCCTCCGGAGTGGTCCTTGTAGTGCTGGCCAGCTGCGACGTTCTTCGGGCTGGAGATCGGACAGCGTGCGGAGAGCCCTTCCCTCCAGGGCCAGCGCGACCTACACAACGGTCTCTTCGGGTGGCCAGCCGTTCAACACACCAGCCAGCCCAACCTGGACCAGATAGTCATCCAGCAGGGGTTTTTTTTTTTTTTTTTTTTTTGTTACTTATTTGTACCCGTAGGTAGATTCGGTTTGCAGTCTGGTGACAAGCCACCGGCTGCTGGTCGCTGCGTGCGCGAGCGCCCTAAACCTACATGTTTTTGGTGTGCGGGAGGAAACCGGAGAAATCCCGGAGTAAACCCGCGCAACACGGGGAGAACATGCAAACTCCACACAGCTCACTGTTGGTCGGGGGCTGGGATCGAACCCACGATCTCATGATCCCTGCGATCCCCCGGCCGAGGGTAAAACTGTGCTGCCACAGTGCTAAACCACTGCGCCACCGTGCAGCCCATGCACCGTGCAACCCCGTGCAGGGTTTTTCACTGTTAAAGCGAGGAAGTTTGACTTGCTGGCGGATGGGTGGGACTGTCGCCTCTTGATCGATCGCCGCCCCTAGTTGCAGTGGAATTGCCGGCCCATCCTGCCCTGAAAAGGCTGCCTTGAGAAAGGCAGAAGGTGGGGTATGCTGGTCCCGTTGGATCTGCTGCTCCATTCATCCCGGCAAGCAACTCCGGGGGTCGTGTACCAGCTCTGTTGTCCATTCCCAGCTGAGCGATGAACTGCTCCAGCTGCTGAATCTCTGCTCTGATTCTGGCTTCCATCTGCTCCGTATCTCACTCCTGACACCAGTGTGACGTTGTGAGGGTTCACACAAGAAAGGAGAGATGGCTGTGGCGAACAGGCTTTATTTATACACACCCACTCAACACAGACAGGAGGGCAGGTCATTCACACAGACTCCCGTCTCATTCATAGTGACACAAACACATGATCAATCACTGCTCTAACTGGTCTTATAACACTGCTGTGTCATTATAACTGCGTTATAATGACACAGCAATAACACTTAGAACACACAAATAATAACACTCTTTGAATCCTCAGTGGCCCAAGCATGCTGGGAGAATCCCCGCCCCCTTAACACAGCACCGATGTTACAATATAGAAATATTATAACAGAAATAACTGCATATTTGGTCATTTAAGTTAATTGATTTCTTTCTCCCACTTGAGGTGTTTCAGGCACGTCCCACTGGGAGGAGACCCCGGGGCAGACCCAGGACTCGGTGGAGAGACTATGTCTCCCAGCTGGTCTGGGAACGCCTTGGTATCCCCTCTGAAGAGCTGGAGCAGGTGGCTGGGGAGAGGGAAGTCTGGGCTTCTCTGCTTGAACTGCTGCCTCCGCGACCTGGACCTCCGGAAAGGCGGTAGAAGATGGATGGATGGATGGATGGATGATTTCTTTAAATATAATTTTAATAATTATACCATATTTCTTTGAATTCAGAGTTAAAGTTATTGTTCTGTTCTGGCTCTACAAAATTATGGTCAAAAGTTTAAATTGCATGAGAAAAAAGTAAAAAATCTGCCACATTCTGTTTCAAATTTATTAAAAAACAGTAATTTTATAATAATCTGCCTTTGTCCAAAAGACGGGCCTCTTCACTGTCTAGTTTTAAAACTCCTCTTAAAACCCATTTTTATTCTCTGGCTTTTGACCCAGTTTGAGAAGCTGATTTTATTTGTTCTTATTGTCTCTATTGTATGAATGTTGATTTGTTTGTGCCATTTTGTACTTTAGCTGTATTTTATTGTTTTTATGTTTTATTTATTGTTGATGTACAGCACTTTGTGTCAACAGATGTTGTTTTTAAAAAGCTTTATAAATAAAGTTGGATTGGATTAAAAAGATAAACATTAGCCATAAAATAATCCACAAATTTATAATAAGCTCAAATGTAAAAGAAAAGTCATAATTTTACAAGAGAAAATTACAAATTTGAGGAAAATGGTTGCAAATTTAGATAAATTTACAGAGAAAAGTAGAAAACGATATGAAAAATGTTATAAATTTTGGAGAAAAACCTCAAACCTTGAAGACTGAAGTTATTACAATGCTCTGCACTGTGTGTCTGTGTGTGTGTGTGTGTGTGTGTGTATATATATTTTATAGTAATATGTACATATGTATATTAGCTGCTCTTGCTTGCTTGTTTTTTTTTTTTTTTCTTGCCTTCTGATTGTTGCTCTGAGTGTTGCTATCCCTGTGCTGTTGCAATCCTGGAATTTCCCCGTTGTGGGACTAATAAAGGCTTATCTTATCTTCTCTTATCTTATCTTATTACTCAGGTTTTTAAGTAAGTGCTCTTTGTACCCTTAACTCAACTAGAAATTTTTGGTTGTCTACTTTTAATTATTAATTTCATAGCACTGCTTTTACATGAGTAGAATTTCTGGCTGCTATACCCACCTCTGATCATATTAAGTATGAATGAGTAAATTTCTATTATGAGTGTTTTTTTCCCCTTCCCTTTCCTACTCTTCGTCAATGGAAAAAAAAAGAAACACTAGAATAAAAATACAAAAAAATACACATTTTGGTTATTTATGTAAACAATGAAAAAAAAATCCTCCAGGACAGAACATGACACTTGGTATTTTCTAATCTGTTTGTATGCCACCATAGACAGAGAGAGAACCTGAATTAGACAGATCTCAGAGAGGGAAAGATGAGACAGAAGAGAGGAGCCAAGGAGAGGAAAGTGTTCAGGCAGAGGGTCCAGGAGAGGTGAGAGCAGAGGGAGGAGAGAAGGATGACACCAGTAAAAAGTCCAAACACACGACATCTGGGTGGGACCCCAACTGGCCCAATATTCCAACATTGAAGCCTTGGTTGTACAACAATTCAAATGGTAAGTTCCATTATGCAATATTACTGTGCAAAATTTAAAAAAATAAATAAATAAAAAGAAACAGTGTAAAATTAACATATTCCAGTTACAATCATGTCATGTCTTCCCCCCCTCCCCTGGAAAAATATGTTGCCACCGCACCAAGGTCTTTAAGCCAGAAGAAACACTGAAAGGTAATGTAATAAAATACATGTGATGACTTTAACTTATTCATTATCACTACTTGACTAAATAAAATGATTAGAATTCTAATAAATTACATTAAGAGGCAACTTGCTCCTCCGACCTGTTTTAATGTATTTATTATTTATTTTGCATGTATGTGCCACCACCATGCACTTTTGCAGCTTTAATAAAAAAAAATTTCAGACAAAACTAAGAAACTCAGCAGTAATTTAAGCCAAAGAAACAATGGTCTGCTACATTCCATTTCCAGTTAGCACAACTTAGCATAGTCATTTAGCACTTTATAGTTAGACATGGTGTTAATGTTGCTTACCTCCTATTAAAATGAGGTTAGCGAGCTATCCTCTCTGACGCAGCATGATGGAAAACAGTCCCACATCCCTGGCGAACAGGAGTAGCAGCTATCTGAACCGGTAGTTTGGAGTTAGCATTAGCACATTAGCACTGAAGCCGAGCCAGCCATGACACGCCTGTTAGTTGGAGAGCCAGGTGGATTTTATTCACACTATTGAGTACGAAAGGTTTGAGTTTGTAATTCTGTAAATCGCCTATCAATGAAAGAATGGGGCGTCTTAAGTTGCACAATCCTGGGGTTTGGTCCCTGAGGGTCTCAAAAGGGGACCCAAAAATCCATTGAAACAAACTTCCGAGTACAACAACCGTTTCAAGCCTGTTTCATTTAGATCACCCCTCACATTAAACTGATGCAACTTAAGACATGAAAATGTCTGGGGTTACTAATTAAGACACCTACTAATTAACGACCAATTAACGATTTATCTAAACTTTCAAGTACAACAAAAATTCTTTTTGCAAATGATAATTTACTAATCCTAGACACCATATCCACAACTTAAGACGCAATTTTTCCTGGGGTTTGTAGATAAGACGGAGGTGTTTTGACCCCAAGGGATACAAAGACCCTCAAAACTGAACTTATTCAAAAGAGGGAGTACAACAATTTTGATTGATGCTATGGATAAAACATTATTTCAAATGAACAAAAATGCAATTTAAGACATGACAATGTCTGGGGTTACTAATTAAGACACTCGCTAATTAACGACTAATTAACAATTTATTTAAACTTTCAAGTACAACAAAAATTCTTTTTGCAAAAAATAACTCAGTAACCCTAGATACCATATCCACAACTTAAGATGCAATTTTTCCTGGGGTCTGTAGATAAGATGGGGGTCTTTGGACCCTGAGGAATATGAAGACCCTTATACAAAAGAGAGAGTACAACAATTTTGATTGATGCTATGGATAAAACATTATTTCAAATGAACAAAAATACAATTTAAGACACCAAAATATCTAGGGTTATTAATTAAGACAACTACTAATTAACGACTAATTAATTAATGATCGATTTTATCTAAACTTTCATGTAACACAAAAATTCTTTTTCCAAAATATAATGCGGCATGGAATGTACATTGTGATGTACGATACAGTTTATTGTTTGAAAGTGGTTATTTGGCAAGCAAATGTCTTATTGTTTCATAGCGACCAAATCGGAATCCTAGGTCAAGTCACTCTGTCGTAATTTTACTGCGATCATCTCATTCGTGATCGTCATCACTGTCTTCATCAGAGGATTCCATTTCTCTTGGCAGAGGATCATGATCTTCATCCATGTCATCATCCGTACCACCATCTTCCTGAGCATCATCACTGTTGTCATCTGGCTCTGTTTCAACCTGAACCTCTGGAATGAGTGCAGGGAGCATCTGTTCTCCATTGAACCAAATGATGCGAAATACGCCGTCAACATTTTCCCATCCATTGGTGGGTGTTTTGTCCAGGTCTTGGTGATGAGCACTACCCCATAATCTTGCAACGAATGCACTTCTGTCCACGTAAGGTGCTAGTTCCGCTTCACACGGTGGAATGCTACTGCCTGCAATGCTTTTAAGCTTCTCAAATGGGTGCTTAGCGTTTGACTTTCTTTTGTAGGTTTTCTCGACCACGTTGAACCGGTGCTTGTTGAGTGGGACAAGTTTCCGTGCTCCGTACAACACGCAGACAAAATCCTGCAAGATTTGGATGACTTCATCTGTTGGGACAGCGTGACTCAATGAAGCAAACGCTCTCTGGAACTTGTCACTTTTTGCCACAATTGCATATGGCCTGTTCTTTCCTTTCCTTGCAAAGGCAGAGGTATAGTCACAGCCAGTGAATGCGTGTAGGCCGGGGAGTGCAGCACACATAGCTTGGCCTATCGCAGCAGCAATCTTAGTCACGTTTACATAACGCAGGTTGCCTTGTCCTCTTGTCCCAACCTCCATCCACACAGTGGAGGAAACTCGATGGACATGGTGTAGGAGTAACACTAGAATGTCAGTGTCAGAAGCTCTTACGACTATGTCGCCAGGTGTGGACTTGTCCGCCTCAATCATGTGAAGGATGACTCGGGTGTTGGCCTCCGAGTGGTTGCAGTTTAGAGATGGGACTGATTCTGCGTTTACTTCTCCATCTTCTACGAAGTACCGAGTGCACTCTCCCATCACTCCCAAATACACTTCCCTTCCATCAAGAAGAGGCCTGTAGAAGTCGCTCGACCAATCCTTTGTGAGAAAGAGGGGTAGCTCTCGTTTGAACGACTCCCTCTCGAGTTGTTTCTTGAAGCTTGAGTCTCTTTTCTGTTGAGGTCCTTCAATAACTAGCTCCCCTCCCACAACAGCTTCTCTGCGCTCTCGCTCACAGTCCTTGATGGATGGTCTTTCATACGTATCGAAGTTGATGTTGATTCTCCGTGACTTGTATGCCAAGCTAGTAGCCAGGATGTTTCGTGACAGCTCCCCATATGTTGCAGGCTGATCCAGCGACATGCAGTGGAATTGGAAATTGCCGTCAATGATATGAGTACCTACAAATGATGGGCTGCCATGGTCACTGACAGTTCCCTCCAGAATTTTGAACAATTTGCTTTTATCCGTGTGAGCCATCGTGCCATCACTGTGACACATTGAAAGTGGCACCGGTGTCAGTGGAAATGAGAAGACAAGCTCAAGGTCAACGTCACCTGTTGCTGCTGTGAAGGCAATGCGACCAAGAAGTGCACTGGTACATTTGAGTTGTGCCTCTTTGGCGTTTTTGTCTGCTTTTCGATTGGTTACGCATTCACTTGCGAACGTGCGAAGAGGATGTTTGCGAATTGGTTTTTCAAAACGCTCTGCACTTTCGAGGCATTCTTTTACAAAGCTTTCATGCCTATTCTTGCCGTCTTCTGGAATGTTCAACAATGATGTACTCGTGGCATCTGTTACACTCTTCCCAGTGCTGATGTTAATGAGAGGCAAGCTTGGATCAAGTGTGAAAGGATTGGCGCAAGACTCAATGTGATTGATGATCTTCTGCAGATCCTCATTTCTTTCCTGATTCTGGCTGGACTGAGCTCAGTTTGAGTGTCGCTTGTATTCCCCATTCCGACCATAGTAAGAGCTTCATTCACAAGCGCTGCTCGGCTGCTCTTGGTGACACTCCACCGCACTCTTGAGCTGTAGTTGTTTGTGGACGATGTATATCCCGTCATTCGGGAGGCCGCATCTGCATTGACTGTTTGCTCCAAGGTTGGATCGACTGGAATTTGTGCAAATTCATTGTTCGTTCGTCTGACTGAGAAGCCTCCATCCTCTAGAATCTGCCACAGCCCGGGATGCGAATCAGCTAAGTTCATCAAGTCAAGCTGGTATTTCGACATCCAGCGGGCATAGTTCTGTCGGTTTGTTGCGAAATACAGATCAATCATAAGATAAGATAAGATAAGCCTTTATTAGTCCCACAACGGGAAATTCCAGGATTGCAACAGCACAGGGATAGCAACACTCAGAGCAACAATCAGAAGGCAAGAAAAAAAACAAGCAAGCAAGAGCAGCTAATATACATATGTACATATTACTATAAAATATACAGTATATATACACACACACACACAGACACACAGTGCAGAGCATTGTAGCTGGATGGAATAAATATATGAATATATGAACACACAGTGCAGAGCATTGTAGCTAGATGGAATAAATATGTAAATATATAAACACCCACAGTACGGAGCATTGCAGCTAGGTGGAATAAATATGCAAGTATATAAACACACACAGTGCGGAGCAATGTAGCTAGATAGAATAATATGTAGATATATAAAAACACAGTGCGGAGCATTGTGGCTAGATGGAATAAATATATAGATATATAAATATAAACACACCCAGTGCTGAGCATTGCAGCTAGATGGAATAAATATGTAAATATATAAACACACACAGTGCAGAGCATTGTTGCTAGGTGGGATGAAACAGCATAACCGTCTATTTAGTTATCTTACATGGTATGATTATGTGCCCATACATATTCTCACCCTCCATAGCGACCGGTATGTTCCTAGTTGTATGCCGGAGAGGACCATAGTGTAAGTCTATTGCATCTTTTGCATTCAAAAAAACTATTAGTTTGTTACGTCTTTTTGCTATCTCTGCGAGCAGCCCTGCTTAGGTTGTACAGTCTGACAGCCGTTGGTAGGAAGGACCTACGAAACCTCTCGGTTGTGCACCTGGGATGATGTAGTCTGCTGCTAAATGAGCTCCTCAGTGCATCCAGTATGTCCTGCTTAGGGTGGAACTCGGACTCTAGCAGAGATGACAGTTTAGCCACCGTCCTTCTCTCTCCTATCTCCTCCATCGGATCAAGGCGCTGCCTCAGGACAGACCTAGCTTTCTTAATCAGTTTGTTCAGTCTCTTCCTATCGGCTGCAGTAATGCCACTGCCCCAGCAGACCACTCCAAAAGTGATGGCTGATGCCATCACCGTGTCATAGAATGACTTCAGCAGCGCCCCTTGTACACCAAAAGACCTGAGTCTCCTCAGCAGGAACAGCCTGCGCTGTCCCTTCTTGTAGAGTGCGTCAGTATTGTGTGACCAGTCTAGTTTATTGTTCAGATGAATACCCAGGTACTTATAGGATGTCACCATCTCGATGTCTGTTCCCTGTATATTTACTGGTGCTGTGAGGGGCTGCCCATGCCTGCGGCAGTCCACCACCAGCTCCTTAGTTTTTCTCGCGTTGATCTGGAGGCAGTTCCGATGGCACCAGTCCACAAAGTCCTGGATAAGCCCTCTGTACTCAGCTTCATCTCCGTTGGAGATGAGACCAACGATCGCAGAGTCATCAGAGAACTTCTGTAGATGGCAATGTGTTGTGTTGTGTGAGAAGTCCGCAGTATAAAGAGTGAACAGGAAGGGAGCCAGCACCGTTCCCTGGGGGGGCCCCCGTGCTACTGATGATCGTGTCGGAAACACAGTCCCGGGTTCTCACAAACTGAGGCCGGTTCGTGAGGTAGTCCAGGATCCATGATGACAGGTGCTGGTCCACCCCTGCGCGCAGCAGCTTGTCCTTCAGGATCATCGGTTGGATGGTGTTGAAAGCACTGGAGAAGTCAAAGAACATGATCCTCACCATATTCCCGGGCTTCTCCAGGTGGGACAGAGAACGGTGAAGGAGGAAGATCACCGCATCCTCCACCCCAATGCCATGCTGGTAGGCGAACTGGAGTGGATCCATCGCTGGTTCCACCAGGGGGCGGAGATGAGCAAGGAGCAGTCTCTCCAGGGTCTTCATCAAGTGGGACGTCAAGGCCACCGGTCTGTAGCTGTTCAGGTCTTTGGGGTGGGAAGTTTTTGGTACAGGTACCACACAAGATGTTTTCCACAGCTGTGGTACCCTCCCCAGTTTCAGGCTCATGTTGAAGATATACGTCACAATCCCACACAGCTGGTCTGCACAGGACTTGAGGAGCTTTGCGCTGATGCCGTCCGGTCCCGACGCCTTCCTCGCCTTGATCTTCCTCAGCTCCGTCCTCACCTGGGTCTTGGTCAGGGTCAGGATGGGGGGCTGTGTGTTGGGAGTGGGGGGGGTGTCGGTGGAGTGGGGAGTGGGCAGCAGGACTTGATTTCTTAGAGGCAGCAGTGGTTGTTGTGCAGACAGGGGGGAGGGCGGTTGGTCAAATCTATTGAAAAACAGATTCAGGTTGTTCGCCCACTCCCTGCCCCCCGTGGCCTGGGGGGAGGTATTCTAGAGCCCCGAGATGGTTTTGAGGTTTCTCCAGACCCCGCTGATGTCGCTCTGTTGCAGCTTGTCCTCCATCTTCTTCCTGAAGCTGTCCTTGCCTTCTCTGATCTTTCTCCTCAGCTCCCTCTGTACGGACTTCAGCATCTCCCTGTTCCCCGACCTGAAGATCCTCTTCTTCTCTCTCAGAAGTGTTTTTATCTCAGGGTTGATCCAGGGTTTGTTGTTTGAGTGACGCCGTATGGTCTTGGTGGGAACGGATTTGTCCACACAGAAGCTGAAGTAGCCCGTGAAGATGTGAATGAGGCCATCGATGTCCTCACCATGTGGATCGCAGAGCTGCTTCCAGGCAGTGGCTTCAAAACAGTCCTTTAGAGTGTCCATTGTCTCCTCAGACCATAACTCCACAGTGTGCATGGCCGGAGGTTGTCTGTGCACTAGGGGTTTGTACACCGGTCGGAGATGAACCAAGTTGTGATCCGATCTCCCAAGTGGGGGGAGTTGTGATGAGGTGTACGCCTCCTTAGTGTTTGCGTAGAACAAATCCAGTGTTTTATTGTCTCTAGTGTGGCATGTGACATACTGGGTGAAAGTGGGCAGAATGGGAGACAGTGAAACGTGGTTGAAATCGCCTGAGATGAGGAGAAGAGCATCTGGGTGTTCTGTCTGCAGCCTGCTGGTTACTGAATGGATGACGTCACGCGCTGTCCCAGCGTTCGCCGTCGGATTTGCATAAACAACAATGCAGATCACGTGTGAGTGTTCTCTTGGGAGATATGTAGGCCTCATGCTAACAGCTAGCAACTCAATGGTGTCATTGACTCAACTTCATCGGTGTCAACATGGTGATGAAGAGATCTATGTCTGTTTCTCTAACTGCACGTTCGACAGTGTGGTAGATCTGTATGTACTGGATATACATTGCCCAAAACTGTGCTGTTCGACCAAGGTCACCACTTTCAGCGCTCTTCTTGAACCTCTCAAAAGCCTCAAATAGCTCTCCGAACAGGGCTGAGTTGCAGAAACTATCAACATCTTCCTTCTTTTCGAGGGGAACATTCTGCAGGTCCAGGAGAACCAGGGATAACTGTTCCAAGTGGTTCATTTCATGTCAGGAGTCCCTAAATTATAAAAAGCTGAACGAATTCCTAAAGTACGTGTACTTAAAATCGTGAACAAATCATTAATTGCTTGTTAATTAGTAAGCATCTTATCCACATACCCCAGGAAAAATTGTGTCTTAAGTTGTGCATATTGTGTTTAGAGTCACTAAATTATCTTTTACAAAAAGAATTTTTGTTGTACTTGAAAGTGTAATTAAATTGGTAATTAGTCGTTAATTAGCAGTTGTCTTAATTAATAACCCCAGATATTTTGGTGTCTTAAATTGCATTTTTGTTCATTTGAAATAATGTTTTATCCATAGCATCAATCAAAATTGTTGTACTCCCTCTTTTGAATAAGTTCAGTTTTGAAGGTCTTCGTATCCCTTGGGGTCAAAACACCTCCGTCTTATCTACAAACCCCAGGAAAAATTGCATCTTAAGTTGTGGATATGGTGTCTAGGATTAGTAAATTATCATTTGCAAAAAGAATTTTTGTTGTACTTGAAAGTTTAGATAAATCGTTAATTGGTCGTTAATTAGTAGGTGTCTTAATTAGTAACCCCAGACATTTTCATGTCTTAAGTTGCATCAGTTTAATGTGAGGGGTGATCTAAATGAAACAGGCTTGAAACAGTTGTTGTACTCGAAAGTTTGTTTAAATGGATTTTTGGGTCCTCTTTTGAGACCCTCAGGGACCAAACCCCAAGATTGTGCAACTTAAGACGCCCCATTCTTTCATTGATAGGCGATTTACAACAGAATTACACACTCAAACCTTTCGTACTCAATAGTGTGAATAAAATCCACCTGGCTCTCCAACTATGTTCTGCTGTATGCACTGCAGCGGAGAGACTGGCATCTGAAACGTAGTGGTGAGTAGTTTTACTGAATAAACGGGAGTATGTGCATTTTAAATAACAATATAAATGATAGAGCATTCTATGAAACGATAGATGTTTTTATGAATGAATGAATCTTTATTTCGGATAGATTAGATTAAAAGAAAGGAAGAGAATAATTTAACAAAGGGAAAAAAATCCAACAAGGTCAAATTAAACAATAATTCCTCTGATTATGCAATTCAACATAAGTTATCCAAAATGGGTGATGGCTGAAGCCGCAGCTTATATTGCCCACCCATGTTCCATCTAAGAATTCAAAAGAAAAATAAAATAAAAGTGATTACAGTAGTAATGTAGTAAAAGATAGTCTCTTTTACTACATCTCATTATATATATTAACTTATTTTTGTATGTTTTATGCTGCTGCTCTGCTTCTTTTGTCCTTTTATCTAGAAAAACTTTATATAGTGAATTTTTCTTTTTACACGCTTTTTGTAATCCTTTGGTTAACCATGGCTTATTGACAAATTTCTGTTTAAGCTTTTTCTTAAACTAATGGACAATTTTTTTTTCATAAAGAGCGGTTACAATGTTCATGAATGTATCGTAGGTTTCATTTACCTCTGATACATAGACTTTTGTCCAGTCTTGCTTCAGCAGGTCTTCTTTAAAAGAACTGATTGCACTTTGTTACTTGTATCTGAAAGATTTTAAAGGTTTTTTTTCTGTATTGGCCCCCGTGTGGCCATGGATAAGTGCAAAGACTGGCAGATGGTCACTTACAGTATGTTATTTATCAACAATCCACTTTCTATTTTCTTATCAATAATATTAACAAACAGGTTGTCAATAAGTGTAGCAGTGTGGACTGTGATTCTACTGGGATGTGTTATTGTAGGATATAGACTCCTTCTGTACATAGAATTCATGAACTCTGTAATTACATTTTGTTGAAATGGATTTAGTAAATCAATATAAGTCTCCACAGATTACAACCATTTTCTTCTTAGTTATATTATTGTACAGCTCAACTAACTTATCTCTGAATGTCTCAACGCAAGTTCTCGGCATTCTATATATACAACTTATAATTAGATTTTTTGTTTTATCTTGGTCAATCTCAACAGTAACACATTCCAAAATCCCTGGTAGTGCAAAGGACATTCCATTTACAAGCTTACACCTATACAGGTCATCAATATACAGTGCAACACCACCACCCTTTTTTTGAGATCTGTTAATATGAAACATCTGATATCCCTCTATTGCCATCAAAGAAGCCTGCTCTTCATTGAGCCAAGATTCAGAGACTGCGATAGCTGTAAATTTTCTGTCTAGCTGTTTTAAATAGTCCTGAATCTGTGGAACGTTTTTCTTAAGACTTGTGCTGTTGAAGTGTATTATTGATAGTTTACCATCTAATTGCACTTGACTTTTGAATTGCTTTTCAGTGTAATATTCACAATGATTATGAATATTATTGAAGAAGTGGTTATCGGGATCAATATCATTCTCCATCTCTTGTAGTTTATGTTCAGCATAATGAGATATTTTCAGAGTCTGAATTTCCTCTCTGTCAAACGACTTCCTCCAATTGGAGATGACTGATGTCTACTAAAGTCAGTCATGATTTTTTTTTGTGTTTGTTTTGTTTTTTAAAGTACATTATCATGTTATGTCACAAAAGGACTGTTCTTGCCATGTGTGTGGATATGGATTATTGTAGTCTTAATTTTCTTAGTCAGTGTTCATCTATATTTATTTAAGTCAGTGAGATCTCTTATTATTATGTCCTTTGCTTCCTCAGGTGTTCCATTTAGTTTAATCCAGACTCTACAGGTTCTTGTTCATGTTGCCTGTATCTTGCTTTGTCTTTTCAGCATCCATGCTTGCCGCGCTATTTCAGCATTAGTCTTTGTTAAATGTTCATTTAGGTAAACTTCTGTTCCCCGCAGCTTTCTGGCCTGCCTCAGTATGTCATTCTTTACCCTTCTGTTCACAAAGTGCATCACAATTGATTTCTTTGTTTTATTATCCTTTCTGGGTAGAGTATGGCACGCTGAAATTGCATTTACATCAACCTTTATGTTTCTTCTTTCAAGGAACTGAAGCTCCTGGTTTTCCAAGGAGACTGATTCACTTGGGGGAGCCTCCTCACCTCTCATTCCTGCTGTAGCATGAGCATATGATTGATATTTAATGTCTAGTCCACTAATGATTAAATCATCCATACGAATATATCGTTCAAGATCCTCGATGCATCGCTCCAAGTCTGCAATTTTTTTGTCTCTTTCCTTTATTGTTAATTTCAGCTCTTGGACTTCCTCCATTAGCCCTAATAATTTTACTGTTGATTGGCCACTTTGGTAAGTTCTTCTGACATGAAGTTCAGAGATTTTTTAACCTCTTCCATTTCCACTTTCTTTGGTGGCATTTTTTACTGACCTGATGATAGCAGGATAATTTCTGCTGGTGTTGCCGATATCTGGTCCAGATGACCTCAGATCTGGCTGGGGCCTCAGCTAGCCCCTCTGCTGCTAGCCCTGCCGCTGTAGTTGAGCTCCGATGCAGCTGGGGCCTCGGTTTGCTCCTTCGCTGAGCTCCGCTGCCTACCGCCACTGTAGTTGAGCTCCGATCTGGCTCGTATCTAGCTAGGGCCTCGGTTAGCTCCTCCAACGAGCCCCGCCGCTTACCGCCAATGCAGTTGAGCTCCGATCCGGTTGGGGCCTCAGTTAGCTCCTCTGCTGAGCTCCACTGCCTACCGCCGCTGTAATTGAGCTCCGATCCGGCTCCTATCCAGCTGGGGCCTCGGTTAGCTCCTCCGCCAAGCCCCAATCACAAGATTCTAAGAATCTGTGCAGGAGGCTCAGCCATCATCTACCGAACTGATGCCGGGTCGGTGAGACGAACCGGAGACAGCGTCGCTCCTTTGTGTCGGTGTAAGCTACAACTAGCTGTAGCGTTAGCTCTGAGGCTAGTTAGCGGTTAGCTCCCGGTGAAGTAGACAACCGACTCACACCCACAGAAACTCTGATCACTTTTATATCGTCATCCGATATATATGGTCATATCACACAGCCCTGCTTCAATGTCTTCATTTTGTTTTTCTTAAGCCATTCAGAGGTGAACTTGCTGGCATGTTTTGGATCATTGTCCTACTGCAGAACCCAAGTGCGCTTCAGCTTGAGGTCACAAACAGATGGCCGGACATTCTCCTTCAGGATTTTTTGGTAGACAGCAGAATTCATGGTTCCATTTAACACAGCAAGTCTTCCAGGTCCCGAAGCAGCAAAACAGCCCCAGACCATCACGCTACCACCACCATATTTAACTGTTGGTATGATGTTTCTTTTCTGAAATGCTGTTACTTTTATGCTGGATGTAATGAGACACACACCTTCCAAAAAGTTCAACTTTCGTCTCGTCAGTCCACAGAGTATTTTCCCAAAAGTCTTGGGGATCATGAAAATGTCTTCTGGTGAAACTGAGACAAGCATTTATGTTCTTTTTGCTCAGCAGTGGCTTTTGTCTTGGAACTCTGCCATGCAGGCCATTTTTGCCCAGTCTCTTTCTTATGGTGGAGTCATGATCACTGACCTTAACTGAGGCAAGTGAGGTCTGCAATTCATTGGATGTTGTTGTTGGGTCTTTTGTGACCTCTTGGATGAGTCATCACTGCACTCTTGGGGCAATTTTGGTTGGCTGGGCATAAATAAATAAATCACAATGTCTTGAAGTCAAGTCATGCCAATTCCTAAGTTAAAAATTGTTTAAATCTGAATATCCAGTAGACCCTGGCAAATGATAACTACCATGCAGTTCCAGTGCTCCCGTGTTTTCTTCCTTTCACTCTAGCATACATGGTTTACTTCTTGGTTGCCAATTATGTTTTATTCATTAAAAGCACATTAATAAGTGCTTACAATTACTGTAATATTTAGGGTTTACAATTGTAAGTGAAAAGGTTATAGTTAATGGGAGGGTGAGGGACCTTTTTCAACAGGTTACACCTCTCACTTGCTGCAATCTCACTACGTGGAGTCATTTTCATGACCACAAGAGGTCACTTTTTTCCAACACATAACTCTAAAGCATAATTTCTGCTGGTAAAAACACTTTTTAAAAAGTTTGTTTTCTGTTGCCGAACAGTCTTTTGTGTTTTGGTGTAAAAGAGACAGACCAGTAGTTCCATGGAAATGGCCCCATTTGATTCCCTGAGAATAACTCTGGACAAGTTACCTGCATTAAAGAATAAATAATACGGTACTTTATTGCATTACTAGTGGATTAATATGAGAAGTTATTGATATGTTTTTCATTAGTTTTCAATGCTTTCTCAAAGTGACACTCCAACAAAAATCAAGATTTTTCTGTTGTTAACATGTCTATAACATGTTTTTTGTGACTTACAAGACATATCCACAACCACACCACGCCCACCACACACACCACAACAGACCGGTACAACGTCCACATCACTGCAGATGCTGCTCCGATCTGTCTGTCAATCTCTCGCTCCATCCTCCCCTCACTCGTGAATAAGACCCCAAGATACTTAAACTCCTTCACTTGAGGCAGGAGCTTGTCCCCAACCCAGAGAGGACAATCCACCTTTTTTCCAGCTGAGGACCATGGACTCGGACTTGGAGGTGCTGATTCTCATCCCAGCCGCTTCACACTCAGTGGCAAACCATCCCAGTAAGACCTGTAGGTCATTGCTGGATGAAGCCAGCAGGACACCATCATCTGCAAACAACAGAGATGAGACCCTATGGTCACCAAGCATGACACCCTCTGTTCCCTGGCTGCGCTGAGAAATCCTGTCCATAAAAAATTTGAACAGGATCGGTGACAAAGGGCAGCCCTGGCGGAGTCCAACTCTCACTGGGAATGAGTCCGACCAAGTGTTGGCAATATGAACCAAACTCTCACAACGGTCATACAGAGACCGAATAGCTCGTAACAACAAGCCCGATACCCCATACTCCTGAAGCACCCCCCACAAAAATCCCTTCACGGATCGTCACCTTATCGTGGTGGGGGGTTTGCGTGCCCCAGTGATCCCAGGAGCTATGTTGTTCGGGGCAGTTTGCCTCTGATAGGGTCACCCAACACAAACTGGTCCTGGGTGAAGGGCCAGACTAAGAAAGATCCAACAGACTCTCATGATAAATTCTAGCTCAAGGATTCAGTGTACCCTGCCCGGTATGGGGTTACCGGGGCCCCACCTTGGAGCCAGGCCTGGGGGAGGGGCTCGATGGCTAGCGTCTGGTGGCCGGGTTTCCACCCATGGGACCCGGCCGGGCTCAGCCCGAAGGAGTAACATGGGTCCGCCCTCCAGTGGGCTCACCACCTGCAGGAGGAATCATGGGGGTCCGGTGCTATGTGGATTAGGTGGCGGTCAAAGGCGGAGATCTTGGCGAACTGATCCCAAGTTTTCTAAAGTGGCTTTTGGTACCCTTTCATCCACCTTGGAAAACTCCAATATAGAGGCCGCAAGGTGGGGGGATACAAGAATACTCACCCCTGCTTGTCGCCTCTTGCCCAGGGCAACTCCAGATTAGGTAAAGCTCCAGCCCCTCTCCAGGAGACTGGTTCCGGAACTGGAGCTGTGTGTTGAGGTGAGGCAGACTATATCTAGCCAGTATCTCTCAACCTCACGCACCAGCTCAGGCTCCTTCCTGACTAGAGAGGTGACATTCCATATCCCAAAAGCCAGTTTAAGAAGACTGGGATCAGACTGCCAAGGTCTCTGACTTCGACCGCCACCTGATCCACATAGCACTGGACCCCATGGTCCCTCCTGCAGGTGGTGAGCCCACTGGAGGGTGGACCCATGTAACTCCTTTGGGCTGAGCCCAGCTGGGTCCCATGGGCGGAAACCTGGCCTCCAGGCGCTAGCCATTGAGCCCCTCCCCCAGGCCTTGTTCCCAGGTGGGGCCCCGGTAACCCCATACCGGGCGGGGTACACTGAATCCTTGTTTTCGTATTCATCATGTGGTGTGGTGAAGAAGGAGCTGAGCTCTAAGGCAAAGCTGTCGATTTACCGGTCAAGCTACATTCCTACCCTCACCTACGGTCGTGAGCTTTGGGTAATGACTGGAAGAATGAGATCACAAATACATGTGGCTGAAATGAGCTTCCTTCATAGGATTGCTGGACTCACCCTCAGAGATAGGGTGAGGGGCTCAGTCATCCGGGAGAGGCTCAGAGTAGAACTACTGCTCCTCCACATTGAAAGGAGCCAGTTGAGGTGGTATGGGCGTCTGATCAGGATTCCTCCTGGACGCCTCCCACTTGAGGTGTTTCAGGCACGTCCCTCTGGGAGGAGACCCCGGGGTAGACCCAGGACTCGCTGGACAGAGTATGTCTCCTAGCTGGTCTGGGAACGCCTTAGTATCCTCTCTGAAGAGCTGGAGCAGGTGGCTGGGGAGAGGGAAGTCTGGGCTTCTCTGCTTGAACTGCGGCCTCAGCAACCTGGACCTCCGGAAAAGCATTAGAAGATGGATGGATGGATGGGTGGACAAGACATATCGAGCAAAAATTCATGACTGTCCCAAGTCTGTTTTTCTGCTGTAACTTTCCAGATTGGTAACGCCCCCCTCAAACGGGCAAGTTTGGACAGACTGTTTCTAGCTATGTAAGTATTCCTGCTTAGCCTGATTGGTTATAACATTAACCAATCAGACGGATACTCTTGGCTACCTCGGGGGAAGAGGGAGGAGCCAAGGAGCAGCAGGATTGAGGGGCTGAAAGCATCCGTTTTTCACAGGTAGCGAACCAGTGGAGGAGGAGGGAGGAGGGAAGAGGCGAGGGGGACCCGGGTGGACCCAGCTTGAATGTTGTTCAGTAAGACCACCGGTGCCACCAGTGTTGGGCAAGTTACTAAAAAATAGTAACTAGTTACAGCTACTAGTTACTTCTTTTCAAAAGTAACTGAGTTACTTTTGAGTTACTGCATGATTAAAGTAACTAGTTACTTGAAAAGTAACTTTCACATTACTTTTAAATGCATACTTAAATCATCTTGCACACATAACAAGATCAAGGGCCCCTTGTTCTCATCAGAAAAAGAAAAAGAAAACTGATGAGAAAAAAAGTCTCATCTTACAGAGAAAAAAATGTCTCAGATTTACATAAACTATTATAATCAGTAGAAAGTTAGAAATTTACTAGAAATAAATTTGTAAATTCACAGAGAAAACTTTGGACCCCCTTGTGGGCTGTTTTTGGTCTACAAGCTATATGTTTGACACCCCTGGACCAGCCCATTAAAAATGCATATTTAGAGGATTTACTTCCATGAAATAGTTGCAAATCACAACAGCATGTAAATGAATAAGATAAAATAAAATAGAAAGCACAGATAAATGAAAGTTCACCGCTTAGAAGAAGCTGCTCTTAACTGCAACAAATCACGGTCACTTTTTCTCTGTGCGTAAGAAAACTTTAAATGCATCTAATGTGGACATTAAATGTGAGCTTCTTGCTCAAAATATACTCGTTTAACCACAGAGGTAGGAGCTGTTAGGGGCTACTCACCGCTCGGAAAACAGGTGATCAGGGCTCGATATGAGAAGTCGCCACCGGGTTGTGGTGTGAACTGGGGCAGGACAGGAAACAGACCCGCAGAGACTGACAGCTGCACCAGCTATGGTAGGGTCAGTTTATTTGCACTAAAAATATCTATCCACATTAATAAAATAAGTAACACGAGTAACACATCTGATCAAATTTCAGTAACTGTAACGCATTACTGAAATTTTAAACATTAATTTTGTTACACAGCACATTACTGCAAAAGTAGTGGTGTTACAATACTCCCAACACCGGGCACTATGCTCGGTGAGACCGCTTTCAGAAAAATGTTTCGCTTTTTACTTTCGAAGATTTAGGCAAAACTTTAATGTCCGGAAGCGTTGTGAACAAACTAGCAGCCCACCCACCATGAGTTGCAGCGACCAATCATGTGCAAGCTATGTGGGCCGCTAATTAGAATATTCATAGATATGTTCATTCTTAAGTAGGTGGAAGATGTAAAAGCTCTTTCCAAGCAATTCTAAGGCAATGAAAGTTTTTTTGTGGATAAAAAAACCACATTATACTATTTTGGGCAATACACACTTGTTTTTGAGGTGGTTTTAGAGCTGCTGGAGTGCGTCTTTAATAACACAATCCCTTAATTCCCTTTCACCCATTCACAATGCAGAGAAATGATAAAGACAGAGAGTGCATACTTTTACCAAGGCCCCAACCTGCAACATTAAAGAAAGTGAAAAAGTGAATCCACATCCTGAACTGGATCACCTCCAAAATCTAATGGGTTCATCCGAAGCCCAAGGTCCATCTATGGTGAAAATGTCACCAATCCGTCCTGTAGTCCTGTAGCGTAGTCCTGCTAAAAAACTGACAGACAACCAAACCACCATGAAAACATTACCCACATCATCTGTGGATCGAAGGGACGCAAACTGATCAGTCTGTCACTGTTTGGACGTGTGAGTTTGACACATGTATGCGAGTGCAGTCTTTGTCTCTAGCAGTGTAAAAAATAACCCTTGGCAGACATACGGTCCTCATTCTACATGACTGCTTCCAGTAAAAGCCTGATTGTTACCTGTCTTAACACAAAACAGCTTGAGACATGAGAAGTACGTGAGGGCAAAATAAAGGGGAAAGCTCTGCAGTGAGTGAGTTCAAATCGAAAACAAATATGGGAAAAACAAAGAGAGAGGAATGGAGGAGGAGAAAGTGAGATGTTGCTCACAGATACAGATGAGGGGAAGGCTTTTGAATTATTTTGCCTGCAGAAAAACGGCCCTGCATAGGTGGCCAGGGTTAAAGGAATGAAGAAGCTAGCTGAATAAATGATGAACTATATCACAGGTGCAGTTTTTATATAGCCAATACATCTCTGCCTCGCTTGCAGCAGAGGCCCGCACTTATGCAACGTCCCTAATCCATAACCATAATGCAGCTGTGGCAGCATGGACTTTTGTATATCAAGACATTTGCTCCATATGATAATGCTCATTGTGGAACTGCTACTGGTCCCAAGTGCGTGTCACATCTCTGGTATGCTGTGAAGTCTGAAGCACACAGATCAAAGTTCTTTATTTGCATTCTTTTCCTCTCATCATGAATCACAGCATTGTTAAGTTTTAATACGTGCATGGAACATGTCTATTAAAAATATAAACACATTTAACTATGTGGATGCAAATGACATTAATCCTCTTCTCTCGTCTTACCAACATGTATACCCCTCCGTGCGTTTCCCCCCTGCTTTCATTCAGAACACTTCTAATGAGGACAAACTGCTCCCCGGTTGAGCCACAATGGCTCTGCTGACTCTGAAAGGGACTAAAATGGCTGAATGGAAATGAGAGGGGCAGAGGAGGTCAGCCCTCGGCATCAATTCTCATATTGCCACACACACGCACACAAAAATGACTATTGCACATTGAGGTGTCATAGACGCATAACGGTGACAGCAGCCATCTTTCTAAGCATCCCTCCCCTCTAATGTCATCATTTGAATCTCTCCCTCTCCTGCCCTGTCTGTCTCTCATCTCTTAATATTATCATCTGAATAGCCAGCAGGTGATAGGATGTTGGACCAGGGATCAAATTGAGAAAATGCATTAGGGAAAGTGGAATAACTGGCAGTAGCCTTATTCATATATCCTAGAAAAGGCAGATGAATAATTAATTTATTCATTATTTAATTTGAATGAGAGGGTTCACAAATGTATTACTGATAAACCATAAAATGGATATACTCAGCATGGACAGGTCACACACTATATATATACTGAGAAGCATTAAAAACACAACATACTAAGAAAACAAAATCCTGTATATCTGTCATGATTTGTGATTTTGAGGAGGCTTAAGTGCAAGGCAACCACTTCAGAAGAACACACAGACACAGATGAAAAGTTACACCACTTTAAAGAAAACTCAATCCCTATACAAAACACGCTGACGTAATATATATATACACACACCACAACAAATGAAACCCGCAACCAAGAAGCCAAACTACAGCCATGGACAAAATTGTTGGTACCCTTCTGTTAATGAAAGAAAAACCCACAATGGTCACAGAAATAACTTGAATCTGACAAAAGTGGTAATAAATAAAAATTCTATGAAAATTAACCAATGAAAATCAGACAATGTTTTTGAATTGTGGTTCAACAGAATTACTTTTAAAAACAAACTCATGAAACAGGCCTGGACAAAAATGATGGTACCCCTAGAAAAGATTGAAAATAATGTGACTATAGGGACATGTTCAACCAAGATGTGTCCTCTAATTAACATCACAGGTGTCTACAAACTTGTAATCAGTCAGTTGGCCTATTTAAAGGGTGACAAGTAGTCACTGTGCTGTTTGGTGACATGGTGTGTACCACACTAAACATGGACCAGAGGAAGCAAAGGAGAGAGTTGTCTCAGGAGATTAGAAAGAAAATTATAGACAAGCATGTTAAAGGTAAAGGCTATAAGACCATCTCCAAGCAGCTTGATGTTCCTGTGACTACAGTTGCACATATTATTCAGAAATTTAAGATCCACGGGACTGTAGCCAACCTCCCTGGATGTGGCTGAAGGAGGAGACGGATAATACGAATGGTAACAAAAGAGCCCAGAACAACCTCTAAACACATTCATGGTGAACTCCAAGGTCAAGGTACATCAGTGTTAGATCGCACCATCCATCATTGTTTGAGCCAAAGTGGACTTCGTGGGAGACGACCAAGGAGGACACCACTGTTGAAAACAAATCATAAAAAAGCCAGACTGGAATTTGCCAAACTGCATGTTGACAAGCCACAAAGCTTCTGGCAGAATGTCCTATGGAAAGACGAAACAAAACTGGAACTTTTTGGCAAGGCACATCAGCTCTATGTTCACAGACGCAAAAATGAAGCATACTAAGAAAAGAACACTGTCCCTACTGTGAAACATGGAGGAGGTTCTGTTATGTTCTGGGGCTGCTTTGCTGCATCTGGCACAGGGTGTCTTGAATCTGTGCAGGGTACAATGAAATCTCAAGACTATCAAGGTATTCTAGAGAGAAATGTGCTGCCCAGTGTCAGACAGCTTGGTCTCAGTCGCAGGTCATGGGTTTTGCAACAGGATAATGACCCAAAACACACAGCAAAAAACACCCAAGAATGGCTAAGACTGAAACACTGGACTATTCTAAAGTGGCCTTCTATGAGCCCTGATCTAAATCCTATTGAACATCTGTGGAAGGAGCTGAAACATGCCGTCTGGAGAAGGCACCCTTCAAACCTGAGACAACTGGAGCAGTTTGCTCATGAGGAGTGGGCCAAAATACCTGCTGAGAGGTGCAGAAGTCTCATTGACAGTTACAGAAATCATTTGATTGCAGTGATTGCCTCAAAAGGTTGTGCAACAAAATATTAAGTTAAGGGAACCATCATTTTTGTCCAGGCGTGTTTCATGAGTTTGTTTTTTAAAATAATTCTGTTGAACCACAATTCAAAAGCATTGTCTGATTTTCATTGGTTAATTTTCATAGAATTTTTTATTTATTACCACTTTTGTCAGATTCAAGTTATTTCTGTGACCATTGTGGATTTTTCTTTCATTAACAGAGGGGTACCAACAATTCTGTCCACGTGGCACGCTGGAGTCACATGTGGCCTAGGAGGGGAAGAAAGGAGAGGAGGGGTTAATGAAGTATACAGCATACTGGAAATTAACTACAGAGGATATGGATCTTACGATACTGGCAGAGAACCCAGCAGTGACTGCAGTGTGGGAGAGAAGACGGTGAATTAATGGCGGCAGGGAAGGAGGAGGAGTAACTGCAGAACCTGCGTGGAGAAGCCATTGTCCTGGCGGTAAATGATTCAAGCGAGCGAGGAAACACAGCTCTGGAGATGCACCACTGGAGGCAGCAGCAAACCTGAGAGGAGGAGAGGAGCAGGTAAGACAACATTTGGAGAAAGTAATTAATTTAACCACGCAACAAGAATTATGATTGTGAGGCGGCACAAACCCAACAATCCAGTGGAGAGCTCTTCACACACTGGCCCTTAAATACGCTGGTCAATCAGGAGGCAGCAGGTGTGTAATCCCACAGGTGCGCTTGATGAGCTCTGGAACCAGGAAAATAGAGACAGGAAGGGGAGAGGCACACTCGCCTGATCATGACAGTGCCCTCCCTCGAGGGATGCCTCCTGGTGGACCCCCGAGCTTCTGTGAATGGGCAAGATGGAACGCCCATACCATAACCTTGTCATCAAAATAGGATTGTGGAATCCAAGATCTCTCCTCCGGACCATACTCCTTCGAGTGCACCAAGTACTGCAGACTCTGGCCTCGACGGCGTACATCCAGAATCCACTGAACGGTGTAAGTGGTATGTCCATTGATGACCCAGGGAGGTGGAGGGGTTTTTGGAGGAGGAGACAGGGGGCTGACAGAGAGAGGCTTGATTTGAGAAACGTGGAAGGTGGGATGGATACAGAGATGGAGGTAACTTCAACCGGACGGTGATGTCATTGATGATACGGGAGATCGGGAATGGACCCAGAAAGCGTGGGAACGGCTTCAGGGAGTCCATCTTCACCGGTACCTTCTCCACGGATAACCAGACCTTCTGGCCCACGGAGCAGCTTGGTGCCGCTGCACGCCTACGGTTGGCATACAGGCAGTTCCGCTTGGACGGTTGCTGAAGAGCCGCCCGAGTGGACATCCAGTGGCAGCAACAGCGACGTGCGTGGGCCTCAACAGAAGGAACTGTGATCTCCCCCTCCATCATGGGTAGCAGTGGTGGTGTGTACCCCATGATGACCTCGAAAGGAGTTAGCCCCATAGTGGAGGAGATGGCAGAGTTGAGTGCATATTCCACCCAGGTCAGGTGGGAGCTTCAGGTAGATAGGTTGCAGGATGCTACACACCTCAGGGTGGCCTCCAAGGACTGGTTTGCATGCTCAGCCTGACTGTTGCTCTGGGGATGATAACCAGAAGTGAGGCTGACAGAGGTACCCAAGGATCGACAGAACGCCTTGTGTGCCCCCACTGGATGACGTCACTGCGAAGGGAGAAGGGCACATACAGCCTGTTGGATGGGCCTCCCTCGGGGACAGGTTCCACTGACTGAGCCTGCCGGACCTTCTGCTTGATATCCCAAGAAAGGGCCCCCGAAATACAGGAGGAGGGCAGGATGGTGTCCGGGAGGAAGGCAGCGGCTGCAGGAGAGAGATTAGGAGAGGAGTCGGTGGAAAACTGTCGGGAGAGAGCATCAGGTTTGATGTTGCAAGACCCCTGGGTGGTGTGTGATGAAGAGGATAAATCCAAGAAAAAACAAGGCCCACCGAGCCTGCCAGGCATTCAAGCATCTGGCTGATCTGAGATATTCTAAATTTTTGTGATCAGTCTAGACCATCATTGGCTGATTGGCTCCCTCCAACCAGTGTCTCAACTCCTCCAGCGCCAATTTAATGGGCAGCAGTTTGCGGTCTCCTACGTCGTAATTTCTCTCAGCTGGGGACAGCCACCGGAAGAAAAACACTCATGGATGGAGCTTCTGATTGGAGCCAGAATACTGTGAAAACACAACGCCCACCCCCGAATCAGACGCATCCAACTCAACCACGAACTGAGCTTGGGGGTTTACCTGCGCCAAGATAGGCACAGTGGTAAATTTCTCTTTAAGTGAAGCAAAAGCCCGCTCAGTGGCCTTGGACCACTTGAATGGGCTCTCGATAGAGGTAAGCTGGGTCAGGGGCAGAGCGATTTTGCTATAGTCACAAATGAATTGGCGTTAGAAACTGACAAAACCCAGGAAGCGTTGGAGCTCCTTCCTGATTTGGCAGGTAGGCCAATCTACTACTGCCTGAATCTTTTCCAGGTCAGCCTTTAACGTGCCCCCGCCCACGGTAAACCCCAGGAAAGAAGTGGAGCAGGTGGTAAACTCACGCTTCTCAGCTTTCACAAAAAGCTGGTTCTCAAGCAGCCGCTGCAGGACAGTCCAGACATGGACCACATGTTCCTCCAGTGTGCGAGAAAAAATTAATATGTCGTCTAAGTAAACAAAAACAAAATTGTTCACCATGTCCCAGAGGACATCATTGATTAAACGCTGGAAGATGGGGTGGGCGTTGGTCAGACCAAAGGGCATGACCAGACATTCAAAATGACCCAAATGAGTTTTAAACGCTGTCTTCCACTCATCCCCCTCGCGGATACGTACCAAATGATACGCGTTCTGGAGATCGAGCTTAGTGTATACCCATGCCTGTTGGAGGAGTTCAAAGGCCGAATTAACGAGCGGAAATGGGTATTTATCCTCAATGGTGGTAGAATTAAGCTTGTGATAATCAATGCATGGCTGCAAGGTGCCATCCTTTTTACCTACAAAAAAGAATCCCACGCTGAGAGGAGCAGACAACAGATGGATAAAGCTGGCGCTAAGGGAGTCTTTAATGTAGCTCTCCATCGCTTCCGTCCGGCTCAGAGACAACTCTCTCCTTTGCTTCCTCTGGTCCATGTGTAGTGTGGTACACACCATGTCACCAAACAGCACAGTGACTACTTGTCACCCTTTAAATAGGCCGACTGACTGATTATAAGTTTGTAGACACCTGTGATGTTAATTAGAGGACACATCTTGGTTGAACATGTCCCTATGGTCACATTATTTTCAATCTTTTCAAGGGGTACCATCATTTTTGTCCAGGCCTGTTTCATGAGTTTGTTTTTTAAAGTAATTCTGTTGAACCACAATTCAAAAGCATTGTCTGATTTTCATTGGTTAATTTTCATAGAATTTTTATTTATTGCCGGCTGGCTGGCCGCCGCGCACCTGGAAGGAGGTCGATATAGGACTGATGAGGTGGCAAAGAAAGGGCCCTCGACTTGCTAAAGACCTCCCCTAAGTCATGGTAGACCTCAGGCACGCAGCTGAGATCCACTGGCTCAGCCGAAGGGGAGGAGAGAGGGAGAGAGGGTGAACAAGCAGCAGATCAGTGACACGACGACAAACAGAATGAACTCCTGGAAGAAACTGAACCCTGGACCCAGCTGATTATGGGATTATGTTTGTGAAGCCACGGATACCCCAAAATCATGGAGGTGGAAGATTGTGGCTGCACAAAAAACTGGATTGTGTCGCGGTGGTTACTGCACAAAATGATCGAAATGGGCTCAGTTTGTTGGGTCACCGCCGTGAGACTACAACCAGATAAGGTGGAGACATTAACGGGTGTCGGGAGGTTCCTGGTGGGAATCTGAAATTTTTGAATCAATTCCTGGTGAATGAAGTTTTGTCCGCTCCAGAATCCACCAGAGTGGAAGTTTTACACTCGGCTCCCAGTAACTGGATAAGAGCCGGGAGTGTAAAACAGCTGGGGGAATTTCAAGAAGAACCTCCCACCAGACCCCCCACGGTTACTGATGGGCTGGTTCTTTTTGGCCGAGTTGGGCATGTAGAGATGGCATGATCAGTTGCCCCACAGTACATGCACACTCCCACCTTTTCCTGGCACTGGCGCTCCTCCAGAGTCAGATGAGTCCTAGCCAGGACCAGCAGTCCTCTGCTCCCTCTTGTGCTCCTGGAAATGGTTGTCAAGGGCCACTGCCTGGGCGATCAATTCATCCAAAGAGGGGGGGTTCACCCGAATAGCCACTTCATCATGGAGGTTGGTATTCAAACTCCAGAGGAAGACGCTATGTATCGCAGCATCATTCCACTCAGAGTCTGCTGCAGCGACACGGAACTCTACAGAGTAGTCAGGAGCTGACCGACTCCCCTGCCGAAGCCCCAACAACTGGCAAGCGATGTTTCCCTCACTCTCTGTGTGATCAAATGCTTCCCAACCACTCAAGATGGACTGGGCCCACTTGAGTGCCTGGACGCAGAGTAACAGGGTCAGGAACTGTATTTTGGCCAAATCACCCCTGTATTCCCCTTCCACCTGCTGAAAATACATCCGGCAGTGTAACAGGACCCCCTTACATACCCCCCCCACACACCTGTAGGGGGCAGGCGCGAGGACGGAGATGGTCCTGCAGAAAACAGGGACTGCCGGGACAGCAAATGCAGGAGGGGGAGCGGCCACACCAGGAAGCCGACACAAATGCTCTGATACAGTGGTCAATTGTTGGGTGATAGTTTGGAGCTGCTCAAACAAAAGCATGACCCGGTGCTCCATGGCTTCCAAATGCGAGAGCACTGACTGTTCTCCTGAGGTAGTGCCCGCTAAGCCTCGATCCTGGCTGGATCGTTCTGTCATGATTTGAGATTTTGAGGAGTCTTAAGTGCAAGGCAACCACTTCAGAAGAACACACAGATGCAGATAAAAAGTTACATCACTTTAATGAAAACTCAATCCCTATACAAAACACGCTGATTTAATGAATATATACACACACCACAATAAATGAAACCCGTAACCAAGAAGCCAAACTATATACAAGAAAATAGTTGCACGCTGGAGTCACATGCGGCCTAGGAGGGGAAGAGAGGAGGGGGGGTAATAATGAATACGGTGTACTGGAAAATAACTACAGAGGATACGGATCTTACGATACTGGTAGAGAGTCCAGCAGTGACCACAGCATGGGATAGGAGACGGTGAATTAATGACGGCAGGGAGGGTGGAGGAGTGACTGGAGGACCTGGGTGGAGAAGCTGTTGTCGTGGGGGTAGATGATTCAGGAGAGCGAGCAAACACAGCTCCGGAGACGCACCGCTGGAAGCGGCAGCAAACCTGAGAGGAGGAGAGGAGTAGGTAAGACAACATTTGGAGAGAGTAATTAATTTAACCACACAACAAGAATTACACTGGTCAACACCAAATTTATTATCTAAGTTTTTTAGCTGATTTAGGACAATTTTGATCTGCTGAATCCAAAAATCCCATTGGTTTTGCTCAATCAGGTCAACTTTTTGAATTATGGTCACATGTTGTTTAATACATTTTTGTTTACATGTATGGGTATTTTCACTTTATACAGTATGATGCAAAATTCTTTTTTATGTCTTGAAATTCTCTGAATTTTGGACAATGATGACGTAACATTCAATTTACATGTACTTATCTTTATATAAAGGTAAGTATATGCACAGTACTAAGTACTAAGTAAGTACGGGTTTTTACTTAGCACCTGATCGAGAGAAACGGATGTCATTTTTTGATTCAGCGGTGCAAAATTGTCTTAAATCAGTTGAAAAAACACAGACAACTTACAAAAAAATTATTTTTGTAACCCTGTGTAATGATTGTGAGGCGGCACAAACCCAACGGCGGCACAAACCCAACGATCCAATGGAGAGCTCTTCACACATTGGCCCTTAAATACGCTGGTGAATCAGGAGGCAGCAGGTGTGTAATCACGCAGGTGTGCTTGATGAGCTCTGAAGCCGGGAAAATAGAGACCGGAAGGGAGGGGGGAGGCACACTTGCCTGATCATGACAATATCTTTATAATGATTATGTGCTTTAAAAGCCCCATTCACTGCACTTTTCTCACATTTTCCCAACAGGTCTGAATGAAATGTTTGTGATTATTTTGGTCAAATTGGCATTAATTATTCAGTTATCGCAGAATCATTGTGAATCATCTTTTGCAGTCTTACTCAGAAAGGCCCATTTCAGTGCATGTCTGTTAAAATCCCTAACAGCCGCATTTAACGCCACCCTCCCTCTTACATCATTATTGTTAATCTTAGCTAGCTAGCTTTAATATTGCATAGCGAGCCTGAGCAGCAGCCAATAGGATATGACCGGTCCCTGGTGTACAATAAGCACAGAAACATTTGTGAATGAGTCAGCTAGCCAACTTGGGTCTCGGTTAGAGATGCTAACAGCAGGTGGCCTGTCCGTCAGCCTCTCCCATCTAAGGTGGGTTCTAATGCTATCGGTTCTAATGTTGTTTGACTGACCAATGCCTACCGCCTAGCCAAGTTTATGCTATGTGATCGATGTATCACAGTCAAAATACAATGAAATAAGCCAGAATGACACAAGATATGTTATCGACTGTGGATTAGTGAACCAGGTGGAAACAGGGATGCCTATTCGAGTGACTGAAATCTAAAGAAAACACCACGTTTAGTAAGCTAACTCCCTTTTAGCAATGTTACCTCTGAATCCACATTTCTATCAGTCTGCCTCAGGGCACCTGTGGCTACAGAGGTAGCTTACTACTCTCAGTGTCTGTCTGTTAACTAAATGAATAATGGATTCACTGTAAAGCACTTTGGGTGTCATTAGAGGTGCTTTGTATATAAATTCCATCAATTATTATTATAACCATGCTACCAACTTCAATCAGCTTGTAACCAGGATGTATCAATATGTATCACAAAAAAAGAGAAAAAGTTTTCCAGTCTTTAAATCCACAAAAAGAAGATTTTCATGATAGGAAAGGAATGAGATCAGAGAGAGACTGGAGACTGTGCTGTACATGTGGGTTATAGAGGAAATGCACTGGAACGGAATTCTTGGCAGTTACAGGGAAGTTACCATTTAGTCAGTGCTGAGTGGCAAACATATATGGCAGGTTTAGTATGCATGCAAAACATAAAAATCACACAAAATATTTAGTCATAGCAGTACACATAGTGCCTTTTCTTTTTTTTACTATATATGTTAATACCACACTGTTTACTTGATGATGCGTGGGTAAAAACACACATAAGTGAAGAACTGGTTCTGAGACTTAAATTACTGACTTAACTATTTTGTTGTCAATTAATACAAGATAGAATGGTAAGATTAGCTCTCTGTAATGGAAGCAGGCATTCTGTGTACTGCTGTGACTGAATACTGTGTGTGTCATAAATCGCCCCTCGGGACAGAGAGATAACAGACCCACACGCAACTGCAATTTGTGGGTTTTATTACACGAAAACATAAAGTTCCAAAGTGTACAAAGCAGAATCCAAAAATGAACACAAAGAAAAACTTACGGCTGGGAAACAGGAAAACTCACCAGAGCGGGATCAGAGCTCTGGTGGTGAAGACAGAGTAGAAATAATCATGACTGCAGCAATAACGAGAAGGAAAAGCAGTCCTTAAATAGGAACGGAATAACCAACATGAGTGATAACAGGTGTGGGCTCACATGAGTGGGAAAAAGAGAGCAATAACTAGTAACTGGAATCAGCTGGCAGAGATGAGAGAGGAGCGGCAGAGCTTGACAGCTGACAGGGCGACGCCCACACAGAAAGCAAAACCGGAACGCAGCCTAACAGCTGTTAACCCCAAGAAAGCGATCACAGTACAAATATAAAGGATAAACATAATCAACTGCAGACTAAAAAATAATTACAAATGAAACGGAACATGGCCGTGACAAACTGAAACATAAACAGAAAAATAGAAAGCAGTATAACAACTCAAAAGGCACAAAAATACAACAAATATATATAAATACAGAGAAAAGCCATGAGACTGAGCCTGGGAAAACTTCCAGAGCTCAGCTCGTGACAGAGCCCCCCTCTCAAGGGGTGGGTCCCAGACATCCCAGCGTAACACCAAAAGAAAAAGAAAGAGCCTGCCCCCCCCCCCCAACAGGGCACAGCCATAACCCACCCAGGTTGGGTGGTGGGGGAAAAAGGCTAGGAGGGAACAAAACAAAAAAACTAGCTCAGGACCCACACCAGTCAATAACAATGAATTAGGCCCCCCGGACCAAGGAGCTAGAAAACTCAAGGGGGCAACCAAAATCCCAGGCCTGGCAGACAGCAGGGTGGAACGAGTTGGGTGGCCTGCCGGAGATCATGGGCCACCCAACCCAATGGCCCGGGCCATCAAGTGGTCAACCAGAGTTCTTCAGCCACCTATTTTTTTTTTTTTTGAATGCAAAAGATGCAATAGACTTACACAATGGTCCTCTCCGGCATACAACTAGGAACATACCGGTCGCTATGGAGGGTGAGAATATGTATGGGCACATAATCATACCATGTAGGATAACTAAATAGACGGCTATGCTGTTTCATCCCACCTAGCAATAATGCTCTGCACTGTGTGTGTTTATATATTTACATATTTATTCCATCTAGCTACAATGCTCTGCACTGGGTGTGTTTATATTTATATATCTATATATTTATTCCATCTAGCTACAATGCTCAGCACTGGGTGTATTTATATTTATATATCTATATATTTATTCCATCTAGCTACAATGCTCAGCACTGGGTGTATTTATATTTATATATCTATATATTTATTCCATCTAGCTACAATGCTCCGCACTGTGTTTTTATATATCTACATATTATTCCATCTAGCTACATTGCTCTGCACTGTGTGTGTTTATATACTTGCATATTTATTCCACCTAGCTGCAATGCTCCGTACTGTGGGTGTTTATATATTTACATATTTATTCCATCTAGCTACAATGCTCTGCACTGTGTGTTCATATATTCATATATTTATTCCATCCAGCTACAATGCTCTGCACTGTGTGTCTGTGTGTGTGTGTGTGTGTATGTGATATCCTACCGTGTAGCAATGATCACACTTGAGTTATTTCTTTGGCTAACTCTGCCGTTTATTTTGCAACACACATAATAGACTGAACATGGATTCTGCGCGGGGTTTTCACACTCTTATTCTAATGTGTCCCCTTCATAGTAGTGCTGAACAATACAGGTAGTTCCCCCTAGAGGCATGTGCCAGTAATGTTCTATTTTAGACTTGCAGTCTACCACAGTGTATATATATATTTTATAGTAATATGTACATATGTATATTAGCTGCTCTTGCTTGCTTGTTTTTTTGGTTTTTTTGGGGTTTTTTTTTTTTTTTCTTGCCTTCTGATTGTTGCTCTGAGTGTTGCTATCCCTGTGCTGTTGCAATCCTGGAATTTCCCCGTTGTGGGACTAATAAAGGCTTATCTTATCTTATCTTATCTTATCTTATCTTATCTTATCTTATCCCAAAGGGGTGGCCCAGTAGGCGACTCCCCCATGGGGAGGTCCAACGGAGGGAAGGGCAACAGGGGAGATGAGCCTCCGACAACGTCCGGCACAGGAGGAGGAACCACAACGGCGTCTGACACTGGAGGGGGAACCACAACGGTGTCTGACACTAGAGGGGGAACCACGATGCCCTTGGACCTTTCTTCTTCTTTTTTCTTCTTCTTTTTTCTTCTTCCGGCTTTCAGAGAGAGCAGTCACATTTTCACTCCTCTCCTCCTCCCGCCTCCCTGACTGATCCCAGCTTGCTTCGTCTGTGTCTGTGTCTCGCTCCTTCTCGCGGATCTCAATCCAAACGGAAAAACGGGAAAAATGGAATTTCAGGCTTTAAATGCAATTGACACCACCTTTTCAACAGAAAATCGGGCCCGGGGGAGCCCAAATGTGTGACTCATGGGTTAATTGGAACTCATGTGTCTGTGTGAGTCGATTGAAGATGCAGAAGACATCTATCTGTTTGGATATGATCACAGGATTTCTACTGTTTGGCTCCGGAGTTTCCTAGTGTATCGGAATTAATAAAGTTGGAAGAGCTGGTCAAAATGCGGATCCCGGCGAAGCTCCTTCAACAATTCGACCAGCGATTTAAGCCTGTGAATTGAATTATTTGTGATGCACAGAATCACAAGAGAGTGGAAATTACTATGCTCCAAGTGACTGTGCTCATCTGGCCTTGATTTGACGTCCTTGGGAACTCATTCCTCCAGGTGCAGAGATTTTGCTGGAAGGTGTTTTGGCTTCTCTTTAACCCAAAAAATAACAACAATTGCTGTTGTTCAGTAAACCGGACTCTTCAAGGACAGCGCTATCATGTGTCTAATACAGAACTTTGCCATCTGGCATGCACGAAGAGAGAGAGACTCTGGGACATGCTTATCTGTGTTTTGAATACATGAACATAATCAAAATCAAAATCAAATCAAACTTTATTGTCATATTGCTGTACATACAACTGTAGTGCAGGCAAGATGAAATTGCGTTTCTCTCGGCATCCATATAAGAAGCAGTATGATTAAGACACACTCCCACATAGCTCCCACCCCCCCATCCATTCACACATCCCTGAGACATACTTGGGGAAAAAGAATAACTAACTATAATATACAAAATGTCCATAGGTGCATAGTGTGTATGTGAGATTCCGGGTCAGCTGTTCAGCATCCTGACAGCTTGTGGGAGGAAGCTGTTGATCAGTCTGGTGGTTCTGCCTCTGATGCTCCGGAATCGTTTACCAGATGGAAGAAGTTCAAAGTGTTTATGCAGAGGGTGAGAACGGTCCTTGACAATGTTCAGTGCCCTGCTCCTACAACGGTTCTGAAAAAGTTCTTGGACAGAGGGGAGGGAGACTCCAATTACCCTCTCCGCCCCCTTGACTATCCTCTGCAGGGCTTTTTTGTCTGACATACTGCAGCTGGAGTACCATGTAGCAATGCAGTACATCATAACAACCATCTGCCAGGAGGCACCCCTTTGTTGTACACCAGCAACTGATGCATTCAACACTGCACTCACACTGATTACATGCTGACTACACACACTGGTCTCTCTTTGCTTGCTTTGTTTTTGTGTGGACCTGTATTGTGCTAATTGTGCAAAGAGAGGTTTTTTTTCTATGGCTGCACGGTGGCGCAGTGGTTAGCACTGCGGCAGCACAGTTTACCCTTGGCCAGGGGATTGTGGGGATCGTGGGATCGTGGGTTCGATCCCAGCCCCCGACCAACAGTGATCTGTGTGGAGTTTGCATGTTCTCCCCGTGTTGCGTGGGTTTACTCCGGGATTTCTCCGGTTTCCTCCCACATGCCAAAAACATGCATGTTAGGTTAATTGGCTGTTCTAAAAATTGTCCCTAGATATCTGTTTCCTATAGGCCCTTAGAATAGAGGGTTAGTATTAATGAAAGCGCTTTGAGTGGTCTTTGTGACTAGAAAAGCGCTATATAAGTGCAGGTTAGTTAGTTAGTTAGTTAGTAATCACAATCTTGCTCATTCAACGAGCTTTATTTTGATAACTATGTTTTTTCTCTCTGCCCAATGTGTCATCCCCTCCCCTCTTCCCCTCTTTACCCCCCACTGTTTTGATGAGGCGCCTTGTTATGGCTGCCATGTCATTGTGATGCGCTTACATGAGCGCGCCAATGTCAAGTCAAATTCCTCGTATGTTTTTAACATGCTTGGCAATAACGCTTTTCTGATTCTGATTCTGATTCTAACCGGCTGGCAGCACCCTCGGTGGCTCCAGATTGGAGCGAAGCAGTACCTGCGGTGGCTCTAGTCAGGACCGGAGCTGCACCCTCAGTGGCTCCGGGCTGGAGCGGAGCTGTACTCTCAGTGAACTCGGACCGGGTTACAGCTGCACCCTCGGTGGACCCAGACTAGGCCATGGCTGTACCCACGGTGGACCCGGCCTGGGCCACGGCTGCACCTTCGGTGGACTCAAACTGTGACATGGCTGCACCCACGGTGGTTCCTGGGCTGGGGCGTAACGCCCAAAAATAGCGGGCCCCCACTGGAACGCAGCACCCAAGTTGGATTAAGGATGGGATACAGCACCCACGACGGTCCCCAACTGGGACACAGCACCCACGGGGACGCGGACAGGAGAGGAGCTGCACCCATGGAGGACCCGGATTGGGCTGAAGCTGCACGCATGGAGGTCCCGGGCTGGGACGGAATACCTGCGACGACCTCAGTGGGAGGAGCTGGACCCACGGCAATCTTGGGCGGTGAATCTGGATCCACGGAGACATCTGGCACAGGTAGATTATCCTTGGTGACCCTGGGAGAAAGCTTAGACAACACAGGCAAAGAAACAGGGTCAGGGTCACCGGCAGCGGCGGAGCCCAGTGAGGTGAGCTCAGGTACACCCGACGGCTGCACCCGACTCTCCTCACCAAGAGCCAGACAAGATTTCTCCAAAACAGATACAAGGAAAACAAAGGAGCGCACTTGCCTGAGCTCGAGTTCCACCGCCCTCAAGGACTCCGTCAATCCAGGCGACGATACTCCGGGCTCGGCCCTCTGGAGGTCCAGCTCCGACTCTGCTGCAGTGGCTTGGTGGTGAGTGCAGTCTCTATGGCCCCAGCCGAAGTGACCCACGCAGGAGACTCATCCGGTGTGGCGGCTGGGGTTCGGCTCTCCGTTGGCACTGGACTCTGGGTAGCCGAAGCCAGGGAATTCTCTGTCGTCGGCGCAGGCTTTGGGTCACAGAAAGTGCTCTCCCTCCATCCGTAGCGTGGCTGCGTGGCTGTACTCAGATCTTCCAGCACCACAGGCTCTTCCATCATCTGGCGGCTCTCAGGGACAGCAGGAGAAGACACAGAGAGGGCAGGTTAGGATTTATTAGTTGCAGCAGGTGGTGAGAGCTTAGGGGACTGCACACCCTGAGCCTCACTACCGGGAATCATGCAAGGCAAATCATTAAAAATTATGGGAGAATGAAAAGACACTTGCCTGTTATCCTGGAGTTCGATGTTTCCTGCTGGATACGATGTGGGGCCAACCCTCTCCTTGACCTCAGTTGAAGAGGGCCTCCCCGGAGAACGTTGTGAAGCTGCCCCTGCCGCATCAGCGACGGGTGGAGCTGAAGAGGAAATGAATGGCCCCTCAACAGTGGAAGAAAGCAGTGAAGCGATGCGAGGAGCAGCAGCTGTGGGAAAACAGAGAGCTGGTGGAACAGCTGAAGAGGAAAAATGTGGAGATTGCACTGCTGCAGGAGTCTTCTTCTTCGGCGACGGAGAATTTGCTGGCTGAGAGGTGGGAGTATTCCTCTGGTGGTCCAGGGCTGGATGGCGACGCTGTGGAGTGGATGGGACTGGAGCAGGTACGGGTGCCGGAGACTGGCGAGGAGCCGAAACAACAGAGACCCGGGAGCATCTCTCCTTCGGCACAGGCCCAGGCTTCCCTAAGGAATTCCTCACCATTCCGCTGTTCTTGCGTTGTAGCGCCACCACCAGAGAAATCCTCTCCACTCCCTCAGTGTGCTTCAAAAGCTGAGGGCACCGGCGAGCAGCTGCCTCCGTGAGACCCAGATACCACAATGCGTCCTTCAGGGCAGAAACCATGCGTGCCACAGAGATTAGCCCATCAATCTCCATGAGGGCTTGACAGCACTCCCACCCCAGGAGCATGGGGTAGCCACGTCCACCTGCAGAGTCCATGTGGGCTGGGGACATGGTGAGCTCCACAGAACAGGTGAGTGAAACACAAAAGGGCAAAAATCCACAAACTGCAGCGGCTGGGTCTATTACTGTCCGCAGTCAAGTGTCATAAAGTGCTCCTCAGGGCACAGAGAGACAGACCCATGTGCCAACTGCAATTTGTGGTTTTTATTACACAAAAACATAAAGTTCCAAAGTGTACAAAGCAGAATCCAAAAATGAACACAGAGAGAAACTTACGGCTGGAAACCAGGAAAACTCACCAGAGCGGGATCAGAGCTCTGGTGGCGAAGACAGAGTAGAAATAACCGTGACTGCAGTAATAACAAGAAGGAAAAGCAGTCCTTAAATAGGAACGGAATAACCAACATGAGTGATAACAAGTGTGGGTTCACATGAGCAGGAAAAAGAGAACAATAACTAGTAATTGGAATCAGCTGGCAGAGATGAGAGAGCAGTGGTCGGCATCCCGCGACCCCAGGGCCACATGCAGCCCCTCAGCCCCCATGCTGCGGCTCTGTGTAGTTATATCTCAAAACAAATGGAAATTAATGAAGCTCATTTTAATTATTTTATTTTTTTAAATTACTAGTGCATACCTGTGCATGCCCATGCATACACATGCATGCCCATAGAAAGCAAGTGTAAGCAAACATTTCCGCATGGCTGTAGAAAATTACTGTTACCATGGCAACAGCAAGCATGGTGAAACCTGCCTTGGATCTTTGACATCACCACTCGTTCGTTGATGCCTGCCTTTGATTTGTGATGGCTGGCTTTGATGTTTGATGTCATAGCGAGTTCTATGATCATGAGTGCAGCCTGCCTTTGATGTCGTAGCACGTCCTATGATCTGTTTGCGAGTCCTATGATCGTGACATCATGACATCGTGACAGACAAAGATTTCTGGAATTATTTATAGAGTGATATTCCTTGTCTCCAGGGCATGGGTTCCAGCCCACATCCTCGCTTTAAGTTGGGATTTTCTGTATTTCACCTTATTATTATTATCCTGGGTTGCTATTATTGTTATTATTACTAGTACATACCCATGCATACCCGTCCATGCCCATAGAAACCAAGTATAAGCAAGTACTTCTGCTTGCCCATTGCTGAAAGGTCTCCTCCTGTCTCAGACAGCTGTATTGTTCACAGTCATGCCTGCGGCGTACTGCTGGAACCTGAGGTGTTTCATGTTCACGGCCTTTCGACCCTGTTCAGAAAGGCCCGTGCATGCCCGTAAAAACCAGTAAACCGGAGCACCCAGAGAAAATGAGCGCTTTGCTTGGCATTTTACACATTTGTAGTGTAGACTGGCATTCTTCAAGGTTACACATTTTTACTGTGTCAGCACCTCTTTAAAAACGACATTGCTGAGAAAGCGACACTTTTTCTTAGTTTCTTCATCTTGAGCAACAATACGAAGACTGCTTGATCTGGCAACTCTGCTCGCGGCAACGTAGACTTGGCCATGGCTGCAGAAATCTGTTGTGCAGAAAACACGAACGTGCTGTAAACACTGGCCCTGTGACTTATTCACCTTGCCAATTTTGAGCCACATGACATCATAAAGACACACTGGTCTAGGCATTGTGAATGATGGTCTATACGACATCATAAAGAACATTTGTCTATGCACCGTCATATAGACATCATATCTTTATGACGGCATCACGGGTCCTATGATGCCTGAGTTCATAGGACAGCCTATGAATGATCAGGCAGAGATCATAGGCCGTCCTATGATGTCCTATAATCGTGACACACACACACACACAGAGAGTGTGTTGCTTTAATAGAGTGATTATTGTTCTGTTTTGCTTATTTATTTCTTCATTGGTCTTCCTCTTAGTTTAAGTTTGTCAGCATTATTACCTCCACCAAGGAGGTTATGTTTTCATCGGTGATGGTTTGTTTGTTTGTTTGTTAGCAAGATAACTCAAAAAGTTATGGACGGATTTTCATGAAATTTTCAGGGATTGTCAGAAATGGGGTGTCCTACAGATGATTAGATTTTGGTGATGATCTGAGAGTGCATACCTCCACCAAGGGCTTTGTTTGTATTTGTGCAGCAGGATTATACAAAAACTATTGCATGGATTTGGATGAAATTTTTACCAGAGGTGGCTCTTGGGCTAGAGAGGAGCCCATTATATTTTGGTGATGATCTGAGAATGTATACCTCAGCCAAGGATCTGAGAATGCATACCTCAGCCAAGGCTCTTATCTTCTCACAGTGTGTTAGCAACAATACTCCAAAACGGATGGACAGACTTTGATGCAATTTTCATCACAAGTTGCTATAGGCCTACACACAAACCCATTACATTTTGGAGGTGATCCATGAGAAACGGAAGGAGCCTTGGCGGAGGTATGCGCTCTATGAGTGCTTTTCTAGTTATTATTATTATTATTATTATTATCATTATCATTATCATTATTGCCTTGGTCTTGTCTCCCCTCAGTGTGTGATTATCTGTGCAGCCCCGCCCATCCTGTTTTCTGTAACCATGCCCTGCTGTCTTTCTACGGGCATGCAGAAATACTTGCTTATACTTGGTTTCTATGGGCATGCACAAGCATGCACAGGTAGGCACTAGTCTGCTTTGCTTGCTGTGCTGTTCCCCCATTTTCTTTTTAAGTTCTCAGTTTAGTTTTTCTTTTGTGGACTAAGATGAAAGCCTTCTGAACTGAGACAAAACACAGCTGACACTGGAAATTAACAACCAGGAGAGTTTGCAACTTTTTCAGGTTAGCTCAGCTTTTTCCTCCCTAGCTGAAAACGGAGAGTAAATAGGAAGATAGAGTGAGGACAAGGATGGGAGAGGAGGAGACAGAGCTCCAGGAGGATGTGGTCCTGGTGGCAAACTTCAGGGGCAGAGTTAGCATCAAGCTCAAGGACACAGGTGAGTCAAAGTTTAGCTAATGCCTTTAATTACTGATTATAGGTGAAAGCTGATGCAGGTGTCTGGTTTCTGTTGCTACATGGGACTCTGTCAGCAGCAGTTTAAACTCTCATATTTAAGAGCTGATAAAGTGGTCCATTGTTTCCTTTCCTGTAGCATTTGTGTTGTGGTCAAAGTCTTCGATGTCCAGTGTCTTTGCAGACTAGCCACTTGGATACAGTGACAGGAAGCCATTAGCAAACAGGCTATAGGTTTCTCTGAACAAACGGGCTTACATTGACATGCAATATACACTGTAAAAATGACTTCTATTATGGTTCTGGTTAACTTAAATTTTTATTTTTTTTTCTTTTATTTATTCTGACAGTACATCATTTTGAACAGGCTAGCCTTTAGTTTAAACAGACATCACTATACAACTAGCAGTGCCTAGAACAGGGGTGGGCAGTGAGGGCCATTCCACTGCAGGTTTTTTGTTCCACCCAGTCTCTTCAGCAGGTGTGTGTTCTGACCAGCTTCAAGGATTGCTAATCATTGAAAACACCTGCTGAAGAGACTGGGTGGAACAGAAAACCTGCAGTAGAATGGCCCTCCATGGCACATGATTGCCCACCCCTGGCCTAGAACATGTATTTTTCAAGCAGTAGTGGCCTTCTTATGGTGATCACCCTGTCAGTGTATCTGTGTTTGTCTTTCTGCAGTGGAAAGTGATCCCTAAATGACTTTAAATCAGTAATGCAACTGGCAATTGTCTGATAGCTTGTGAAGCTTTGACAAAAAGATTTTCAAAGGTACAGTATAACCGGATGGATTGGGATTTGCTCGGAAGAGGAAATGGTTATCAAAATAACCAGTCAAACCTCATGGATGACACACATTGATCAAATATAAATCAATATAAACAATGTGGTTAGTGTCACAAAAATCATTGTCCAAAAACAGTAAATGCTGCTCTGCTGTTTTTCCTGCTGATATGAAGGTGCTGAAAATTATTTACTTCATAAGTGTGACAAGATTCAGACTCTACAAAAAATCACTTTTTTTTTTTTAACTATTGTGACACAGTAGTGTCTGAGGTTGATGTAAAATTGCAACAATATGAAGAATAGGACTGTCTACACATCTGGGTACTTGCATGTGAACACGCAACCCTGGGAAAGCGTGGAAGTAAGAAAAAACGGCAGTTTACCATTGAAACAATATGGCATATCAACATTATGATGAGCTTTCACTGCAGATATGATCAGATATGATCAAAAATTTTTAATTTGTCATCTCAAAAAGTGTCCCTACCATCTACCAGCCAGTATGTGGAAGAATGATCCAACAGAGTGGCCAGAAACAACATTTGTAATGAAGAATAAATGAACCAGCTTGGCTGTACATTGGCAGAACACTCCAATAATAGAAAATAAATTGTACCTGCTGTGAAAAAAAAAGCCGTCATGTTTAGGTTTGCAAAATTTATCCACCCGAGCTCACAGGAAAAACAACCTGTTTATTTACACCCGTTTGTCCTGTTAATGCCGACACTTGGTTTCAGCTCTACAGAGCTTCGGTCCATTTGTCAGCAGGTGAGTGTCAGTCTTTTAAACTAGTTTAACTGCAGTGTTGGTGTGTTTACTCTGAGGCTGATTAGCAGCTCAAATTGGAATTAATATTCCTGCCGAGCCGAAACATTTCTATGTTAATGCTATTCTAGCTATTAACTCCCTCTGATGCAAATTCGGGTGTTTTTCACATGTTTGCATTAACTTTAAGTGTAGGCAAGTTACTTTTAATGATAAATAAGAGTCATAGTTTGGTAAACAGACATACCTGCAGCAGGAGCTCCATTTGTGGCCAGACGGAGATGTGGGTCATATCATCCCTCAGCCAACTCGTATGAAAAGGCAGCCCACTAAGTCCTCCTTTGGTAATCTCTGGTGGCCGATGTGAATCTAAAAAACTTGTATTCTGATTGCTATCAATATCTTTCATAAGGCTGTGATGGCTACATGAGCCAGTTGTACACCATTTCAACATTTTCTTTGTTTAAATTTAGCTAACATTGCCATAGAAATGCATTTGCAATTGACTGAAAAATGTGTTTTTGTAGTTTTTAACCTTCTGAAATGCATCTATTGGTCACGTGATTATCAAAAAAAAAAATATCAAAATGCTGACTTCTCTTAAAAAAAATCTACAGCTTTCATAAAGTTTCTGTCTCTGACGAGCCTTTTTAACCCTTCTGTGTGCTGTGGAATGTCGTAAACATGGTAAACCTAGCCTCGATACCTGCCTGCTGCTCTGTTATTGACCAGCTTAGCTGTCTGTCTGGCTGTAAGAGAGAGGGCATTTAAAGAGACATGCACTGAAATTAGTCGTTCTGAGGAATGATGCAAACGATTATTCACAATGATGCTGAAATGATAAAATAATTAAAGAAAATATGACCAGAATATGTCACAAACATTTCATCAAGACCTGTGGGAGCTGTCAAAATGTTAGCATCATAGCTAGCAATAACATACAATATGTAAATTTGAGTAAAATTGACTTGGAGGGATAATTTTTAAGTGCATAAGGTACCCAGGTAACAGCAGTCATACAGTATGTGAGAAGAACCGTGTTCATTTACATTCAAACTGTTCCAAAGCATATTTTGCACTAAATCCATAGACGGTTCAGCTCTTCTCTCTGCCTTCTCTTTGCTTCTCTGCTCTCTGTTTCTCTGTATTTATGTCGGTCACTCGGCCCCCTCTTTCCTCTGAGGAGTGCTAGTGAGGGGCAGAGACATCATAGAGCCATCAAAGCTTGCCAGCTGTAGGAAATGTCTTCATTTGCAGAGCGCTAGCATGACACCTGAGCACCAGGCTTCAGTGTGCATCACTGTGTGTGTTTGTGTGGCCCCTTGCATGTGTGTGTGTGTGTGTGTGTGTGAGAGACTGATATTCAGCCATCCCAGCTCCCCAGCAGGTCCGCCTTTAAATTGTCTCTGTGTGGTTTATAGCTCTGGGTGTGTGTGTGTGTGTGTGTGTGTGTGTATGTGGCAGTGCGGGCCTGCACCCCATCCATCAGTGTTAAGATGGCACATTACTGTTAATGAATGATATTTGTGTTCAGCGTGTATGTCAGGAGGGAGGACCAGGGAGGCAAAACAAGCCCTCCCCAATCACCTCACCTCCAGCCGGCTCATTTTCTTTGTCAGTCCTGTGCTTGTTTTGCATTTTAGGAATTTATTCAGCTCAATCTTTGGCTCTGCTATGTGAGCAGTTGGACATATCTTCAATTTCTGTGTTGAATTTGCATTCATGTCCTTTACTGACTAGATGACCTCTGCAACACAAGTGCATTTTAGCATTGAGCTATAGGCTGCTGAGAACAGAGTTTTGTTTTATTTTTGAGCTGGTGCAACCATCACTTATGAAGGAAAAACTTATTTTGAACTATTATTCAACTCAGTGAACTATATGAAATTAATAAGAACTGGAATTCAGAACTATTTTTACCACAAGTACTATGGTGTCGGGAGGGGTCGGTATAAGATTCTGATGGTGTGATAACTTTCAGCAAAACTACCACAGTATCACGTTTTTTCCTGGTATTGTGATTACCGCTCTAAAATGTATTATTTAAAAAAACACAATAACTTTTTTATATTTATACAGTATATAATATATGGAATTTATATAGTATATGGAACATTAAGAACACTTGACAAATGTTGTCATGAACATAAACTTAACAAAAAAAATCAAATATATAATTGCTAAATTATTCTCCATAAAAAATAAAAAATGTAGTCCTTTCAGGGACCAGTAGCTCCACAAACCCAGAATAATTGAACTATTTGTCTTAAAGTTAAGTCTTCTGCCACATGGCCACGCTTCACATTGAAAATAATCCGTTGTTCATGTGCCTCACAGTGGATGTACGATATGCTCGCAAAGTTATGTCACATTCCCCAAAGCTTGAGTGGGCCCACATTGCCTGCAACAGCTCTGTTCTGGATAGGAACACTGAAGAGACTACAACTATGGCGGAAACGACCTCAGTCCCAACAGCCAATCACAGGGCACGACTTTAGCCACCAACAACTCGGCACCCAGTGATTGGCTGTTGGGAATGAGGTCATAGTCACCATAGTTGTAGTCTCTTCAGTGTTTCTACTCAGAACAAGAAAGGTACATAGTGCTGCATGAGCATGCAGAGGGGTGAAAATTTATGTCACACACACTGCACGATAACATGGACTTTAATGTACTACTATGAATCAAGCTTTTATGTGGACAAAGTGCACAAAGTATAAAGCTGGCATTACATTGTGTGCTGCATAGGGTAACAAAACAATCTGCCCTCACTGGAGAGCGTATTGAGAGCAGAACAAAAAATATCCACCATCTGCTGAAGTTGGCATCCCAGAGAATGTCCAACTGTTGGAAAAAAAGATGCTAAATGATGCCTTATCCTTGCAGTATTATTTAATGTAAACACCATAGTCTGCTAAAGTATGTGAAATTTATTTGTATGGTGCTTTAATTTAATAGACTGTCAAGGAAAAGAATAAATAACTAGATAAATAAAAAGGCATTTCGTGGTAATCAGAAAATTTGCAACAATGACCCTAAAATGTGTCAGAGCAAATATGCAGCCTTGGCTTTTACAGTGAAGTAAAGTAAAACAAAAGTAAATACGCTGATGAAAAAGAAAAAAGATAACTCTACATTTTTGAAACTCCAACCATCCATCCATCTTCTTCCGCTTAATCCTTTTTGGGTCGCGGGGGGGCTGGAGCCTATCCCAGCATCTTTGGGCGAGAGGCAGGGTCCACCCTGGACAGATCGCCAGTCCATTGCAGGGCCAACACAGAGGGACAGACAACCATTCACTCTCACAGTCAGACCTAAGGACAATTTAGAATCCCCAGTTTTATGCCAAGTAACCTAACTTGCATGTTTTTGGCATGTGGGAGGAAACCGGAGAAATCCCGGAGTAAACCCACGCAGACACGGGGAGAACATGCAAACTCCACACAGATCACTGTTGGTCGGGGGCTGGGATCAAACCCAGGATCCCCCGGCAAAGGGTGAGTTGCTGTGCTGCCGCAGTGGTAACCACTCCGCCACCGCGCTGCCCTTTTTTTTAAACTCTATGCTACACAAAATGAATATTTGCAAGAGTGGAGCTCACATTTTTTCTCATGCTGAATTACATTTAAATCCTCCAGTATATTGTGTGGAGCAATAAGATGGTGGATCTATCCTCTCAGGAACCTAAAGAAATACAACCACTGATTAATCTTATACCAAAAAAAGGGGAGCATTTTACAGCACATTATCAACATTTCCTTCACACAGGAGATGGTGTCAGGAGGCAGGTAGAGATATCAGGTGTCAGAGGGCCAGTGGGAGTCTTACTGTGGAGAAGAAGCTCATAATCCACTGCTCACAAATTGTTATGAGGCTGAGTGCTGATGCAAGCAGAAGCAGAGTGACTTTATGAGTAAGGTGGGAAAGGGAGACCAGCTGTCAGGAATGTGCAGGAACGGCCTGTATGAGACCACCGTGGTGCAGATAATTATTATATCATACTAATCAGCATGCAAAGAAAATGTTAAATATTGCAAGCATTCTAAATATAATTTGAGAATGTCTTGACCTGACAGATAAATGCATGCTTACAGCTGTTGGAAAGGCAGGATGGATGGATAAATAGACACACTGTCCTGATATCAGGCAGGAAGACGGTGCTCTGACACACGGGCCCCCAGCAGATGTCACTCACTCATTAGTGAATCATGTGTGAAACCAGCCGGTGACATGCAGCAGTCAGCAAGCCTTGACAGAGGAGTGTGGTAAACACTGATAATTTAAACAGTACTTCTAACCTAGATTTTATTTATTTATTTAAAATGGGACAGTGCATGTTAATTAACACGAAGTAGCTCATGTAAATATACCAGATTTAGCCTTACAGGCTAATTTTCATCTGTAGTCCCACGGCAGCTTGATGTCATAAAAACATGTTAAAATACAGACATTAACAAACAATGATTAATAAAACCACCAGTGCACTCAAATGTGCACAGTGTGCATACTAATTTTCCAAATTGTGGGTGCAAGTTTGATTGTCCAGGAGCCACTTTTTCACTGATTTAGAGAAGGTCTTGAGCGATGGAACGTTTCTGAGTTCTGTTGGGACAGTATTCCAGCCTTGCGTTCAGTTGACAAAACGGTTCGCCGAACATAGTTTGCAAGGCGAACTGACCTAAATGAATGGGCAGTTCTCTGTGAACGATTTTTCTGTTTGGCTCCTGTTGTGTGGATCTGTGCTCCGCTGTCAGCCAGTTAGAGGGTACGGTAACTACGGCGTAGACTGTAGCCTACTTCAACTTCATATTACCTAAGAATTCTCCGTTATACCCCCACCAAAAACAATATTTTATGCTTGGTATTGTTTTACTTACAAACTGGTATAACCTCTACTCTTAAATTGATGGAATTGCTCAAAAAAAAAAAAAAAGAAAACTAAAGGGTACTGCGAACTATTATACCTAGCCGCCATCTTTGTTCACTACACGAGCCACCTCTCCAAGGAGTTCGGCCTATGAGAAAACGGTTCGCAGCGACCGTGTCATTCAGTTATGGAAACTAATGGACAGTTCTGAACAGTTGCAAACGGTTTTGTCAATTGAACACGCCCCAGATGTGAGACGCTCTGACAGAGAAGGGCATCTGCCCAAAGCTGCTTTTCCTGAAGGGAACATCACTGTCCCCTCGACTCTGGGATCGAGTGCCCACATTGTCCTTCAGATGGATGCACTCAGAGGAGGTGGAGCCAAACCATGAAGAGTTTTATACACCAACATGATGTCACGAAACACAATAATATTATCCCAGCTGAGAAAATCATATCCAGAAAGAATGTGACAGCGATGATAGATGTTCGGTTTTTTTGTCCAGGGTTTTGAGTTTGTTTATATAATCTTTCAGCTGGTTGTAATGTATATTTACTTGTTTGTGTCCAGCTAGTTAGACAGTATTGAATGTGTGAGAGGATTATGGCGCTAAAACGTTTTTGCAGCTTCAGTGGTTAGATTGTTTCAAATATGTCTAAAATTTGCTAAATTTAATTTTATTTGTAACTTTCTTAATCTGAGATTTGAATGCGAGTTTAAAATCAATTACAATGCCCAAGTATTAATATTCATGAACCACTGTTCATTTTTTCCCTGCAACCATGACAGGTGGATCTGGATCTTTATTTTGAGACTTTTATATATACATACATACAGTTTTATTGATATTTAAATGTAAACATGATTTGTTAAGCCAATTTTGAACCAACACCATTATATTTGATAGATCTTTAGCTGCTTGAGCCTTAGTTTTGGAAAGAATATAGATCAGTGTCTCTGCATACATTTTCATTTCATTTCATTTTTTTTTTATTTCTGTCAGATCATAACGACAAAAGAAAAGGAAAGAGGAAAAAAAAGGCAACATATTTCAGACAGAAAGGGTGTAGGCAGAAGCAACAACATTTGACAGGATGCGTGATGACAGGCCTCTGGCAGAACATTAATATAAAGAGTAAGAGGGGGGCCAATGGTTGAACCCTGTGGCACACCCATAGTTATTACAGTCATATGAAAAAATTAGGACACCCTGTGTAAGCCTGTATGTGTTTTTTTTAAACATATTTGTACATATGGATATTTAATATCAGTGTTAAAAATACTGGGAGATTCATGGAATGCAACTAAACAATTAAAAATGAATTAAAGACTTTTTTCAAATTTTCTGTAAAATGTAATTGTAAACAAAGAGTGAGAAATAAATTAGGACACCCCCATCTTTTTTAGGACACCCCCACATTCATTCCCACTTAAAATGGCTAAAATAAATGTTAAAAAATGCAAATAAAAACAAAAACAAGGTTAGACATAGATATATATGAACATTTCTTAATAAAGAACTGAATATTTAATGGAGTGTCCTAATTTTTTCACATGACTGTATGTCAGAAGTGGTTTTACCAACCCGGAGACACTGTCTTCTGTTTTCCAGATATGATTTTAACCACTGAATTACTGAGTGTGAGAAATTATATTTGGATAGTTTTTTTTTAATTAAAATGTCATGGTTAACTGTGTCAAATGCTTTCCTGAGGTCGAGAAATACAGTTCCTACTACACCCCCTTTATCCAATTTAGACCAGATATTTTCTAAGTAAAATATTTGCATTTTCAGTGGAGTGATTTTTTCCTAAAGCCAAAATGCATAGGATGTAATGTTTGTTCAACTGAGTCCAAATGTGAAATGATCTTGACATGGTTTACCGACCCAGAGAGCAGACTTAGACTCAAGAGTAGATACAATTATCTTTATTATGTTCTGTGTGTGTGTGCGTGCGTGTATGTGATAGTGTAGCAGCCGGGGGCGAGCAGAGCACCGTACCACCTGGCAACCCTATGGACAAGCAGAGACAGGGAGAGTTAGTGTTGGACCCCTGAGGGGATGTACAGAAATGTCCAGTGCTTACTGTTTGCAGAGATGGATTTGGGCTCAGGTTCAGCTCGAAGGTTCTGGCCAGGAAGACAGTGCCTGCTGTCCTGGTTGCAGCTGGAGATGTTAGGAGAGTTTGGGGAATGTGCAGTGGAGTTTGGTCCGCCAGCAGGAGAGAGAGAGGTCCGCCGCCATGGATCTCCGCCTGTGCACAGGGGACAAGCGTAGACAATGATGAGTAGAATGAGGGCTTACTTGGTGTCGAGGTGATGATCCTTCCTGATGACGGATGACAGGAGGCGAGGTTCACAGGCGAGAGCAGGCTGTGGCTAGGAGATTCTGCGAAGAGGACGAAGGCTAGTGTAGGTCTCATCTGACCAAGGAGACAGACGACTCCGCACTGATCCGACAGCAGCGTGGTCTAAATAGCCCCGGCAGTGATGGAGAGCAGGTGTGCACGCAGCTGAGGATAATGAGCAGACAGAGCGAGCCATCACAGATCTGTTCAAAAATATATTTTTCAATAACTTTTGACACTGCTGGAATTATGCAAATGGGTCTATAATTGGCCACATCCATATGTTCACCTGCTCTAAAAATTGGTGTTATTATAGCAGTTTTCCAGCTACTAGGAAACATTCCTGTGCTAATTGACCAGTTAATGATTTTGCAGATAACTGGAATAAGAGTATCTTTATGAAACAATCTACAATACAATACACAATGACACAGTAAACAGTCACGCTTGCACTAACAAGCCACAAATTTTTCTTTTTGTTGGCTGATGCTTTTTTCCTTCACATACTGCAGAGGGGAAAAAAATGAGGAAAAACAACTGATGCAGAGTGGAAATAACATCCACTAGTGATTGTCAACCAAACTAAAAAACCCACGCTATTGTCTGGAATTAACACATGGGATGTTTTATTTGGCCCCGGTGCACCATAGAGCAACCTCCAGTTAACCTCTGATGTCAGCGTCCTGCCCGACTGCCCCCGCTGACGCGCGGCAGGCTTCACCTTGACCAGTGTCAAAACACTATGTCAGAGAGGAAGCTGAGATTATCTCACTCCCGTACTATTTCCCATGACTATAGTGAGCTGGTAAGAAGCTGAATAAGGCTGTCTGACAGGGGCTGGGCAGCCTGGGGAAGTGGTGGGTGGAGAAGGGAAGGAAATCAGGAAGAGGATGGGCAGGGGGGGAGCAAAGGGGAGTAAAACTGATGAGAGTGACGGGGGGTGGCTAAGTAGTGAGGTGACAGTCAGGTGTAAACATCCTGTGAAGTTCTTGGTCTCTCTCTGTCTTTGTCACCGTCGAATGACCGGATGGCTGAGCAACAATCAAACAATGTTGTTTCAGGTTTTTGTGATGATGCTGCTGCCTGACTGTTGCGTGTTCTGTGGAGGATGTTTTTCTTTAGCACACTCTAGTCAAGTCTTAAATCTTTTATGCTTTATGAATAAGGGAATGCAAGAGGGATTTAATAGTTTTTCTTCTGTTGTGGTAGTTGAACCGATCCTACTTATTTTATTATGTAACTCGCCGATTAATTTTATGAACTCTAAATTTAATAATTACAAATTCTATTGAGGATACAGTAAAATAAGTCAACCAGCCATATGTTCTACATAGTGAAAACTAGGGGTAGGGAAAAAGACTTCATACAGTGTAGTAGGGTGTGAACATGATATCCATGATACTTGGGTCACAATCCAAGACAAATACGATACTATGATTCCTTGAGTATTGCGATACCATATACACCCCATTCAGTGTCAGCTTGTGTCATCAAAGTACATCTGTCAATATCTGTTTCATATAAGTTCTCACTCTTTACAATTCACCTGGAATCTCTCAGTCCTCCTTGGGATGGTGTACTGTTGTTGTCCTTTCTGCTGTGCTCAGGGATTCCGTGGCTTTGAGCTTCACTTCTCTGTGCAGTTTCAGGGCCACTGTGGCAGGAGGACAGGGTCCCATGCCTGGCGTCCAGAGTGCCATGATCCAGGGAGCTTTGTTTTCCACAGCGTCATACAGCTGTGGACAAAATTGTTGGTACCCCTCTGTTAATGAAAGAAAAACCCACAATGGTCACAGAAATAACGTGAATCTGACAAAAGATAAGATAAGCCTTTATTAGTCCCACAACGGGGAAATTCCAGGATTGCAACAGCACAGGGATAGCAACACTCAGAGCAACAATCAGAAGGCAAGAAAAAAAACAAGCAAGCAAGAGCAGCTAATAAACATATGTACGTATTACTATAAAATATATATATATACACACACACACAGACACACAGTGCAGAGCATTGTAGCTGGATGGAATAAATATATGAATATATGAACACACAGTGCAGAGCATTGTAGCTAGATGGAATAAATATGTAAATATATAAACACCCACAGTACGGAGCATTGCAGCTAGGTGGAATAAATATGCAAGTATATAAACACACACAGTGCGGAGCAATGTAGCTAGATGGAATAATATGTAGATATATAAATATATAAACACACCCAGTGCTGAGCATTGTAGCTAGATGGAATAAATATGCAAATATATAAACACACACAGTGCAGAGCATTGTTGCTAGATGGAATGAAACAGCATAACCGTCTACAAGTGGTAATAAATAAAAATTCTATGAAAATTAACCAATGAAAATCAGACAATGCTTTTGAATTGTGGTTCAACAGAATTACTTTAAAAAACAAACTCATGAAACAGGCCTGGACAAAAATGATGGTACCCCTAGAAAAGATTGAAAATAATGTGACCATAGGGACATGTTCAACCAAGATGTGTCCTCTAATTAACATCACAGGTGTCTACAAACTTGTAATCAGTCAGTCGGCCTATTTAAAGGGTGACAAGTAGTCACTGTCGTGTTTGGTGACATGGTGTGTACCACACTAAACATGGACCAGAGGAAGCAAAGGAGAGAGTTGTCTCAGGAGATTAGAAAGAAAATTATAGACAAGCATGTTAAAGGCAAAGGCTATAAGACCATCTCCAAGCAGCTTGATGTTCCTGTGACTACAGTTGCACATATTATTCAGAAATTTAAGATCCACGGGACTGTAGCCAACCTCCCTGGACGTGGCCGCAGGAGGAGACGGATAATACGAATGGCAACAAAAGAGCCCAGAACAACCTCTAAACACATTCATGGTGAACTCCAAGGTCAAGGTACGTCAGTGTCAGATCGCACCATCCGTCGTTGTTTGAGCCAAAGTAGACTTCATGGGAGACGACCAAGGAGGACACCACTGTTGAAAACAAATCATCCTCCTTCTTTCTGATCCAGTGATAACTTTCTGATCCAGCACACCTTTCACTCTATATATAAAAAACACTCTATATATAAAAAATCCAAGATGGCGCCGCGGATGGCAGCCACTGGCTTCTGCTCTCTGATGTTTTTGATAATTTTGTGTGTTTTTTTGGACTTCTGCTCTTCTGTCCGAATCACCTATTCAAGGGAGGAACTACTTTCACTCAGACTACCTCCCAATGCAACTTCTCCGCCAGTTACTGCTGCTGATCTGAAGTTTTTTCAGTCCATCTTAGCTGTGGGAGCAGCGGCTATTGGCGCTGGCCGGAAACGAAGGCGGCGTGGTAAACGTGCCGGTGCGTTAGTCAGGCTGAAGAAACGAGGATTTCGCACGCCGCTCCCATCGATCCATCTGGCAAATATCCGCAGTTTGGCGAACAAAATGGATGAACTGCTGCTCCTGACTCACAAAAACCGGGATTTTAGCAGATCTGGCGCCCTTTGTTTCACGGAGTCCTGGCTGAGTGAACACATCCCGGACAGCGCGGTCCGTCTGGACGGATTTCAACTGTTTCGCGCTGATCGCAGCCGAGAATTTTCTGGAAAGACTAAGGGTGGTGGAATCTGCTTCTACATAAACGAAGGTTGGTGTACTGATGTCACAGTGTTGAAGAAGTTTTGTAGCCCTAACCTAGAGTCACTGTTCATAAACTGTAAACCCTTTTATTCACCGCGAGAGTTCTCCTCATTTATTCTGGTCGGAATTTATATCTCGCCTGCTGCTTGTACAACGGAGGCACTGCAGCTCCTCGCTGACCAGATAGCAGAGGTGGAGGAAAAACATCCAGACTCTCTGCTTATCATTCTGGGTGATTTCAATAGAGCTAATCTCACAAATGAGCTTCCTAAATACAGACAGCATATTAAATGTCCCACCAGGGACACAAATACACTTGACCACTGTTACACAGTTTTAAGAAATGCCTATCATGCCGTCCCCCGTGCAGCTCTGGGTTTTTCTGACCACTGCCTGCTCCATCTTATTCCAACATACAGACAGAAACTAAAAACTTCCAAGCCTGTTGTAAGGACTGTGAAGAAATGGACTGAGGAATCAAAGCTGAAGTTACAAGCCTGCTTTGACTGCACAGATTGGAGTGTTTTTGAAGCTGCAGCCATTAACTTAAATGAACTCACTGACACTGTGACATCATACACCTGTTTCTGCGAGGACATGTGTGTGCAGACCAAGACCTTCTGCATATACAACAACAATAAACCCTGGTTCATTCCTAAACTGAAGCAGCTACGTCAGACCAAGGAGGAGGCCTACAGGACTGGTGACTGGACTCTGTACAAGCGGGCCAGAAACATGCTGACGAAGGAGACCAGGCTTGCTAAGAGGAGCTACAGTGTGAAGTTACAAAAAAACTTCTCAGCTAACAACTCTGCTTCTGTCTGGAGAGGCCTACGGAATATCACCAACTACAGGAGACCATCCCCCCACCCTGCGGAAAACCTCCAGCTGGCTAATGACCTAAACAGCTTTTACTGCAGGTTTGAAAATAACCTACAGTTCTCACCTCCCACCCACACAAAAGGATTATCTGCAGCCCCAGGAACTCCATCCCTCCTCCACTCTGACCTCCCACCAGCACTAATGATCTGTGAAGAGGAGGTGCGCCGGGTCTTTCAGAGACAAAAGATCAAGAAGGCTGCAGGACCTGATGGTGTGTCTCCGTCCTGCCTGAGAGTCTGCTCCAACGAGTTGGCCCCCATCTTCACCCGGATCTTTAACAGATCACTGGAGCTGCGTGAAGTGCCTTCCTGCTTCAAACGCTCCATCATCATTCCAGTTCCCAAGAAACCCTCTATTACAGGATTAAACGACTACAGACCTGTTGCCCTGACCTCTGTGGTCATGAAATCCTTGGAGAGATTGGTGCTGAGCCACCTGAAGGTCATCACAGGCCCCCTGATGGACCCACTGCAGTTTGCCTACCGGTCAAACAGGTCAGTGGATGATGCAGTGAATATGGGACTACATTACATCCTGCAACACCTCGACTCCCCAGGGACGTACGCCAGGATCCTGTTTGTCGACTTCAGCTCAGCGTTCAACACCATCATCCCAGGCATTCTTCATCAGAAACTCCTCCAGCTCAAGGTGCCCCCCTCCACCTGCCAGTGGATCTCCAGCTTTCTGACTGACAGGTGGCAACAGGTGAAGCTAGGGAGATTTACATCCAGCTCCCGAAAAATTAGTACTGGCGCCCCCCAAGGATGTGTCCTTTCCCCACTGCTCTTCTCCCTCTACTCCAACGACTGCACCTCAGAGGACCCTTCGGTGAAGCTCCTGAAGTTTGCGGACGACACCACAGTCATCGGTTTGATCCGGGATGATGATGAGTCTGCATACAGGCGGGAGGTGGAGCAGCTGATCCTCTGGTGCAGCCAGAACCATCTTGAACTTAACCCAGCCAAAACGGTGGAGATGACTGTGGATTTCAGGCGACACCCCCCTTCATTCCCCCCACTCACCATCCTCAACAGCACAGTGTCCACTGTGGACTCCTTCAAGTTTCTGGGTACCACAATCTCCCGGAACCTGAAGTGGTCCTCCCATATTGACACTGTCCGGAAAAAGGCCCAGCAGAGGTTGTTTTTTCTGCGTCAGCTCAAGAAGTTTGATTTGCCTCAGGAGCTGCTGGTTGTCTTCTACACCGCCATCATCCAATCTGTCCTCTGCTTTTCCATCACTGTCTGGTTTGGATCTGCCACTAAACAGGACAAGACCAGACTGCAGCGGATCATTAAGTCTGCGGAGAGGATCATTGGTACCGACCTATCCTCCATTGAGAACTTATATCGGTCCATAACCAGGAAACGGGCGGGAAACATCTGTGCTGACCCATCACACCCCGGCCACAAACTGTTTGAACTTCTATCTTCTGGTCGTCGTTACAGATCACTGAAGGTCAAAACCACCCGTCACAGGAACAGTTTCTTTCCTCAAGCCATCACTCTGATGAACTCCTAACATTCACCTAGTCCTACCTGTTGCTGTACTCATGACTTTTCATCCATTATTACATTGCACATAACTCTCACACTGCTTTTTACTTCATTCACATTATATCACTGAATCTGAGTCCACATTGAAATACTGTGTGATTGTATATTTTTTCATATATTTCTGCAAAGTGTGGTTAGTCCGAGTAAATAACTGCATATATTCCTGTATATATTTGCATCCTTTTATAGAAACGTGGACAGACTGTAATTTACTGTACATACTCTGGTTGTCATTGAATCCTTATTTAAATCCTTCACCTGAACAACGAGAGCAAGTTTTTCGCCAAAGTCAAATTCCTTGTATGTGTTGTGCATACTTGGCCAATAAAGCTGATTCTGATTCTGATTCTGATTCTGATATATATCACGGACACACAGATCGCCCCAAAGGTCTCCCGAGTCAGCGGACGGAGCCACTGTTTACAGCAGGAGACGATACAGCAGGGAAGAGCTAGCTAGCACTCAACCGCCACCCGGTGCTAACGGAGAAACTCGACATACCGGGGAACTGAAGTGAAAACGACGCGGGTGCCGGGCTGGAGTTTAGGCGGCGTGGAAGAAATATAAGACAGAATAATAAAGAGTGATGGCAAGAACCAAGCAGACTGCCCGTAAATCTACTGGAGGAAAAGCCCCCCAGGAAGCAGCTGGCCACCAAGGCTGCTCGAAAAAGCGCTCCGGCCACCGGCGGAGTGAAGAAGCCTCACCGTTACAGGCCCGGTACCGTGGCTCTGAGAGAGATCCTTCGCTACCAGAAATCCACGGAGCTGCTCATCCGTAAGCTGCCCTTCCAGTGCCTGGTGAGGGAGATCGCTCAGGACTTCAAGACCGACCTGCGCTTCCAGAGCTCCGCCGTCATGGCTCTGCAGGAGGCCAGCGAGGCCTACCTGGTGGGTCTCTTCGAGGACACCAACCTGTGCGCCATCCACGCCAAGAGGGTCACCATCATGCCCAAAGACATCCAGCTGGCCCGCCGCATCCGCAGAGAGAGAGCTTAGACTTTCTGCTGCACATCCACCAACCACAATGCTCCGCACTGTGTGTCTATATATATATATATATATATATATATATATATATATACACAGTATATACAGTATATATATATATATACAGTGGGGTAAAAAAGTATTTAGTCAGCCACCAATTGTGCAAGTTCTCCCACTTAAAAGATGAGAGAGGTCTCCAATTTTCATCATAGGTATACCTCAACTATGAGAGACAAAATGAGAAAAAAAAAATCCAGAAAATCACATTGAAGGATTTTTAATGAATTAATTGGTAAATTCCTCGGTAAAATAAGTATTTGGTCAATAACAAAAGTTCATCTCAACACTTTGTTATATACCCTTTGTTGGCAATGACAGAGGTCAAACGTTTTCTGTAAGTTTTCACAAGGTTTTCACACACTGTTGCTGGTATTTTGGCCCATTCCTCCATGCAGATCTCCTCTAGAGCAGTGATGTTTTGGGGCTGTCGCTGGGCAACACGGACTTTCAACTCCCTCCAAAGATTTTCTATGGGGTTGAGATCTGGAGACTGGCTAAGCCACTCCAGGACCTTGAAATGCTTCTTACGAAGCCACGCCTTCGTTGCCCGGGCGGTGTGTTTGGGATCATTGTCATGCTGAAAGACCCAGTCACGTTTCATCTTCAATGCCCTTGCTGGTGGAAGGAGGTTTTCACTCAAAATCTCACAATACATGGCCCCATTCATTCTATCCTTTACACGGATCAGTCGTCCTGGTCCATTTGCAGAAAAACAGCCCCAAAGTATGATGTTTCCACACCCATGCTTCACAGTAGGTATGGTGTTCTTTCTCCTCCAAACACGACAAGTTGAGTTTTTACAATAAAGTTCTATTTTGGTTTCATCTGACCATATGACATTCTCCCAATCCTCTTCTGGATCATCCAAATGCTCTCTAGCAAACTTCAGACGGGCCTGGACATGTACTGGCTTAAGCAGGGGGACACGTCTGGCACTGCAGGATTTGAGTCCCTGGCGGCGTAGTGTGTTTCTGATAGTAGCCTTTGTTACTTTGGTCCCAGCTCTCTGCAGGTCATTCACTAGGTCCCCCCATGTGGTTCTGGGATTTTTGCTCACCGATCTCGTGATAATTTTGACCCCACGGGGTGAGATCTTGCGTGGAGCCCCAGATGGAGGGAGATTATCAGTGGTCTTGTATGTCTTCCATTTTCTAATAATTGCTCCCACTGTTGATTTCTTCACACCAACTGCTTACCTATTGCAGATTCAGTCTTCCCAGCCTGGTGCAGGTCTACAATTTTGTTTCTGGTGTCTTTTGACAGCTCTTTGGTCTTGGCCATCGTGGAGTTTGGAGTCTGACTGTTTGAGGTTGTGGACAGGTGTCTTTTATACTGATAATGAGTTCAAACAGGTGCCATTAATACAGGTAACAAGTGGAGGACAGAGGAGACTCTTAAAGAAGAAGTTACATGTCTGTGAGAGCCAGAAATCTTACTTGTTTGTAGGTGACCAAATACTTATTTTACTGAGGAATTTACCAATTAATTCATTAAAAATCCTTCAATGTGATTTTCTGGATTTTTTTTTTCTCATTTTGTCTCTCATAGTTGAGGTATACCTATGATGAAAATTGGAGACCTCTCTCATCTTTTAAGTGGGAGAACTTGCACAAATGGTGGCTGACTAAATACTTTTTTGCCCCACTGTATATATATTTATAGTAATATGTACATATGTATACTAGCTGCTCTTGTTTTTTCTTGCCTTCTGATTGTTGCTCTGAGTGTTGCTATCCCTGTGCTGTTGCAATCCTGGAATTTCACCATTGTGGGACTAATAAAGGCTTATCTTATCTTATCTTATAAAAAAGCCAGACTGGAATTTGCCAAACTGCATGTTGACAAGCCACAAAGCTTCTGGGAGAATGCCGTACGGACAGACGAGACAAAACTGGAACTTTTTGGCAAGGCACATCAGCTCTATGTTCACACAAGAACACTTTCCCTACTGTGAAACATGGAGGAGGTTCTGTTATGTTTTGGGGCTGCTTTGCTGCATCTGGCACAGGGTGTCTTGAATCTGTGCAGGGTACAATGAAATCTCAAGACTATCAAGGTATTCTAGAGAGAAATGTGCTGCCCAGTGTCAGACAGCTTGGTCTCAGTCGTAGGTCACGGGTCTTGCAACAGGATAATGACCCAAAACACACAGCTGAAAACACCCAAAAATGGCTAAGAGCGAAACATTGGACTATTCTAAAGTGGCCTTCTATGAGCCCTGATCTAAATCCTATTGAACATCTGTGGAAGGAGCTGAAACATGCCATCTGAAGAAGGCACCCTTCAAACCTCAGACAACTGGAGCAGTTTGCTCATGAGGAGTGGGCCAAAATACCTGCTGAGAGGTGCAGAAGTCTCATTGACAGTTACAGAAATTGTTTGATTGCAGTGATTGCCTCAACAGGTTGTGCAACAAAATATTAAGTTAAGGGTACCATCATTTTTGTCCAGGCGTGTTTCATGAGTTTGTTTTTTAAAATAATTCTGTTGAACCACAATTCAAAAGCACTGTCTGATTTTCACTGGTTAATTTTCATAGAATTTTTATTTATTACCACTTTTGTCAGATTCAAGTTATTTCTGTGACCATTGTGGATTTTTCTTTCATTAACAGAGGGGTACCAACAATTTTGTCGATGGCTGTAGGTCTCTGCACATGGGGAGGACGATCGACTGTGTTGTCTTCTTGGCTCGCTCTGAGTTTGGAGGTGGCTTTGTTGCATGAGAGGTGTCCGGAGTTGGTTGATTTTTACTGGGTGATATTTTGGCTTCAGGTTCAGGTTCAGGTTCAAGTTACTTTATTTGTGGTAGATTTGTTTTGCTGTCAGGTGACTGCAAAACTTGACCCCAGCTTGACTGTCGCTGGGGTGGGCGCTGCTTGTGCTTGAGTGTTTTAGCTTGGCTGTTGTCTATTGATGCTGCTGTGGCTACACGGTGACAAGAGGAGTGTGCTGGCCAGGCCGTGTTGTCATAGTGTTCCAAGTGTTTTTTTTTTCTTTTTTTTGTGCCATGCCATCTTTGTTAAAATAAAATCCCAAAACAGGCCTGGCATTTGAGTTAACTTTTTGCCCCATTTCTCAGTTCCTCCTCTGGTGTTCTCCAACCATTTTCTAATTCATACACCTGTCTGCAAATCATGCGAGATGGGCTATGACTTCCCCTGCCAATGTGCACCTTTTAGTGGACTGATACCCAAGAGTTTGCAACATCAAATTGTCATTTCTATGATGAAGTTGGAAGTTTAATGAAAGTTTCTCACACTTTACAACCACCCTCTAGCCTGGTTTGTGACTGAGTTTTGCAGACAGGTTTGGCAGGACTGAGGACCGCCCATTTCAAAGATTCAAAAGATTTAAAGATTTTTATTTATTAATACTTCTATACATACAGGACATACAGGAGAACTGAAATCTCATTTCTCTCTCTCTTAGTGGTGTGTGCAACATATAAGAAAAGAAAAAATAAGGATAAAACACAACAACAACAGTCTATGTGCAGTAATGCTACCCATAGTGCAAATGAAGCTAAAAGATAAAACCCAGCAATCCTATATACAGAAAAGTGGAGCCATAATACCTGTAACTGCAAGTTCAATGTGGTAGTGTAGGTGCAGACAGTGACAGATTGGACTGCACAGGACCAATATTTCAATAACAGACAGCAGCAGGTATGGCATTTTTGCAAATGGTTGCAGTAGGGTGCAGAGACATACAGCAGCAGATGTAATTACTGTTGGTGTGCCAAGTCTTTCTGTGCAAACAGCTGAGGTAGGTATTGTGTGTGTGAGTGTGTTACAGTCCAGCGGTGAGGGGGGAAGTGGGCAGAGTTCAGGGTCCTGATGGCCTGGTGAACAAAGCTGTTGAGCAGTCTTGTGGAGCAAGTCTGGAGGCTCCGGTACCTTCTCCCTGAGGGCAGGGGGCTGAAGAGGGAGTGTGAGGGGTGGGAGGTGTCGCCTGCAATGTTGATGGCTCTGCAGGTGAGGCGGCTGTGGTAGATGTCCGAGAGGGAAGGCAGAGGGGCACCGATAAGTTTGCTGGCTGCTTTCACTGTGCGTTGTAGTGTCTTGCTCTCAGTGGTGCCCCGGTAGAATGAGCACATGATGGAGGGGTGGAACTCGCGGTCTCCTCAGTTTGTGGACAAAATAGAGGTGAGTTTGAGCCTTCTTGGCCAGTGATGTGGTGTTGTTGGACCAGGACAGGTCCTCAGAGATGTGCACCCCCAGGTACTTGGTGTTGCTCACCCTCTCCACAGCTGCTCCATCGATGATCAGAGCGGGATGCTGTGTGTGTCTTTTCCTAAAGTCGACCACAGTCTCCTTGGTTTTTCCCATGTTCGGGAAGAAATTATTGTCTTTACACCACTGGACCAGTTGGCTCACCTCATTTCTGTAATTGGCCTCTTCATTGTTTGTGATGAGGCCCACCACCGTCATGTCGTCCGCAAACTTGATGATGGGGTTGATGCTGTAGGCTGGTACACAGTCATGGGTCAGGAGGTTGAAGAGCAGCAGGCTGAGCATGTACCCTTGTGGGGCCCTTGGGCTCAGTGTGATGGTCTTGGAGATGTTGCTGCCAACCCGCACGTTCTGTGGCCTCCCTTTGAGAAAGTTCAGCACCCAGTTACAGAGACAGGTTTTGAGTCCCAAGTGTCTGAGTTTTTGTATTAGGTGCTGGGGGATGATTGTGTTGAATGCTGAACTGAAGTCCAAGAACAGCATTTGTATGTAGGACTTCTTTGAATCCAGGTGGATGAGAGCTGGATGGAGAGCAGCAGCGATAGCTTCTTCTGTGGATCTGTTTGACCTGTATGCAAACTGAGATGGGTCGTGGGAGGGAGGGAGGGTGGACTTGACATTCTGTATGACCAACCACTCGAAGCACTTCATTATAAGGGAGGCCAGTGCTACAGGCCGGTAATCATTGTAGCTGGATGGGACAGGCTTCTTTGGGACTGCCATTATGGTAGCAGTTTTGAAACACATGGGGACAACAGCTTGACTCAGGGAGATGTTGAAGATGTCAGCCAGGACATTCTTGAGCTCCTCCGCACAGTCCTTCAGAACGCAACTTGGTATGTTGTCTAGTCCAGCTGCCTTGCGTGGGTTGATCCTGGAGAGGGTCCTTTTCACGCTAGCCAGATCCAGGTTTATAGCCTCCTTGTCTGGGGGTGGGGGTGGGGGGGAGTGGTCTTCTGTGCCGATGTGCTGCTTTGTGTTTCAAAGCGGCCAAAGAAGTCATTTAACTTGTTAAGCAGAGCGATGTCATTTGCACAGGTCTGAGGTGGAGGTTTATAGTTGGTGAGGGTCTGTATGCCACACCAGAGAGAACGTGCATCTCTGGTGTTGCTGAAGTGGCCGGAGATTTTCTTGCTGTACTGTCATTTTGCCTCCTTGATACCACGGGACAGGTTGACTCTAGCTGTTGTTAGTCCTGCAGTATCACTGGCCCTGAAGGTTGCGTCTTGAGCCCTCAGGAGCCTGTGGACCTCTGCTGTCATCCATGGCTTCTGGTTGGCACGAACAGTGATGGTTTTGCAGTGAGTGACATCATCAGTGCATTTAGCTATGTATGCTATAACAACCTCAGTGTACTCCTCTATGTTTGTGTGTCCATTGTGAGTGGCTGCATGCTTGAAAGTGTCCTAGTCTGTATTGCTGAAGCAGTCTTTCAGAGCATCCGAGGCCCCCTCTGGCCACACAAGTACCTGCTTTTTTGTTGGTCTGATGGCTTTCACTCTGGGTCTTTATACAGGCCTTAGCAAGATGGTGATGTGATCAGAGATACCCAGGTGGGGAATGGCAGAGGCTCTGTATGCTTTCTTGTGTGTTGTGTACACCAGGTCCAGCAAATTGTCTCCTCTTGTTGGAAAGTCCACATATTGGTGTAGGTTTTTTAGGAGGGCCTTTAAATCTGCATGGTTGAAGTCTCCTGCTGTGATGAGGAATCCATCTGAATGCGCTGTTTGTGTCTCATTGATGGCCTTATAGAGTTCATTTAGTGCTTTACTCCTCTTGCCGATGGTGGTGGTTGGGACACACACGGCAACTAGCAGGATAGATGTAATCTCTCTCGATACGTAGAAAGGTCGCCACTTTATCATAAATTCCACCAGCGGAAAACAGTGTTTATGTACAACAGTCACATCTCGGCACCAAGCGTCACTGATGTAAACACACACACCTCCCCCATGGGTCTTCCTTCCTTCCATGAACACTCGATTGGCAAGGTAGCATGCTAGCCCCGCTAACTGAATAGCAGAGTCTGGGATATTGTCATTTAGCCACGTTTCCATAAAGATAAAAAGACAACAGTTCCGTGCATCACGTTGCATAGTTCTCAGGAGCTGTATGTGGTCTATTTTGTTGTCCAGTGAGCATACGTTGGCCAGAATGAGGGAAGGAATTGGGAGTCTGTGTGGGCTAGTGGCTAGCTTCGTTTGGACACCTCCACATTTACCTCTCTTTTGTCGCCGTTCACACCATCTGTGGCGTCTCCATTTGGGATGGGACACAGCAGTCGAGGTCGGGGGTATGGAGGTCTGGCAGACAAGTCCTCAGCCACAAAGTTCCTCTGTAATGCTCCAGTCCAAGACGCAATGTTTGGACATATTCTTTATCTCCAGAAGGCTGTGGTGACTGTAGCTTGTGTGCAACATCATATGTGAACATTAAACATATGAATTTACACTTAGGCGTAATTTAAACAACACTAAATGGCACAAAACACAAATAGAGAAGGTGGGCTGCTGTGTGTTCACACGCCATCTAGTGACTATATACATTCATTTTAGTTTAAGGGTATATGGTAACATCACATAACATATCACAGGAGTGATAGGGCTGGTTTCAGCAGACTTAAAAAAATATCAATGTACTTTGCAAAGTTGTTGTCTCAGTTTGTTTTTTATTGTAATTTGTGATGTTGTCTGTGTAATGAGTTAACTTGGATCTCTAGGGTACCAAGAGATGAAGTATGGTGCTGCATAAGAATGTCAGGAATGGCAGAGAAGTATATGACAGTGGTGCAGGACAGGTATGAGGACAGCAAGATGGTGGTAAGGTGTGCTGTAGGAATGACTGATGATGAATTCAGGGTGGGGGTGGGGTTGCATCAGGGATCAACTCTGAGTCCCTTATTGTTTGCCATGGTGATGGACAGGTTGACAAATGAGGTAGGCAGGAGTCTCAATGGACCATGGTGTTTGCAGATAACATTGTGATGTGTATTGAGAGTAGGGTGCAGGTGGAATAGAACCTGTAGACGTGAAGGTGTGCTCCAGAGAGGAGTGGAATGAAAGTCAGTAAAAGCAAGAGAGAATACAAGAGTGTGAATGAGAGGGAGGCAGATGAAACAGTGAGACTGGAAGGAGTCGAGGTAGTTGAAGGTACATGAGTTTAAATACCTGGGGTCAACCATCCAAAGCAATATAAAATGCACAAGAGAGGTAAAGAAGAGGGTGAAGGCAGGGTGGAGTGGGTGGAGACACGTATCGGGGTGATTTGTGGCAGAAGGATAGCAGCTGTGAAAGGGAAGATTTACAAGATTGTAGTGAGATCTGTGATGTATGGTTTGGAGACTGTGGCAATGGCATAAAGGTAGAAGGCAGAGATAGAGGTGGCAAAGTTGAAGATGCTAAGATTCTCACTGGGAGTGACTAGGAGGGACAGGATTAGAAATGAGTATATCAGAGGGACAGCTCAGGTTGAGCAGTTTGGAGACAAAGTAAGACAGGCAAGGATGAGATACTGGTCAATCTACATTCCTACTCTCACCTATGGTCATGAGCTTTGGGTAATGACCGAAAGAACGAGATCGCGGATACAAGCGGCTGAAATGAGCTTTTTCGTAGGATCGCTGGACTCACCTTCAGAGATGGGGTGAGGAGCTCAGTCATCCGGAAGAGGCTCAGAGTACAACCGCTGCTCCTCCACATTGAAAGGAGCCAGTTGAGGTGGTATGGGCATCTGATCAGGATGCCTCCTGGACACATCCCACTTGAGGTGTTTCAGGCACGTCCCTCTGGGAGTAGACCCTGGGGCAGACCTAGGACTCGCTGGAGAGACTATGTCTCCCAGCTGGTCTGGGAACGCCTTGGTATCCTCTCTGAAGAGCTGGAGCAGGTGGCTGTGGAAAGGGAAGTCTGGGCTTCTCTGCTTGAGCAGCTGCCTCTGCAACCCGGACTTCTGGAAAAGCAGTAGAAGATTGATGGATGGATGGATAACTCACATTATGTCAACATATGGTCATCAACAAGCACAGAACAGATTTCAGTCATTTCAATTCAATTCAACTTTATTTATATAGCGCCATTTCATAACAACAGTCATCTCATAGCACTTTCAACTGTAGGGGAAACCCCCACAATTGCAGAAAGACCCCAGCAATCAGGCGATCCCCTGTGAGTAAGTGCTTGGCAATGGTGGAGAGGAAAAACTCCCTTTTAACAGGAAGAAACCTCCAGCAGAGCCAGGCTCAGGGAGGGACAGTCATCTGCTGTGACTGGCTGAGGGGTGAGGGGATAGAGAAGACGAAAAGAACAGACATGTAGAGAGCAAACAGCACGACGGGGACTCAATCTATGGGAGAGAGCAAACAGATGTTAATGACCAGCAAAAATGTTTCATTGAGAGTGAAGAAAGGAGTGAAGCCCAGTGCATTATTGGAGGTCCCCCGGCTGTCTGAACCTATTAGCAGCATAGCTAAGGGAGGGTTCAGGGGCACATGATCCCTCCTTAATTATAGGCGACATCAAAAAGAAAGGTTCCAACCCTATTCTTAAAAACAGAGATCGAGCCTGACTCCCAAATCCAGATTGGCAACTGGTTCCACAGGAAAGGAGCTCGATAACTGAAGGCTCTGTTTCCTATTGTACTTTTGGAGATTCTAGGTATTACAGGTAATCCTGCATTTTGGGAGGGTAGTGCTCTGTTAGTATCATAGGGTAGTATCAGATCTTTTAAATAAAAAGGGGCCTGATTATTTAGAGCTTTGTAAGTGAGAAGAAGGATTTTAAACTTAATTCTAAACTCTGTGGGAAGCCAATGAATGGAAGCCAGAACCAGAGAGATATGATCTTTCTTTCTAGTACCTGTTAAAACTCTTGTTGCAGCATTTTGGATCAGCTGAAGACTTTTTAAAGATGTTTTAGGGCAACCTGATAATAAAGAGTTAGAATAATCTAATCTAGAGCTAACAAAAGTGTGGATCAGTTTCTCAGCATCACTCTGAGACAAGATGCTCCTAATCCTGGCAATATTACGCAAATGGTAGAAGGCAGTCCTAGAAACAAGTTTAATATGTGAATTAAAAAACAGATCTTGATCAAAAATAGCTCCAAGGTTCCTCACAGAACTATTCAGAGAAAGAGTAACTGCATCCAAACTAAGAGTTTGATTTGGAAAGGTATTTCTAAGGTTTATTGGACCAACAAGAAGAACTTCAGTCTTATCTGAATTTAATAACAGGAAATTACACGTCATCCAAGCTTTGATTTCCTTAAGACAGGCCTCTAACTTGGCTAACTGATTACTATCATCTGGCTTCATTGACAGGTATAATTGCGTGTCATCTGCATAACAGTGAAAATGTAAACAGTGCTTTCTAATAATGTTGCCTAATGGAAGCATATACACAGTATCTCACAAAAGTGAGTACACCCCTCATATTTTTTGTAAATATTTTCTTATATGTTTTCATGGGACAACACTGAAGATGTGACACGCTGATACAATGTAAAGTAGTCAGCGTACAGCTTGTATAACAGTGTAAATTTGCTGTCCCCTCAAAATAACTCCACACACAGCCATGAATGTCTAAACCGCTGGCAACAAAAGTGAGTACACCCCTAAATGAAAATGTCCAAATTGTGCCCAAAGTGTCAATATTTTGCATTGCCACCATTATTTTCCAGCAGTGCCTTAACTCTCTTGGGCATGGAGTTCACTAGAGCTTTAAGTTGTGGTTCAGCCAAAATTTTCTCCACTTAAATGAAGAAAAAACAGAATGTATTGTGTTTGGGGATACTGTAACGGCTGGCTTTGGTTCCCTCTCTTTAAGGATCAGTTCAGCTGTCAGAAATTTGGGGGTGATTTTTGACAGCCATTTAAAATTTGATAAACAGATTGACAATGTAGTCAAAATGAGCTTTTATCAATTACGTTTGTTATCCAAAGCCAAACCATTCCTGAGCCGTCATGATCTTGAGATAGCCATCCATGCTTTAGTCACGTCTCGACTTGATTACTGCAATGCACTTTACTATGTTGGCATCTCTCAGTCTTCTCTTGGCCGCCTTCAACTTGTGCAAAATGCAACGGCCCGTCTTTTGACCAACACACCTAGGCGAGAGCACATTACTCCGATTCTTTTTTCACTTCATTGGCTTCCAGTCCATTTTAGAATTAATTTTAAACTTTTGCTTTTTGTTTTTAAAGCTCTTAATGGCCTTGCTCCGGTTTATATGTCTGAGGTTTTGACTGTCCGTGACCAAGGCAGAGCTTTGAGGTCATCCAATCAGCTTTTGCTGGATGTGCCTAGGTCAAGGTATAAACATTGGGGTGACCGAGCCTTTTCTGTTGCTGCCCCCAGGCTCTGGAATAATCTCCCCCCTGACCTACGTGCTATCTCTGACCTGACCCTTTTTAAATCTGAACTTAAGACATATTTGTTTAGGATGGCTTTTAATACCCAGTAGTGGTGATATTTATCTTGGCATTTGTTTTTATTTTATTTTTAGGTTGTTTTTGTTTATGTTATTTGTTTTTAATGCTCTGTGTGTTTTTAATGCTGTTTATTTTTTGTAAAGCACTTTGGTCACCTACGGGTTGTTTTAAAGGGCTATATAAATAAAGTACATTACATTACATTACATTACATTACATTACATTACATTACATTTCACAGGTTGCCACTGGAATCCTCTTGCACTCCTCCATGACAACATCACGGAGCTGGTGGATGTTCGAGACCTTGCGCTCCTCCACCTTCTGTTTGAGGATGCCCCACAGATGCTCAATAGGGTTTAGGTCTGGAGACATGCATGGCCAGTCCAAAACCTTTACCCTCAGTTTCTTTAGCAAGGCAGTGGTCATCTTGGAGGTGTGTTTGGGGTCGTTATCATGTTGGAATACTGCTCTGCGAATCATGCTCTGCTTCATTATGTCACAGTACATGTTGGCATTCATGATTCCTCCAATGAACTGTAGCTCCCCAGGGCCGGCAGCACTCATGCAGCCCCAAACCATGACACTCCCACTACCATTCTTGACTGTAGGCAAGACCCACTTGTCTTTGTACTCCTCACCTGGCTGCCACCACACACGCTTGACACCATCTGACCAAATAAGTTTATCTTGGTCTCATCAGACCACAAGACATGGTTCCAGTAATCCTTGTCCTTAGTCGGTTTGTCTTCAGCAAACTGTTTGTGGGCTTTCTTGTGCATCATCTTTAAAAGGGGCTTCCTTCTGGGATGACAGCCATGCAGACCAATTTGATGCAGTGTGCGGCGTATGGTCTGAGCACTGACAGGCTGACCCCCCACCCCTTCAACCTCTGCAGCAATGCTGGAAGCACTCATTCGTTCTATTTTCAAAAGACAACCTCTGAATATGACACTGAGCACGTGCCCTCATCTTCTTTGGCGAGGCCTGTTCTGAGTGGAACCCATCCTGTTAAACCGCTGTATGGTCTTGGTCACCGTGCTGCAACTCAGTTTCAGGGTGTTGGCAATCTTCTTATTGTGTAGGTAATCTTTATGTACAGCAACAATTCTTTTTTCAGATCCTCAAAGAGTTCTTTGCCATGAAGTGCCATGTTGAACTTCCAGTGACCAGTATGAGAGAGAGTGAGAGCGATGACACCAAATTTTACACACCTGCTTCCCATTCACACGCGAGACCTTGTAACACTAATGAGTCACATGACACCGGGGAGGGAAAATGGCTAATTGGGCACAATTTGGACATTTTCACTTCGGGTTGCGCTCACTTTTGTTGCCAGCAGTTTAGACATTTATGGCTGTGTATTGAGCTATTTTGAGGGGACAGCAAATTTACACTGTTATGCAAGCTGTAGACTGACTACTTTACATTGTATCAAAGTGTCTTATCTTCAGTGTTGTCCCATGAACAGATATAATAAAATATTTACAAAAATGTGAGGGGTGTACTGACTTTTGTGAGATACTGTAAACTGAAAAGAATTGGGCCTAGCACAGATCCCTGTGGAACTCCATGACTGAGCTTTGAGTTGGAAGAAAACTCATTATTGACATGAACAAACTGGAACCTATCAGATAAATAAGATCTAAACCACTGCAATGAAGTTCCATTAAGTCCAACATGGTGTTCTAATCTATCAAGTAGAATATTATGATCGATAGTGTCAGGAACCGAGTCGGCTTGGTTTCCCCCAGCTCGGTCCTTGCCTCCCTGTGGGTACGTGCCACGTTGTATGTATGTTAAAATGTATTTCTGTGTGCTCTGCCATACCCATAGCCACTGCTGTCTGGCTGGCAGTGGTGAGGCAGCCTCTTGGGCTTACACTGGAGTGAGCGCTGTTTAACTGTCTGCCGGTCGGACCACGCCTCCTCTCTATTACTGCCAGCTGTTCCCACTCCTGTGTGCCATCTCCCCACTCCTCACCCAGGTGTGATCAATTTGTGGATCCAGCAATGCATGTACTTCAGGAGTCTTTTTCCACTCATGCATTGCTGGGTCATTGCATTTCATATACAATCAGCGCTCATCGTATGAAGTCATGTCAGAGGACTGTGTTCACCTTTGTGCTTATTCGGACTTACTCGGACAGCTCCAGTCTCGTGAGTATTATCTATGTGTGTTCCTTCCTCGGTATTCTCACCCAGACTGTGGAGCGTCCTGGAGGACTCCTTGAGCCAATGGGAATTGTATGCACTGGTATTGTTTGTTGGTGCGGTGCTCAATAAATGTGTGTGTGGTGTAACCCAGCATGTAAATCCTTGTCCTTTTCCCCCTCCTCCGTGCGCTGTGGAAAAGTGCACACGGAGTTCATGACAGATAGTATCAAAAGCTGCACTAAGGTCTAAAAGTACAAGTACAGGAACAAGTCTATTATCAGATGCAATAAGGAGGTCATTAGTGACCTTCACTAAGGCTGTTTCAGTACTATGATGGATTCTAAACCCAGACTGAAACTCTTCAAATAAACAATTTCCCTGCAAGTGATCAAATAATTGCAGAGCAACAACTCTCTAAGATTTTTGAAATGAAAGGCAGATTAGAGATTGGTCGATAGTTAGCTAAAACTCTTGGATCCAGCGTTGGCTTTTTGAGTAAGGGTTTAATTACAGCAGTTTTTAAAGCCTGCGGTACATAGCCTAATGTTAATGAAGAATTGATTATTTGAAAAATAGAGCTACCAACAAATGGGAAGACTTCTTTAAATAACCTGGTAGGAATAGGGTCTGAAAGACAAGTTGAAGGCTTGGATGAGGAAATTATTTTATCTAATTCTAAAAGGTCAATTGGAGTAAACTCATCCAAACAGATATTAATTGAAGGAGTTGTAGTAGTTACTGTATTTAAGTCAACGGTGGGAAGAATCTGACTGATTTTATCTCTGATAGATGAAATTCATTACTGATAAAAGTTCATAAAGTCCTGACTAGTAAGCTCTATGGGAAAGCTAGGACTGACAGAGTCCTGACTCTTTGTCAGCCTGGCTACAGTGCTGAAAAGAAACCTGGGATCATTCTTGTTCTCTTCTATTAATGCAGAATAATAATTTGTTCTTTCTTTTCTAAGAGATTTTCTATAAATTCCACCTAGCTGCAATGCTCCGTACTGTGGGTGTTTATATATCTACATATTTATTCCATCCAGCTACAATGCTCTGCACTGTGTGTTTATATACTCATATATTTATTCCATCCACCTACAATGCTCTGCACTGTCTGTGTATGTGTGTGTGTGTGTGTGTGTGTGTGTGTATATATATATATATATATATATATATAGTAATATGTACATATGTATATTAGCTGCTCTTGCATTTTTTTCTTGCCTTCTGATTGTTGCTCTGAGTGTTAATATCCCTGTGCTGTTGCAATCCTGGAATTTCCCCATTGTGGGACTAATAAAGGCTTATCTTATCTTATCTTAAATTAAAAGATGATTTCTCCAAGCTAAGCTCTGAGAGGCATCTACTGTAGTAATATTTTTCTTTAGGAGCCAGACAGTCAAAAATAGTAAAATCAAAGGTTAACAGACAATGGTCTGACAGTACAGGGTTATGAGGAGACACTACCAGATTTTCTATTTCTATGCCATATGTCAGAACAAGGTCCAACGTGTGGTGGAATTTAATGGGTAGAATTTCCTACTTTCTGAGAAAATCCTGTTGAGTCTAATATTGAATTAAATGCCATATTAAGGCAATCACCATTTACATCTACATGTATGTTAAAGTCTCCCACTATAATTATTGTATATGATTTTAGCACTAAATCTGCGAAGAATTCAGCAAATTCAGATAAAAACTCTGAGTAGGCTGAGAGAGGATGATAAACTATGGCAAATAAAATTGGGTTTAACCTAAAATTGCTAAAATGCCCAATACTGAGGACCAGGCCCTCAAAGGAATTATAACATGTTTTTTGCTTTACATTAACTAGTAATTTGGAATGGTAAATTGTTGCTACTCCTCCTCCATGACCAGAACTTCTGGGATTTTGACAGTTTAAATAACCAGAGGGAGTTGATTCATTTAAACCAACATAATCCTCTTGCCCTAACCAAGTCTCTGTAAGGGATATTAAATCAATCTGATGACCAGTTAACAGATCATGGACTAGCAGAGATTTGGGAGTTAGAGACCTAATATTTAACAAACCATAATTTTTAAGTTATGAGGAGGAAGAGAGGCCAAGTCAAATTTAGAGGCTTCATGTTTAATTTGAGTTTTACCAACTTTTTGTTTAATTACTTGCTTATATATTATATTTTTATTTACTTTGGAAGGAGCAGACAATGGTTCTCTGATGGTGAAGACAGGGGCTAAGATGAGGGGTGGCAGATGAAGAGGAGCTGCAGAGAGGCATGTAAGACTGCGACTCTGCTTCCTGGTCCCAACTCTGAGTTGTCAGGGTTTTGGAAATTTGGATAAAAATGATGCCAGATTGTTAGATAAAAGAGACGTCATCTCGTCTAATAAGACCAGATTTTCCCCAAAATGAGTTCCAATTGTCTATGTAGTCCACATTGTTTGCAGGACACCACACAGACAGCCAGCAGTTGAAGGACGGCAAGTGGCTAAACATGTCATCACTGATCAGATTGGAGAGGGGTCCAGAGAATACTACAGAGGCAGACATTGTTTTTGCAAAGTCACACACCGATTCCACATTAAGTTTTGTGACTTCCGACTGCCGGAGTCGGATGTCGTTAATGCCAGCGTGGATAACAATTGTGGAGTATTTACAGTTACTTTTAGCCAGCATTTACAAATTTGACTCGATGTTGCCTGCTCTGGCCCCGGGAAAGCATTTGACTATGGCTGTTGGAGTCTCTAGGTTCATGTTTCTGACTACAGAGTCGCCAGCGGGTGTGTCGCTGAGCGGGGAAGAACGATTAGAAATGTGAACAGGTTGGTGGTGAACCAGGGGCTTGCGGCTATGCTTCCTTCTCATCGTCACCCACCCATTCTTTCCTGGCTGCTCAGGAGAGTTGGAAGCCAGGGGACGGCTAGCAAACCACCCTATGCTAGGGAGCTCCGTTGCAGCTAAGGGCCATCCGTCATTATTAACTGGCGCAGACAGTGTTTCAATGCAGCAGAGCTGGGATTCCAAATCACACAACCTTGCCTCGAGTGCCTCAAAAAGACATTTATTACATTTACCATTATCACTAAAAAGGCAGAGGTGTAGCTAAACATCTGACACAGAGAGCACACCAGAGGAGAAGGGGAAGGAGAGCTAGTAGCCATAGTTAGTGGCTTGATAAACATTTCACTCTTAATGGACAACATCTGGAAGAGGTTAAAGAATTCAGCTACCTGGAGTCAGTGATCAATATCGAGGCAGACACTATGCAAGAAGTAAAATGGACACAAAGTGGATAAGATCTGGAAGAGTGGACCTGTCAATAACAACCTCAAATTTCAACTGACTCAGTCTACTGCCTTCTCCATTGTGTCTTATGGAAGCGAGTCATGGACCATCTCCAAGAAAGTTACAAATAAGATCAATGCTTCCGAGATGTCGACCTTTAGAAGACTGCTCCGAGTTTCTTAGAGGGACAAGCGTACCAACCAGTGGGTGCTTCAACACCTGAAAACAAAGAAGACGTTCTTCCAACAAATTGTCGGAAGAAAACTGCAATTCTTGGGCCATGCCATATGACACAAAGGCCTTGAGAAATCCATCATCCAAGGCAAAGTGGAAGGCACCCGTGGAAGGGGAAGGCCCAGAAGAGCATGGCACTCAGACATTGAGGAATGGCTGGGATGCAGTCTGCATCAAGCATCTCAACTGGCACAAAATTTGGATGAATGGCACATATCGATGAAGGTCACAGCAGCTTGTCTTGAGCCACCTGACTAAGAGAGAAATGTCAACATATAGCTTCATCATTGGCTGCTCTGTAACTCCTCTTTCAAAGAGAGCTTCAGGTTCAGAGTGAGACATGAGCCACTGAGGTGAAAATAGGAGAAAATGGCAGTGAAAATTATTTCTGTAAAGCTGCATATTATAAGATTTAGTGCCTGTTTCTCTCCAATTGACGATCATAGAAAAAGTTCATGTCATCTTGATGGTTCTACCATTTCTCTATTCATATGTGTTACTGATAAGTTGGAGAACAAGTTGCTTTTGACAAGTGTTGCCATGTTGGTATCATCCTCATAAAGTTTAGATGCATAAATATTTTGTTTTTGCTGAGTTTATCAGGTCCGTGTTGCTTTTCATGGCCAGCAGTGACCCTATAAAACTGCACAATGTGTAGGCGGCTTTAGTGGGTGACCTCTCAGTCGTATTTTCTTTGTGCCTGAGACCACGTGGCTCAGTGGACAGGAAGCAGAGCCAGAAACAGGAAACCGGAAGTTATTGGCCAGGATGATCTGAACAGACTGGACTGTGGAGTACATCAAGAGAACAACAACATCAATGCACCTGGCACTGTGAGGAAGAGGAAGACAGAAGAGGTAGACAGAGGTCTGAGACCACACTGGTGTGTGTGTGTGTGTGTGTGTGTGTGTGTGTGTGTGACTGTTCCGACACCTGCACCATCACATTCAGTCATCGCAGCACAACGCTTCCTGAAAACATCATGACACGCAAGTAATCTTCCATAATGAAGGAAACACAGGAAGAACGTGAATTAAATGGAAAAAAAATAGAGGGCTGATTTGTGCAGTTATGAATTTCCACTCATGATAGACTGAATTCTTTAGATCTGGAGGAAAAAAGTGAATATAGTTAAACTTAGTAGACTGCGGACTGTAATTAAAAACACATCAAAGGAAAAATATCTTCTGAAAACAAATACTGCTGTCGACTGCTTTTTTCCCTAAATTTCACTAAATTAAACATTTTTTCTTTGTCACAATAGCAGATGCTTTAAATAGGAACTGACTAATCACTGTTCCTCTGTTTTGGTTTCCTCCCTCTGATTTGGTGTCAGTTTTTAGAGCAAGCTTATCTTATCCAAAAGATATCTTTGTGCAACACTTTATATAAGAAAATCATAAAACAAGTGCAAATCCATGTGCAAAAGTTATGAAAAATATAAGTCCACCAACAGCATAATTGAAGAAGAGCAGCATATTTGAGGAGACTTGTGTCCATGTGGCTGACTGTGTGTGGTGTCAGGAGCTGAGGAGCATGGCTTGTGGGGAAATCATATGGAGCTATTAATGTCCTCTTAGCAGAGTGGATGTGTTTTCCCAGGAAAATGACAGACAAATATAAAGTGATGGTGACCACTTGCAGTTCAGGGTGTAACTCTGACATCATTATGAAGCACACAGGCATATTCTTTGTCTTTTCATAAATGCTGGATCAATCAGCTGCAGACTGAGCACTGGTGTTGCACTTGTATTGTTTAACTTCAGTAGAAATAATCAGACACGCACAGACACACTGAACTGGGTCCTGCATGTTTCCACTTTCCTTACATAGAACTTTATCATGGCAGGTGCTTCCTTTGACAGAGACAGGAAAGCAAAGTCAGATCTCTCTCGCTCTCGCTCTCTCTCCCTCTCTCTCGCTCTCTCAAGCAGGGCCAGGTGCCAGAAGCCACCTGTGTTCTTTGACTTGTTGTTTATCTACAGCTTCCTCTGGACACATCTGTTTTGACTGGCCAGTCTGACATTTGAAAACCAAAAAAATGCATCATGTTTTCTTCAGGTAAAGCTACACAGTATGGGAATTGCTAACTCAGACACTCACTGTCTTCTACTGCGCTCTGGTCATTTTGTTCCCAGAGAAGAAGGACAAGCATTGTGATCATGCAATCTGTTGTTTGGATGTTTCCGCATGTTAAAAGTGTGAGTTTTTGTTTCTGCAACCTACATCATAAGAAATAGATGTTTCATAACGTGGGTCGCGCATGGGTGAAGTGTACCATCTTTGACAGCTTTTCTTTGAATTTTTACATAGCAAAATTGTGGTGGACCAGAAGTTTTCCAAACCCACAGTTTCATAGAACCCACATACTGCTTGGATAAATGGCAGTAGGGTGATCTCCTGTTGAGCAAACCAGATCAATGCCAGAGTGCTGCCAACTGTGCTGCATCTATTTCTTTGCATATTTGTCACTCTTAAATGTTTTCCATCCATCCATCCGTCCACCCATCCATCTATATTCTACCGCTTATGTGGGGATCTGGGTCGCAGGGGCATCAGTCCAGGCACAGTAGCCCAGATTTCTGTCCAGTTCACATAGCACTATGATCCCCATGATCCCTCCTGCAGGTGGTGAGCCCACTGGAGGGTGGACCCATGTGCCTCCTTTGGGTACACTGGGTCCTTGATGTAACATTTTTTATGGAGATCCACTGGACCACTCTTAAGCGCAAGTCATGCACCCGTGTTGATGCGACACAGCTACGGCAGCTGACATATCAGCGACGATGCAGCAGTGACATGCGTTCCTGATGTTGTTGTTCGTCCGTCGTTCTCGACGATGACCAAGGACATTACAGGGAAGAGGACTGGGTGCGGTGTGTCTGGCTGTGGCTGATCAGTCCGATGCAGGTGCGGAAGGTTCTGCCGCAGGTCGGGCACAGGTGGTCTGTGCAGGCAGAAGATACGGGGTGACTCTGGATTTGCGAAGCTCACGTTTTCTCTGGGCCTTGGCAATCCTGTTCAGCTTAAAGGAGGCAGCACCTTTGCTGTTACGGCTACACCAGTCTGGTCGGTCTAGCTTCGGAGGAGTCTCCATCATCCAGTACTCGAGCAAGCATGCCGTCGTGGAACTGGCGCACCATGCTGATGAACTTGTCCGGGCAGCCGAGCTTCGCCATGACCTTCCACAGCCCCTCACGACTGACTGTATCAAAAGCCTTGGCCAGATCTACAAATGTTGTATAGAGGTCCCTGTTCTGCTCTTGACACTTCTCCTGAAGTTGGCATGTGGCGAAGCTCACGTGAGCAGTTCCACAACCCTCTCTGAAGCCACACTGGTTCTCTGGCAGGTGACCGCTTTCCATGTGCTGAATGAGGCGGTTGAGAAGGACTCTTGCGAGGATCTTGCCGGTGATGGCGAGGAGAGAGATCCCATGGTGGTTGTCACAGGACTGCCTGTTTCCTTTTCTCTTGTAGAGATGAACAATGGAGGCGTCCTTGAGCTCCTGGGGGATATCTTCCTGCTGCCAAATGTTCTGAAAGAGCTCGGTGAGTGTCTGCATTAGAACTGGTCCTCCTGCCTTGTAGATTTCAGCAGGGATGGAGTCAGAGTATGGTGCTTTGCCATTCAAAACTGAGTTTGATCGCTTTTTGGACTTCTGATTCTGTTGGAGGTTCTGCCAGAGATGTGTTCACCTCTACTTGCGACATGCGAGTGATGGCTTCTGCATTGATGGACGAAGGTCTGTTCAGGACGCTGCTGAAATGTTCTGCCCATCTTTCCAGGATTGCGTTCTTATCGGTGAGGAGAGTGGACCTGTCAGCACTGAGCAGTGGTGATGTTCCAGAAGACTGAGGCCCGGAGATGGTCTTAAGGGCATCATAGAAGCGTTTGTTGTTGCTGTCAGCGTACTGTTGTATTTCATCTGCCTTTTTGCTGAGCCAGAAGTTCTGCATCTCTCTGAACTTTGTCTGCACCTTTCCTTTGTTGGAATTGAAGGTTGCCTTCTTAGAGGCAGATCTGCTGTCTTGCTGGTACGCTTTGTGGGCTTCACGGTTTTCGTCAAGCAGCTTTTGGATGTCCTCATCATTTTTATTGAACCAGTCTTGGTGTTTGTGCGTGTTCTGGCCCAGATGAGTGAGTGAGGTGTTATACACCATATCTCTGAAAGCCGCCCAGTCTTCTTCTGCTCCGTACGCCCCAAGGTTGAGCTGACTAAGCTTGCAATCCAGGTCCTCACTGAGGTTCTGTTGCACAGAGTGCTGTTCCAGCTTTCTGACACTGAGTTGCTTGTTTGCCTTTTTTCCCTTTGGATGCCATTTGGGCTGGATGTGCATGTTGAGCTTTGAGAGAATGAGTCTGTGATCCGTCCAGCAGTCTGTCCCACACATCGCCTTTGCCACTTTAGTGTCCTGCCTGTCTGTCCTTCTCATAATGATGTAATTGATCAGCTGTCAATGCTTGTTGTGTGGATGCATCCAGGAGGTCTTGTTGCGATTTGGCAAGCGGTAGACGGTATTAGTGATCAGAAGGTCATGAGAGGTTCATGTCTTCAACAGGAGAAGACCGTTACTGTTGCACTTTCCAACTCCATTTCTCCCATGGACTCCCTCCCATGTCTGGCAGTCTGTACCAACTCTAGCGTTAAAGTCTCCAAGAACAATGAATTTGGCCTCCTTCGGTAAGCCTTTAATGAGAGTCTGTAAGTCCTCGTAAAACTTGTCTTTGATCTCATCTGGGTTCGTCATGGTGGGGGCATGTGCACTGATGAATGTGGCATGGTGTTTTCCTTGGAGGGGGAGCCGCAGGGTCATGAGGCGGTTGTTGGTTCCTTTGGGGAGGCTGGTAAGCTTGCTGATCAGATTGGATCTGATCGCGAAACCCACTCCTGCTTCACAGCGTTCTTCGCTGCCTCGGCTGCTCCAGAAAAAGGTGTAGCCGGCTTTGACTTATGTCATCTGACCTTTGTCTGCAAACCTGGTCTCGCTCAGTACCTCATACTGTACCTGCTGAGTTCTCTTGTGACAAGTGCTGTCCATCTCTCAGGTCTGTTCACCTTGGAGCTGTCCGTGAGCGTCCACACATTCCAAGTGCCAATGGTGAGTGATGCTACCTTAGTTGATCTCTTATGCTTTAGAAGAGAGCTATTAGAATAATAAACAAAGCTGTTCACAGGGAACCAACAAACCCACTTTTTCTTAAATTAAAAGCTCTCAAGTTGAAAGATCTGGTTGACTTTAAAACGGCAGTAATAATGTTTAAAGTGAAAAATCTATCACTGCCCGCAAATATCCAAAAGTTGTTCCAAATAAGGGAGAAACAATATCATTTCAGAGGAACATGTATATTTCAAAAACCTTCAGTGAGAACTACCACCAAGCAACACTGTGTTTCAGTGCAAGGAGTACTCTGTAGCAGAATATTGTGCCCCTGTCTGGTCCAGGTCATCTTACACACACCATGTAGACACCCAGCTCAACACAACCATGAGAACTATAACTGGAACAATCCGCTCAATACCACTCCCCTGGCTCTCTGTACTGTCAAACATAGCCCCTCCACACATCCGGCGAGCAGCATTAACTCAAAGGATGCTCCAAAAAGTTAAAGATTCTCCTCACTTACCAATCCATGCAGATATCTACACCCCACCCACTGCCCGACTTTCATCCAGACGGCCGATTTGGAAAAACCCTCCCCCAGCTGACTTTACCATCCAGACAGCTTGGCAAGAGGAATGGGAGACCAAGGAGGTCCCAAACAAACAGCTGGTGATAAACCCCAACCAACAGGTCCCGGGCACCAACCTCCCAAGGAGACAGTGGTCTACACTCAATCGCTTCAGGACTGGACATGGCCCCTGCTTGGCCAGCCTTCACAGATGGGGCAGTAGCCCTAGCCCACTGTGCGCATGTGGAGAGGAGCAAACAATGGAACACATCATAGAGGCTTGCCCGCTCCAAAGACTGGAAGGAGGATTACACACCCTCCATACAGCAAACCAGGAGGCAACTGCTTGGCTTAAGGACTTTGCATTCGCTAAATAAATAAATAAATAAATAGTGCAAGGAGTCAGATTATGGAACGATTTTGGACCTGAATTAAAATCATGTACAACGCTTGGACGATTTAAACAAAAACTAAAGGAAGAAATACTCCAAACATATATACAAGATGACATGTAAAATCACATAAGGATTGTTATATCCAGTCTGTGTTGTGTTGTTGCTTAGTTTTTTTTTTTTTGGTCACATTTTGTCTTAGCTTTGTTCCGAATTGTAATCGCTCTTGTTTTGTTTTTCTTTTGAATTCTTGGATGGAATATGGGTGGGCAATATAAGCTGCGGCTTTAGCCATCACCCATTTTGGATAATTTATGTTGAACTGTATAATCAGAGGAGTTATTGTTTAATTTGACCTTGTTGGATTTTTTCCCCCTTTGTTATATTATTCTGTTTCTTTTTAATCTTTACTTTTAATCTATCCGAAATAAAAGATTCATTTTGACAATTTTGACCACTAGGGTGGGATCCCCGCCAGCCGCGGCTTGCTGGCCAGGGTGTAGCGAAGCAGGCTATGTTTAGGGCACCTTTTCTAGCCCCTTCCTCAGGCCATGGAGGTGAGCAGAACAAATTCTAAAGAGGGCTGCTCAGACACCCAGGGGGCTACCAAACTCCACTGCTGCTTTGGTCCAGCGACCCTATGTGTGGGACTGTGGCTACAGCTTCCAGTGTATCTGCACCTGCTGCTTCGTCACTTGCCCATCGCCACAGGACTTGGAGAGAGAGGGGGGGAATGAGAAGGAAATGGGGGGGTGATGTCTTGACTTGCGCATGAATTTGATTTAAGTGAGGGAGAGTTGCGCAGGGTCATCAGCCTCACTCTCTCATCCCAGCCTATCTGGATCCAGTGGCAAGACGTAGCCAGGATGGCTGGAGATAGGTTAGGATGCAGTGGTTGGCCAGCAGTGTCCTACGTGTCTCACTGTGCCCTAGTTGTGCTCCACAACACTTTGCTGGGTCTGCCTTCCTGCCCATTGAGCCAATCTGGTGGTTTCCTCCGCGCAGTCTGCTGGGTCCAGAATATTAGGGAAGTGAACACATACAGAACGTTTTGTGGCTCGTCATAACCCCAGTAATTACACAGATTGTCAAATAACGGTAGCAGCAGTGGTCGCACACAGCATTTTCTCTGACTTCTCTTTTTCTCTGTGCAACAATCATATAATTTGCTTTTTCTTAACATTTATTAGCTCCAACTCCATCACAATCTGCTCTTGTCTGTTGCTATTTCCTAAACAAAAACACACCATAAACACAAATCACTCTACACATTGGCTGAAACCCCTTTTGGCAATGGAACAACGCATTCCACTCAACGCACAAGAATAAATTGCTGATCATCGCGTTGGCGACGGACACCGCTAATGGCATTGACGTGATGCAGGTGCATAAATCCTTCTTTAGTCTGGCCCTTCACACAGGACCAGTTTGCCTTGGGAGACCCTTCCAGGGGCAAGTTGCTCCTGACAACATATCTCCTGGGATCATTTGGGCACTCAAACCCCTCCACCATGATAAGGTGGCAATCCACAGCGGGGATGTTTCAGATCATCAGACAATGTGCCACCATTGGCAGCAGCAACTGCAATCAGGCATTTGCGATAACTTGCAATGAGTCTTTTACGTATGTAATTGATTTCTTGATTCAGCAGGTCACTCATCAGTCACCACTCACAATTTAAAAAAAATCAAATTAATATGGTTTTTCCCATTTAAAGTAGAGATTTTTCTGCTAATCTTGACCCTGTGCTTTACGAGAATCAGCCCTCGTGTAACTCCCACATGAAGACAGGACACCAAAACGATTGAAACCCAGACCTTGAGAGGGTGTGTCATGAATAGTCCTCCTCTATCTCTCCTCTCTGCCATCTTTCCATCCATCCCCTCTAATCCTGATGGTGTTAATTGAAAGTCAGGAGAGGGCACTCTTGTGGTTTCATTATTAATTTAACACTCAGGGTAACTTAAAGTGCAATTTTCACCCACATGTGGAACAGAAAAATCAATGGCCACAACAGCAGCGAGCATTAAGGTTGATTACCAATGCACGGAGAGAGACGGGCAGAGCAGCAGCTACTTGAAGGAAAGGAGTGACGTGTGTGTTTTGGGTGTCTGGGTGGTTTTCGCTAAGTGTGTCAGATGCGTCGACCCTGTTTTGACACCTCTTTCTGTAACACAAAGCAGTGGGTAAACACAAAGATGGTATCAGCTGATTAAAAATGACACCTGATGGCGACGCGAGTGTGTCCATCATCCCGCGCGTGTTGGATTGCCGGTGCCTTTATGCTAATGCGTATAATTGTCCAAACATTTGAGTCTTGCCAGTAGCAGTGCAGCACTCCACCCTGTGCTGAGGATTAAATGGGGGAAATAAAGGTATATTGTTCAGTAATGCAATCTGTCCAGTGAGTTGAGAGATGAGCAGCTTGCCCTTTATGGTGAGCGGAGTCGCACAAGATTTAGAGCAAGCAGATGGAAAATTCTAATATGTTAGCCTAACCCTGAATGGCTAGGAGCTAATTTATTTCAAACCCTATACAAGAATTACAGTTTTCTCCTCAGAGGCCCTCCACTCCTTCCCTCCCTTGCTAGTTTTTCTCCTCTGCTTCATGTGAGAAATGCAGCACAATGATGGTGATAAGGCAAAGATGTTTAGTCACAAACTAAATTGTGTTGAGCACACAACAAAGTCCAATATTGTAGAAGGTATACCTTAAAGTTGAAAAAAAAAGACTTGATTTACATCAGAGCAATTAATGGAAAATATGCCACTGTGAGGGAAAAGATGGGCAAAAGGAATAAAATTGGGAATTTATTGTTAGATGTTCTGCCAGGAACATTACTCTCCCCATCTTCAAATGATGTATGCCTTTGCTTTATTTTAGGCAATTTCAAGTGCTTTGCACATTAATTTGGTTATTCTAATTTATGACCAGCACATTATGCGGCTAATACTGAATTAAGTCTTGATTGAGGACCACTAATACTCCCCTCCTTCTCTTCCTTTGCTTACATATTTGCAAATCCTGCTGCATACAGACCCTGTATGAACACGTTTGGCCTCATCCACAGTGAACAAACGTTGATTTGCTTTAGGCAGACGGCACACATACAGGAACACAAAGACACAATTATCCTGTTAATTAAGACAACCCACACTTGTGCAGCGGTATAAACATACCTAGTTTTGCCCCCTCCCCCTCATTTGCATCAAGCTGGATGAGCATTTTGCCGTGATCACCCTGAAGTGGACATGTCTGTCTTGATAAACACTTTATGCAGATGAGCTTCCACTTGTTTTCCCTTTCTTAAGAGGGGGAGCGAGAGAGAGAAATAATACCTCTCTAATTGACCCATTTGGCTGCTCCTCTGCCCACGGGAGGGGGCCTTGGCTTTTAATGTTTGATCGGCCTAATTTCCCCAACACATCATTAGTGGCCATCTTCAGCCTCTACTCTTAATAACCTCTTTATGAGGCGAATGGATGCCGTTAAAAGTCTTTGTCTCCCTCATCCTGCTCCCTGGGTCCTGGTCCCTCCTCATTCTCCTAATTAAGTCAGATGTTTCAAAATATGGTAATGGGGCCTGAACTTGTTTGAATTGAATAAGCAAAGATCTCTTTGGACTCCTCTGTCATTTACATAATTTCATTATCAGGTAAAACACACTAATTGTGGAGTGTTGGTGTTTGTGTGAGGGAGAGCATGCGCAGGGTGAGCCAGCGGTTCCTTGGCAGAAATGCAGCGCTAATTACAAGGCGAATGGCAGGGCTCCAGAGCCAGGGGGTGTAAAAGCAACAAGCCATTTACACAGAGGCTAATAGATTCCTGAACACCAGCTCAGCCATACCAACATTGTAGGGCAACTTTTTCAGAGCAAAGCTGATATTTTATTACACATTGTATCCTAATAATAGGTCAGTAATGCTCACAAGAACACACCACTCATTTCCACTCATTTGGCATTTAAACCTGCCTTACAATACTGTAAAATCAGTCAAAAATGAAAGGGAGTCATTGTACTACGTGTACTGGAAGGCCTCTAGTCCCAGTGTTTGAATTGACATTGTACTGTATTTGTTCATAATGCTTCTTGCCTAGAAACAGTTTGTACTGCGCAAACTTCAATGATCGTCAGATATGTTTAGGAAGACAAAACAAAAATAACTGTGGTATGGACTGATTCACTGCCTGTATCTACCACATGCAGTCCTCATTTTAAGGGTTTCTAACACTAGAATTAAATTCATGAATCAAAACGTTACAGGTATGCTTTTGCATTAGTAGGGATCACTGACTGAGAGGGAAAAAGCACAAACAAATTGCATGTAAAACTGTCTCAGTGGTGTCTGGGAGGTTGCCAAGTCATGACAGCATGTTGACATCCTGCTTGTTTTCTGCGTTTGCCTCTGTATAACACGTGTTTCCTTTGTCATCATCTCACACAGCTGTTACCATCTCTCCTCATGGCACGCTATCAAGACTTCCCTGACATGCAAAACAACATAATCATGCTTGATTTAGACACTCAGCTGATGATTACAGATACAGCTGTACAGAGGAATGATAACAACATGAGTGACTTTATAGGCTGACTGACAACCTGGAGGAGATTTTTATTGGTTCATGTTTGCAGTTGGTATTTAATTAGTTCTATACACTGCAAATATCCATCCATCTATCTTCTTCCACTTAATCCTTTTTGGGTTGCGGGGGGGCTGGAGCCTATCCCAGCATCTTTGGGCGAGAGGCAGGGTCCACCCTGGACAGATCGCCAGTCCATCGCAGGGCCAACACAGAGAGACAGACAATCATTCACTCTCACAGTCATACCTAAGGACAATTTAGAATCCCCAATTGATGCCAGTTAACCCAACTTGCAAGTTTTTGGCATGTGGGAGGAAACCGGAGAAATCCTGGCATAAACCCACGCAGACACGGGCAGAACATGCAAACTCGACACAGATCACTGTTGGTCGGGGGCTGGGATCAAAGCCAGGATCCCCCGGCCAAGGGTGAGTTGCTGTGCTGCCACAGTGCTAACCACTCCGCCACCGTGCTGCCCCATTGCAAATGTGGCTTTTTGAAATATAAATTTGGTATTGTGGTGGCATCAATAAACGCATTCTCACATCTACTAGTGACACAGGTGAAGTGCTGCTGTGAGTTCCGGTCTCTCTTCCCCCGGCCGCAGTTGGCATTGCTGGCAAGATTGATTAGTGGCGTATCATTCCCATCCCCAGATGCCACCAGTGAGCTGAGCTTGCTAGTGTGTTCACTCTAGGTCACAAGTTGTGCTATAGGACTGTCAGGTGGTGGACGTCCTTATTATTTAAATGCCACTCTGATATCAGGGTGGTGTTAAAATGTAGAGGGGACCGTGTGGCGGTGTCAGTAAAAGCATTCCTACTTGCTTTGCCAAGTTTTTTTAACATTACAGGTAGAGCGTTGGACTTGAGTTCAGTCTCCATCAGAAGCCTCAGATTTCTCTCAACCTTCCTGGTCACATTATTTTTCTAAAATGGTATGTTACCTCTGGCAAAAAAAAAAAAAAAAAAAAAATGAGTGGAAGATTCTAAAGGACCAAGGAGTGTATTGTATTTTTCTGAAGAAACTGGGCTAAAAATGAGACTTAAACCTGAACCAAGTAATTTCTGACAACAAAATGGATGAACACTCCTTCCAGATTCCTTACAGATATATTTTATGCAGCATGTATTTGTAGTTTCCTATGTAAACTAGTGATTTTTGTACTATAAAAATGATCTCCAATTCTAATTTCTGATGGTAGGGCTGTTCATTTTTTGCATTATCATAGTATAAGCACACTTTTTCAGTCATCACAATCAAAGGAATTAAAAAGCTGTTTGATCATTGTGTTTGGCATGCATGTGCACATGTGCAAAAGTTAATGAAAAATGCCTGTATCCACCCTGCTTGTTAAATCTATACGGTGCATCCAGAAAGTCTTCACAGCGCTTCACTTTTTCCACATTTTGTTATGTTACAGCCTTATTCCAAAATGGATTAAATTCATTTTTCCCTTAAAATTCTGCACACAATACCCCACAATGACAGCATGAAAAGTTTTTTTTTTTGAGATTTTTGCAAATTTATTAAAAATAAAAAACTAAGAAATCACATGTACATAAGTACTCACAGCCTTTGCTCTGTACTTTTTGATGATGCACCTTCAGCAGCAATTACAGCCTCAAGTCTTTTTGAATATGATGCCACAAGCTTGGCACACCTATCTTTGGGCAGTTTGGCCCATTCCTCTTTGCAGCACCTCTCAAGCTCCATCAGGTTGGGTGGGAAGCGTCAGTGCACAGACATTTTCAGATCTCTCCAGAGATGTTCAATTGGATTCAAGTCTGGGCTCTGGCTGGGCCACTCAAGGACATTCACAGAGTTGTCCTGAAGCCACTCCTTTGATATCTTGGCTGTGTGTTTCCCCAGTCTGAGGTCAAGAGCGCTCTGGGGCAGGTTTTCATCCAAGATGTCTCTGTACATTGCTGCATTCTTCTTTCCCTCTATCCTGACTAATCTCCCAGTTCCTGCCACTGAAAAACATCCCCACGGCATGACGCTTCCACTGCCATGCTTCACTGTAGGGATGGTATTGGCCTGGTGATGAGCAGTGCCTGGTTTCCTCCAAACATGACGCCTGACATTCACGCCAAAGAGTTCAATCTTTGTCTCATCAGACCAGAGAATTTTGTTTCTCATGATCTGAGAGTCCTTCAGGTGCCTTTTGGCAAACTCCAGGCGGGCTGCCATGTGCCTTTCACTAAGGAGTGGCTTCCATCTGGCCACTCTACCATACAGGCCTGATTGGTGGATTAATGCAGAGATGGTTTCTCTCCTGGAAGGTTCTCCTCTCTCTGCAGAGGAACACTGGAGCTCTGACAGAGTGACCATTGGGTTCTTGGTCACCTCCCTGACTAAGGCCCTTCTCTCCCGATTGCTCAGTTTAGACAGCCGGCCAGCTCTAGGAAGAGTCCTGATGGTTTCGAACTTCTTCCATTTACGGATGATGGAGGCCACTGTGCTCATTGGGACCTTCAAAGCAGCAGAAATGTTTCTGTACTCTTCCCCAGATTTGTGCCTCAGTACAATCCTGTCTCGGAGGTCTACAGGCAATTCCTTTGACTTCATGCTTGGTTTGTGCTCAGATATGCACTGCCAACTGTGGGGCCTTAGACAGGTGTGTGCCTTTCCAAATAATGTCCAATCAACTGAATTTACCACAGGTGGACTCCAATTTAGCTGTAGAAACATCTCAAGGATGATCAGTGGAAACGGGACGCACCTGAGCTCAATTTTGAGCTTCATGGCAAAGGCTGTGAATACTTATGTACATGTGATTTCTTAGTTTTTTATTTTTAATAAATTTGCAAAAATCTCAAAGTTTTTTTTTTTTCACGTTGTCATTATGGGGTATTGTGTGTAGAATTTTGAAGCTAAAAATGAATTTAATCCATTTTGGAATAAGGCTGTAACATAATGTGGAAAAAGTGAAGCATTGTGAACACATTCTGGATGCACTGCATCTTACCAGCCTGTCTGTCTCTCATGCTCATACATACTGTACATTATTTAACCATTTAGCAGTGCCTGGGTGTTATTTTAGTCACACACAGCCTAGAAAATTGTGTTCAGATTCTTAATGTAGACCTATAGAAAATCACAACAGGCCCCTTTTCCATTTGTCATTGAGACCAAATGGTTATTAACTGCCAAACATGGTTAGACTGGGAGGAGCCAGCATTGGCAGCAGAATGGCAAACTGAATCTGGACAGTGTTCACAATAAATAATCCTTTATCTTGTAAAAAACTTAAAATGTTTTTTTTCCCCTGAAATATAGCATTTCTGTCCTTTTTAAATTGGAGAAAACTAATATGTTGGAAGGCTGAAAAAATTACATATCTAACGGGAGGATAAAGATCAAATGTATACTGTATATAGATTGTGCATAAGCTATTGTATATACTGTAGGTTGATATGAACTTTTTTGCTCACCAGCCACTGTGGCTAGTGATTTTCCAAAGTTACTAGCCACAATTTTGTGGTTGGAACATTATGTTTAATATGATCACATTGGACCATCGCATGCTAAAATTTACTTGGACTAAATTTACAACCGTTTTAAATGTAAATGACCCTTATAAATATGTACATAAAAAACAGCATTAGAAACACTCTGTTCAATTATTTATAAAGAGCACTAAATACTGTAAAATGGTAGAGAAAAATATTTGCAATATGAGCATGAAGTGCAAGTACATTTGGGTCCATCTCAATTCTCATTTGTACCCCTACCCCTATGAATTGGGACCCCCTTCATGGCTGTACGATATCATTAGTAGTTGTTAATGGATTTAACCTAAATGGACACTACCTGTTTTCACCAAAAAAAGAAGAGAAAGAAGAAGAAAACTGAGAACAAAACACAGTACTTACAGGAGTTGTGGTTTCGTAGTCTCACATTGCAATAGGTTTATTATCCCCCGCTGGTCAAAGCACAAAGGGGTTGAAGAGCCCTTTGGGCTTCAACCGAAGGGGGATTATGTTATTACTGTATCTTAGATGCCGTTTGAGAAAACTACAACCAGCCAAAGTGGCTAGTAGGAGTGGCTGTCTTTCCGGCCACTGCTGAAATCCATCAGCCATTGGCCGGTGTTGATGGCAAGCCCTGTGTAGGTTATATGTTAGAGGCATCCCTAATTGGATTTTATTTCACTTTCTCTTCTGACTTCAGCAAAGTTGAAAATGCAGTCCAGCAGTTCTGAGTGACTTCAGGATGGAGCTGTTTTTTTCATGTGTTCACTCTTCCCACTTTAATGTTTCTTCACTGATGTATGTGGCACAGACGGTACAGTTCATAATACACATTTGTGGAAATTTATTTCCTTGTAACCCTGTTTCAACTGGAGTGGTGGCCTAGGTGGTAGTGCATCCGCCCCACAACTGGGAGGTCGTGGGTTCAAATTCCGGCTGGGTCATACCAGACACCATAAAAAAATGGTACTTTCCGCCTTCTAGCTTGGTGTTCAGCATAATAGAATGGGGAAAGGAAAGTTAATGCACAGTGCTACCAGAGGACTTACCTCCCCCCACTGTAGCTTTCACTACTTACAGTAGCTGTGTGGCTGAGAGTCAGTGAAATGGAGATAGGCATGCCACCAGTATATAGAAAACATAAATGTCACTGTCGATCCCCATGTTCATGTTTTGTTAAAGACGCAGTCTGGTGGATATAAATCCCCTATAAAAACATATCTACAATGTCTAAAATGCTATCTTATACCCTTTTTTCTACAAAGAAAACCTTTTATTGTCTTACAGTTTCATGTCAAAATCTTTTCACTTCCCCCCTCCCTCAAACAGCAGGATCGGTGATTACTAGGCCAGACCACATACTACAAAGCTAATAGTAGCTAGCACTGCATTATCAGAATAAATCCTGTGATAAAAAGACTTACCAATTGAAGGACATGCCCAGTTGTGTGCACGGTGGCCCAGGATAATGACTGAAACTGCGCTGATCCTTGAAAACAATTTAATGGTAAAACCATCTTAATTTGGGGCCAGTTTTCAAAGCAGTTTGTTAAAAAAAGCTAACTAGCCTGGAGGATAAGTTCAGTTAGGCCAGAGTCCTGATCGACTCAATACTACCCACGTGCCAACACCAGGAATAGTTACATCACCAAAAACGCTTCGTCTCAACTCACATTCTTGCAGGGGGTGTGGCTTAAGTGATAATTTACAGCAGAAAAACAGAGAGGTGAGACATTTGAGCAGTTTTGCTCTTGATATGTCTTATAAGTTATAAAAACATGTTACAGACATGTTAACAAGAAAAAAAAAAACCTCGATTTTTGGCGGAGTGTCACTTTAAAGAGAGCAAACAGTTGTTTGAACCAAAGGTTTATATTGTGCTGAGGTGGAGTAAGAAGTTCAGCAGTCCCCCCCAAAAAGGACTACAAACTGCAACCGTTCCTAATTCCTGCAGTGTAGACAGGGTAGAATGGGAGGTTCTAGAACACAGAAAAACGTTAATGTTGTTCGAACAAACCTGTTAGTGACTACTAAGCCATCTTCAATACAATACATAGCACACCTTTTGCTTTGTTGGCTGGTTTTGATTCATGTATCCATTCCATCTTCTGACTTTAAGCAGCAAATGAGACGTAAAGCTGAATTTGAGGCATTACTTGTGAGACTGGCACTTCTCCAAAGGAGCATTATTGAGTGATGTGAAACTTTTGGTGAGGCAGTGGTGTCTTAGATATGTTCTTTCTAAGCTGGCAGTGTGTCGCTACCTGACTGAGGATTTTTAAAATGATAACCTAAACTTAATTGGCAGGGTTTTGTACAAGACTGCCATTTCTGTAACGAAAATCTAGTAGTACTTGCTTCCGTGAGAAGATGTTATTGTGATCCAGCCCAAAGTGGTCGTAACCTACTGCAGTAATTTTCTTCCTATTCAGTCACTTGCATCTTAGTCTCACTTGTCTTCGTTGCTGCTCAAATACAGTAACACAGCATGAGGTAGACTACTTCTTCCAAGAACATAACTTCTGATTTCAAAGTGGGATTACTGTAACACCTTGGCAGCTTTTCTCACTTACTTAGAGAAAATAAGATGGATACTTTTTAAAGTGTGCAGCCCATGCAGGCGTTCTCCTGCTGGCTTCCTCGTCTTTCTCTTCCTCTATTTCACACAAGACCTGGACACCATAGCTCTTCATCAGGTGCTGGCCGTCAGGGCCTCTTGCACATGCAGATGATTACCTTGTCCCCTGATTGCCATCATACGGGGAGGGGGAGATTTTTTTTCTTACAAATTAGTGAATAAATAGATACCCCTGCACCACTTCCACCACTCACCCCCTCTCTCCTATGCCAACTCCTCCCATCTAGCCCGTGCCTAATGACAGAGGCTGGGGAGCGGTAATGAAAAACTATACATCACAATCAGCTGGACAGTCCTATTCATGGCTATGCATTATGCTCACTAGTCATAATCATTGCTGCTCTGACAGAAGGGATGTGGAGAGAAGGTGAGGGGAAAAGAGGAGAAATGGGGAGAGGAGAAGAGTATTACAGAAGAACAGGTGATGTGAAATGGTTGGCGAGGAGGAGAAATTGTTTAATTGTCAGCAACAAAAGGTGAAAATGGAGGGGGGGACAGCGAGAGAGAGAGAGAGAGAGAGCACAGAGAAGCAGTAGAAGGGATAAAACTTCATCAGGACAGAGTAGATGCTGGACTTTCTTCCTAAATGAATGTACTGCACATCAGTCCTGCTGCACTGTAGTACCTGACTCAGTGAAGATTTTTTTTGTTTTTGTAGTTGTATTAAGGTTTATTGAATTGCTGTAGGCAGCACTGAAATCACATGTAGGGCATTGCACTTTAGCTGTAGTTGGGTGCTTGGTATACAAGTTTACTACAAAGATTATTTGCATCACCTGCTTATGCATAATACCAGCGTTAGTGGATGCAGTCTGTCCAAAGTCCAGCTGTAATTGTTGGATCCCCCCCCCCCTCACTTAAACATATTTGTTTCTTACCTTGAAGCCCTTTAGTGGGACACAATAGCAGCAATCTTGCAGGTTCATTGCATGCAACATAGTACAAGATGGGTTTAATAAAATCTTTATTACAGTCTGTGCCAGGAGTGTACAATGTTAGTTTTGAGGCATGACCGAATCTTCTACCTGCAATTTAAAATGGAGCAATACTAAAGGGCAAGAGCAGCTAAATACAATAGTTTTTTTCAAGTACTCTACCCTAAATTAGAGTACCAGAGACACTTGAGTATTTTTATGCTGCAAGTTAAACTCCATTGCAGTGTACAGAACCACAGATAATGGCTCCAGTCTTATTCCACACTGGCCTCTTCCTGTTGCAGGTTTTCTACTTTTTCTTGTTCCTATACTTTGGAGTTAAGGAGGCAGCTTTTGTGCAGCAAAATCAATAGGTGACCACTATGATGTCTAATAGCTAAATGCTTTTCAACACTTTTCTTGTGTCTCCCTGTATAGTCAATTTTACCTTTGGGGTCATTGTGTAATGGATTAGGATTTTAATGAGAGATTCTGTGGGGCTTTTATGCTGTGAGATGATTTTTATTGTGGAATGTTTACGCTTTTTTTTGGTTTTAGTAGATTTTATGGAAAGTTTTTTTGTAATTACTGCGAAACAGTTTTCATTCAGGGATGACTTTTTTTAAACAAGGTCACAGGATCGATTCCACTGCTGACAATCGGTGATCCTTCTGTGTGGAGTTTGCTCTGGTTTCCTCCCACAGGTCAAAGACATGCAGGTTTGGTTAATTGGCATCAACTGGGGATTCTAAATTGTCCTTAGGTCTGACTGTGAGAGTGAATGGTTGTCTGTCTCTCTGTGTTGACCCTGCGATGGACTGGCGATCTGTCCAGGTGTACCCTGCCTCTCACCCAAATACGCTGGGATAGGCTCCAGCCCCCCACGACCCAAAAAGGATTAAGCGGCAGAAGATGGATGGATGGACTTTTTTTAAACTTGCAAAGCAACGGATGTAGCCACGGGTGGCGTTAGGTCTTTTTTAGGGGTGCTGCAGCACCCCTAAATTGAAACTCAGCACCCCTAAAAATTGGAGTGAGAAAAGTTGTGATTATAAAGTTTTAGTTTGTCTTTGACAAAATGAAATCACATCCAAAACAGTGTGGCACAGTGGCAACATATTTTTCTGGGGGGTGGGGGCGGGGGACAGAAAACACACAACATGATTGTAAGCAGAATATGTTAATTTTATACGATTTCTTTTGAAAAAAATTTTGCACAGTAACTTTGCATATGGAGCTTACCATTTGAAGTATTGTACAACCAAGGCTTGAATGCTGGAATATTGGGCCAGCTGGACTCCCACCCAGACGTCCTGTACTTGGACTTTTTACTGGTGTCATCCTTCTCTCCTTTCTCTGCCCTCACTTCTCCTGGACCCTCTGCCCGAACACTTCAACACTTTCCTCTCCTTGGCTCCTCTCTTCTGTCTCATCGTTTCCTCTTTGAGCCCCTTCTAATTCAGGTTCTCTCTCTGTCTATGGTGGTATACAAACAGGTTAGAAAATACCAAGTGACATGTTTTGTCCTGCAGGATTTTTTGTCATGGGTTACATAAATGACAGAAAAATGTGTATTTTTTGTATTTTTATTCTAGGTGTTTTTTTTTTCCATTGAGAGAAAGAGAAGGGAAAACATTCATAATAGTAATTTACTCATGCATAATTACAATTACATATATAATCAGAGGTGAGTATAGTAGCCAGAAATTCTACTCATGTAAAAGCAGTGTTATGAAATTAATAATTAAAAGTAGGCAACCAAAAATGTCTAGTTAAGGATACAAAGAGCAGCCACTTATAAACTTGAGTAATGGCTTTAGTCTTCAAAGTTTGAGATTTTTATCAATTTTCTTATAGTTTTCTACTTTTCTCTGTAAATTTATCTAAATTTGAAACCATTTTCCTTATTTGTAATTTCCTCTTGTAAAATTATGACTTTTCTTGTATATTTGAGACTTTATTATAAACGTGGATTATTTTAGAGATAATTTTGTCTATTTTTTTAAATAAAATTACTGTTTTTTTAATAAATTTGAAACAGGTTGTGGTAAAATTTTTAATTTTTTCCTTATACAATTTACACTTTTGACCATAATTTTGCAGAGCCAGAACAGAACAATAATTTAACTCTGATTTCAAAGAAAAAAGTATTAATAAAATTATATTTAATGAAATAAATTAAGTTAAATTACCAAAAATGCCGTTATTTCTGTTATAATATTTCTACACATTTATAGTTTTTTCTAGAACTCTCCTCACCAACTAGACAGCAGGAAAATCCTCCCTTATTTTGAAATCCAAATATTGGCACATTTAGTTTTACTCTAGCCTTTCCCTGGATTTGAAGCCTAACCACACTTGTTAGCTAAGTGACTCTTCATTATTGTTCCTGTTACCAGCGGTTTAACCCAATGACTGCTACAAGTGCTCCATGGTGCCATAAGCCCCTAGTGGTCAAGATTTTTTTCAAGAAAATATTCAGTTCAGATGTCAGAGATTTCCAAGGCTATAACTTGAAAGTGGTAAGAGATAATGCCTTACTGTCAATTAGAAAGATGTAGAATATGATCCAAAGTTTGAGATAGGAGTAAATTTACACATCTAATTTGCGTAATGTGATGCAGCCATAACAAATTACATAACTTTCGGTCAAAAATTGACTTTTGGACATATTTACAAAGGATGGTTTTGTTTTCTTGTCACCGGTTTTGTTATGGGTTTTTTTTGTTATCTTCTCTTCAAAGTATATGAACCAGAACATTAGTAGAATGTCAACAAACAAAGAAATTTGTCAGACTTACCGCTGGCCAGACGGCTCTCGCTTCACCCATTTCCGTCCATCCTGGTTGTTATTTTGCCTTCTGTCGGTCATTTGCGCTTCGTCCAGAAACTCTTATATTATCCCACCTCAATTTTGCTTTTATTCCGCCACAGTTTTTCTTATATGACGACATGGAACCGGCGCGATTGTTGTCTAGTCACATGGCACTGGGGGCGGCAGCAGGTGAACATCAACCAGCTTCGCCCACCCTCTGTTATAACAAAATGTAAACATTTACCTTCATAAGCTAAATAATCTCATTTTAGAATCATAGTTGGCAAATTTTGGAGCAAATGGCTCCTCCGTCTGCGATTGAGTACATCCACAGCGATCAGTAACATCCACATTTGTTTGTCTAAAAATTTCTTCTTCTCTGGTGTCCAGAAGCAGAAGCAGAAGTGGGCGGTGCAGTGGAGCAGTGGTTAGCACTGCAGCAGCACAGCAACTCACCCTTGGCCATGGGATCCCTGGTTCAATCCCAGCCCCTGACCAACAGTGATCTGTGTGGAGTTTGCATGGTCTCCCCGTATCTGCGTGAGATTACTCCGGGATTTCTCCAGTTTCCTCCCACATGCCAAAAACATGCAGATTAGGTTAACTGGAGACTCTAAAGTGGCCCTAGGTGTGAATGTGTGAATGGTTAAGGGATAGTGCCGTACCGTGGCTGCTTCATCCATCCAGGTGGATGCCCACAATTTCCCCTCTGGGGATCAATAAAGTATACAAAAAAAAAACATGCTTATGTCTGCCATCAGTCCTCCAAGGCAAAAGCAGTAAGTTATACGTGTCTGCCACCTTGTGAGGTGGAATCCTTTGAACAACATAAATCAACTGGGGAGTTTTTGGCCACGTCATATAACATCACATGACAGGCGCACCGCTACGCCTGTGGCAGTGAGGGGACTATCTGTCAATGAAACCTTGCCACAAGAAGGGTTAAAACCACCATAAATGACTCCACCGCTTACATACCTCTTCTGCCTTTTTTTCCTCATTTAAAGCACTTGAATAAGCTCATGCTTCTCTCAGACAGCGACGCTAGAGAGACACTTTCTCGACTGGAATAGTAATGTGGGTGGCGCACTTCTGAACTCCGACACGTGGATGATTGTCACGTGTGTTGTTCATGTGCGTGCTTGCGGAGTGTCATTCCTAAATTTATTTTTCCTGAGTGTGGTGGCATAGTTTCAGGGGTGGCAGGTCATCACGCGGAAAAGTTACCAGTGGAAACCCCACAGTAGTTCATTGTTGAAAGTTTTTGAAAATGAAAATGAAAACAACTCCCGCCACGCAAATGGTATGAGCCCTCCTCTCACACACTTCTCTCTCCTGGTTGCCCCCATCCTGATGCACGCACGCACGCACGCACGCACACACACACACACACACACACACACACACAGATCCCTCCCTATCCCAACAGCGGGAAAAGTGAGGGGACAGGAGGCCTCTGCAGCTCTTCTAGAGGTAACACACTCATAATGCTGTATGACGCCAGCCTCAGCTGGAATATTCTGCATGACTAGTTTTTGGGTCTGTCTGAATTTATTTGGTAAGAGTATGATGCAGGACAGCGCGGTGGCGGAGTGATTAGCACTGCGGCAGCACAGCAACTCACCCTTGGCAGGGAGATCCTGGGTTCGATCCCAGCCCCCGACCAACAGAGATCTGTGTGGAGTTTGCATGTTCTCCCCGTGTCTGCGTGGGTTTACTCTGGGATTTCTCCGGTTTCCTCCCACATGCCAAAAACATGCAAGTTAGTTTAATTGGCATCAAAACTGGGGATTCTAAATTGTCCTTAGGTCTGACTGTGAGAGTGAATGGTTGTCTGTCTCTCTGTGTTGGCCCTGCAATAGACTGGCGATCTGTCCAGGGTGAACCCTGCCTCTCGCCCAAAGATGCTGGGATAGGCTCCAGCCCCCCCGCGGCCCAAAAAGGATTAAGCGGAAGAAGATGAATGAATGAATGAATGAGTATGATGCATACCTGAAACATTTAGGTTTCAAAGTATGTGAGGTTTACACCTGGGGTGGGGGTTAGAAAATGGGCACTTAATAGGCTAAATAGCCTATAATACAACAGAAAATGCTGCATCCTTGTTCATTTTATTTTTGATTTTTAATGTATGAGGAAAACCTTACAAATTTATGAGAGTAAACTTGTGAACAATTTACTTAATTAACTACAATTTAATTACTTTGTGAACAATTTTTGCTCATGGATTGACATTTTTTTTTCTTGAATTTGTGACTTTTGTGTCATAAACTAGCATCTTTTTACCTCCGCCAAAGGAGGACGGAGGTCATATTTTTAGTGGCATTGGTTTGACTGTTAGCAACATGACTGAAAAAGTTATGAACGGATTTTGATGAAATTTTCAGGAAAGGTGTGTAATAGCACAGGGAACAGATGATTAGATTTTGGTGGTGATTCAGATCACGATGTGGATGCAGGAATTTTTTTGATTATTTTATATACTAATCTGGTGCTTTTCATGTATTGCCCCTTTAAGATGTGTCCACTCAGTTACGTGCGTGGTCATGCTATACACAACAACCACTGCTGCCTCTAAGAAATCAAGTCCTGCTACCCACTCCCCACTCCACCGACACCCCCCCCACTCCCAACACACAGCCCCCCATCCTGACCCTGACCAAGACCCAGGTGAGGACGGAGCTGAGGAAGATCAAGGCGAGGAAGGCGTCGGGACCGGACGGCATCAGCGCAAAGCTCCTCAAGTCCTGTGCAGACCAGCTGTGTGGGATTGTGACGTATATCTTCAACATGAGCCTGAAACTGGGGAGGGTACCACAGCTGTGGAAAACATCTTGTGTGGTACCTGTACCAAAAACTTCCCACCCCAAAGACCTGAACAGCTTCAGACCGGTGGCCTTGACGTCCCACTTGATGAAGACCCTGGAGAGACTGCTCCTTGCTCATCTCCGCCCCCTGGTGGAACCAGCGATGGATCCACTCCAGTTCGCCTACCAGCATGGCATTGGGGTGGAGGATGCGGTGATCTTCCTCCTTCACCGTTCTCTGTCCCACCTGGAGAAGCCCGGGAATATGGTGAGGATCATGTTCTTTGACTTCTCCAGTGCTTTCAACACCATCCAACCGATGATCCTGAAGGACAAGCTGCTGCGCGCAGGGGTGGACCAGCACCTGTCATCATGGATCCTGGACTACCTCACGAACCGGCCTCAGTTTGTGAGGACCCGGGACTGTGTTTCCGACACGATCATCAGTAGCACGGGGGCCCCCCAGGGAACGGTGCTGGCTCCCTTCCTGTTCACTCTTTATACTGCGGACTTCTCACACAACACAACACATTGCCATCTACAGAAGTTCTCTGATGACTCTGCGATCGTTGGTCTCATCTCCAGCGGAGATGAAGCTGAGTACAGAGGGCTTATCCAGGACTTTGTGGACTGGTGCCATCGGAACTGCCTCCAGATCAACGCGAGGAAAACTAAGGAGCTGGTGGTGGACTGCCGCAGGCATGGGCAGCCCCTCACAGCACCAGTAAATATACAGGGAACAGACATCGAGATGGTGACATCCTACAAGTACCTGGGTATTCATCTGAACAATAAACTAGACTGGTCACACAATACTGACGCACTCTACAAGAAGGGACAGCGCAGGCTGTTCCTGCTGAGGAGACTCAGGTCTTTTGGTGTACAAGGGGCGCTGCTGAAGTCATTCTATGACACGGTGGTGGCATCAGCCATCACTTTTGGAGTGGTCTGCTGGGGCAGTGGCATTACTGCAGCCGATAGGAAGAGACTGAACAAACTGATTAAGAAAGCTAGCTCTGTCCTGGGGCAACGCCTTGATCCGATGGAGGAGATAGAAGAGAGAAGGACGGTGGCTAAACTGTCATCTCTGCTGGAGTCCGAGTTCCACCCTATGCAGGACATACTGGATGCACTGAGGAGCTCATTTAGCAGCAGACTACATCATCCCAGGTGCACAACCGAGAGGTTTCGTAGGTCCTTCCTACCAACGGCTGTCAGACTGTACAACCTAAGCAGGGCTGCTCGCAGAGATAGCAAAAAGACGTAACAAACTAATAGTTTTTTTTTTTTTTTTTTTGAATGCAAAAGATGCAATAGACTTACACAATGGTCCTCTCCGGCATACAACTAGGAACATACCGGTCGCTATGGAGGGTGAGAATATGTATGGGCACATAATCATACCATGTAGGATAACTAAATAGACGGTTATGCTGTTTCATCCCACCTAGCAACAATGCTCTGCACTGTGTGTGTTTATATATTTACATATTTATTCCATCTAGCTACAATGCTCTGCACTGGGTGTGTTTATATTTATATATCTATATATTTATTCCATCTAGCTACAATGCTCCGCACTGTGTTTTTATATATCTACATATTATTCCATCTAGCTACATTGCTCCGCACTGTGTGTGTTTATATACTTGCATATTTATTCCACCTAGCTGCAATGCTCCGTACTGTGGGTGTTTATATATTTACATATTTATTCCATCTAGCTACAATGCTCTGCACTGTGTGTTCATATATTAATATATTTATTCCATCCAGCTACAATGCTCTGCACTGTGTGTCTGTGTGTGTGTGTATATATATATTTTATAGTAATATGTACATATGTATATTAGCTGCTCTTGCTTGCTTGTTTTTTTGTTTTTTTGTTTTTTTTCTTGCCTTCTGATTGTTGCTCTGAGTGTTGCTATCCCTGTTCTGTTGCAATCCTGGAATTTCCCCGTTGTGGGACTAATAAAGACTTATCTTATCTTATCTTATCTTATAGGGCCACATGCTTCAGCAACCTGGAAGCCAAACACTGCAGAAAAAGCATTAGGAGGTGTGTACACCAAACTTGTTTTTTTCTGCTGTGGACGACTATTTTCTATTCATTCTCTATGTAGTCCAGTGTTTACAGTGCTGAGCACCCTCGGTGCTGAAACGCTTTGAGCGGTGGCCGCTTTTTGTCTCGGTGCTCAGGGCTGAAAAAAACTTCAATTTGTCATACTACTGTACAGCTGCACTCGTCAATGTCAGACCTTTCTAAGCAGCCAGTCAGAATTAAGGAAGCGCGAGACATAGGACGCTGGTACAGGAAGACAAGAACTGGAGGTGACGGACAGTGGAGGCTGAACTTTGCTACATCAAACAACCCGGTACTCTTTGATCTGACACTAAAAGGATATCCTCCAGAACTACTGGATGGATTTGGATGAAATTTTCACCAGAGGTGGTTCTTGGCCCAAAGGTGAACTCATAAGATGTTGGCGGTGATCCATGAGTGCATGCCTCCGCCAAAGCCCTATTTTGCAATGTACAGATGGATGGCGATATGGACAGACAATGGGACAGAGCCTTGGCAGAGGCCTGTGCTCTCTGACTGCCCTCTAGTTTTCTTCTGTCTTTGCATTTTTGCCTCAACAATTTTCCCTCATCTTTCCATTGATTTTTTTTTCCTTAATTTTTTTTTTAATTATTCCAAATGAGCTACATTTTTCTTGTGATTTTCTGGCCTTAGTCTCAACAATTTATTCATTTTCGTTTTCTTAATCAGTTTATTAAAACTTTGAAATAACATCCTTTGTTTGCATTCTCAGTGACTAATTGTATGTATGGGAATTTTTTTCCTCATAAATTTGCAACTTTTGCCATGAATTTGAAACTTTTATTTTTTAAATTCAAGGTTGTGTTTCTTGTAATTTTGCAGTTTTTTCTTTCATGAATTTAGTACATATTTGAAATAAATGAGCATTTGTCCAGTTCATAATTTTTATGGACAGGATTTCTAGGCACAGGGAACAGGGAAGGGAGGGTGTCATGCTTGGTGACTGCACAATCTCATCTCTGTTGTTTGCAGATGATGTTGTCCTGCTGGCTTCATCCAGCAATGACCTACAGGTCTTACTGGGATGGTTTGCTGCCGAGTGTGAAGTGGCTGGGATGAGAATCAGTACCTCCAAGTCCGAGTCCATGGTCCTCAGCCAGAAAAAGGTGGATTGTCCTCTCCGGGTTGGGGACAAGCTCCTGCCCCAAGTGGAGGATTTTAAGTATCTTGGGGTCTTATTCACGAATGAGGGGAGAATGGAGCGAGATATTGACAGACGGATCAGAGCAGCATCTGCAGTGATGCAGACATTATACCGGTCTGTTGTGGTGAAGAGAGAGCTAAGTTCTAAGGCAAAGCTGTCGATTTACCAGTCAGTCTATGCTCCTACCCTCACCTATGGTCATGAGCTTTGGGTAATGACCGAAAGAATGAGATTGGGGATACAAGCGGTTGAAATGAGCTTTCTTCATAGGATTGCTGGACTCACCCTCAGAGATAGAATAAGGAGCTCAGTCATCCGGGAGAGGCTCAGAGTAGAACCGCTGCTTCTCCACATTGAAAGGAGCCAGTTGAGGTGGTATGGCCATCTGATCAGGATGCCTCCTGGACACCTCCCACTTGAGGTGTTTTGGGCATGTCCCACTGGGAGGAGACTCTGGGGCAGACCTAGGACTCGGTGGAGAGACTATGTCTCCCAGCTGGTCTGGGAACGGCTTGGTATCCTTTCTGAAGAGCTGGAGCAGGTGGCTGGGAAGAGGGATGTCTGGGCTTCTCTGCTTGAACTGCTGCCTCCACGATCCAGACCTCCGGAAAATCAGTAGAAGATCGATGGATGGATGGATGGATGGGCATTTGTCCCTATAAATATGTTACGTTATTCTTGTAAATTTGAAAGTTTTATTGTATATATGTTTGTGATGTTTTTTTTCCTTGTAATTGTGTAGCTTTTTCTCAAAGTTTTGCACCTTTGGAACATTGTGAGACTTTAAAATTATGACAAAATATTTATGCAAAATGGATAATAAAGTAACTTTCTTTCTTTCTTTCTTTCTTTTTTCCAGTCACTGGGATTCACTTGTTAAGGCAAAAGTGGGATAATTCTGACCTCTGTTAGAACATTAAGTGTGATGGCTGAATGTTGCTACTTAACAAATTGGACCAAAAATGCCAGGGCCAATTTTTGTGTTTTGCCTCAGTCCAGACCTGGGTAAGACAGCTCGTAGCAGACGTTTTTCTCTAATGGTTGCATTGCGCTGTTTGAATTCAAGCGAAAGAAGCTGTTGTTTTAGTATAAGCAAAATGTTAAATCCAAGCTGTCACTGTTTTTATGTATCATCACGCACCATGTTCACTAAATAGAAGCTAGGGAGGAAATGGATGAAAAGATGATAACTCTAACAAAATGCGTATGTGTGTGTGATGGAGCTCACTGGGTGCTCAGTACCCCTAAAGCTCTGATCCTAGAACTGTCCCTGGATGTAGCACTGTGCCAAAGGCAGATTTCCCTTAGGGGACAATAAAGTTTACTCTACTGTACTCTACTCAGGTACTTCAACTACAACTATGTTTTCACACCTGAAAGTCTGCACAAAGGCCTGGACCAAAGTTCATGGTTTCACTCCGTCGTTTAAATTTGGTCCGGTTAAGTTTGGTTTCACAATGCTTCTTATCCAAGCAAACCAAACAACTTTACATGATGCACCTAAATGCTGTTGTCATGGCAACATTTGTGTAGTTGGCACAGACCACCATAGTTAGCAAACATGCTACTGACTCTCTGAGGGGTTTTCTGCTGCTCTGGCCACATGACTTTAATTTAAAACTGGCCAAGACTCCATTAATTAAGAGGTGAACTAGTTTAGTAAGGCTAGAATATTAGCCACTAGGTGGTGCGTGAACACGCAGCGGCCTCCCTTCTTTCTTCATGTTTTGTGCCATTTAGCGTTGTTTAATTATACCTAAGTGTATATTCATGTGTTTTATGGATGTATATGATGCTGCGCACAAGCTACAGTCGCCACAGCCTTCTGGAGATAAGGACGATGTCCAAACATTACGTCCTGGATCAGAGCCTTATAGAGGAACTCCGTGGCCTAGGTCTTCTCTACCAGACCACCACACCCCTGGACTCGACTGCTGTGTCTCATCCCAAATGGAGACACCATAGATGGTGTGAGCTGTGACAAAAAAGTGGTAAAGGTGGAGGTATCTGAATGAAGCTAACTGCTAGCCCACATAGACTCCCGATCCCTTCCCTCATTCTGACCAACGTGCGCTGACTTGGTAACAAAATAGACCACACACAGGTCCTGAGAACTACACAACATGATGCGTGGAATAGCTGTGTTTCTATCTTTACAGAAATGTGGTTAAATGACGATATACTGGACTCTGCCATTCAGTTAGCAGGGCTAACATGCTATCGTGCTGACAGACTGCTCAAGGAAGGAGAGAAAACGTGAGGCAGAGGAGTCTGTGTGTACATCAGTGACGCTTGGTGCCATGATGCAACTGTTGTGCATAAACACTGTTCTCCATTGGTGGAGTTTTTGATCATCAATTGCTGACCCTTTTACATTCCGAGAGAATTTTCATCCGTCCTACTAGCCACTGCGTATGCCCCGCCCACTGGCTTCAGCGAGAGGAGTAAAGCACTAAATGAACTCTATCAGGCCATCAGTGAGACACACACAGCACATCCAGACGGATTCCTCATCACGGCAGGAGACTTCAACCATGCAGATTTAAAGGCCCTCCTACCAAAACTACACCAACATGCAGACTTTCCAACAAGAGGAGACAATTTGCTGGACCTGGTGTACACAACTCACAAGAGAGCATACAGAGCCTTCGCCCTTCCCCACCTGGGTCTCTCTGATCACATCACCATCTTGTTAAGGCTGGCATACAAACCCAGAGTGAAAACAATCAGACCAACAAAAAAGCAGGTGCGTGTGTGGCCAGAAGGGGCCTCTGGTGCTCTGAAAGACTGCTTCAGCAATACAGACTGGGACACTTTAAAGCACGTAGCCACTCACAATGGACACACAAACCTAGAGGACTACACTGAAGTTGTTGTAGCATACATAGTTAAATGCATTGATGATGACACTCACTGCAAAATCATCACTGTTCGTGCCAACCAGAAGCCATGGATGACAGCAGAGGTCCACAGGCTCCTGAGGGGTCAGGACGCAGCCTTCAGGGCCGGTGACAATGCAGGACTAACAACAGCTATGGCCAACCTGTCCCGTGGCATCAAGGAGGCATAACGACAGTACAGCAAGAAAATCTCCAGCCACTTCAGCAACACCAGAGATGCAAGTTCCATTTGGCGTGGCATACAGACCCCTCACCAACTGCAAACCTCTACCTCAGGCCTGTGCGAGTGACATCACTTTACTTAACAACCTAAATGACTTCTTTGGCCGCTTTGAAGCACAAAACAGCACATCAGCACAGAAGACCACTCCTCCTCCAGATGAGCAGGCCATAAGTCTGGATCCGGCTAGCGTGAAGAGGGCCTTCTGCAGGATCACCCCATGTAAGGCAGCTGGTCCAGACAACATACCTGGTCGCGTTCTGAAGGACTGTGCAGAGGAGCTCAACAATGTTCTGGCCGACATGTTCAACATCTCCCTGAGTAAAGCTGTTGTCCTTGCATGTTTCAAAACTGCTACCATAATACCAGTCCCAAAGAAGCCCGTCCCATCCAGCTACAACGATTACCGGCCCTTAGCACTGACCCCCATCATAATGAAATGCTTTCAGCGGCTGGTCATGCAGAGCGTCAAGTCCGTCCTTTCTCCCTCCCATGACCCATCTCAGTTTGTATACAGGTCAAACAGATCCACAGAAGATGCCATCACTGCTGCTCTCCATCCAGGGCGAAAAGGTACCGGAAAAGGTCTCGGGGAAAAGGTACCGGAGCCTCCGGGCCTGCTCCACAAGACTACTAAACAGCTTTGTTCATCAGGTCATCAGGACCTTGAACTCTGCCCCCCCCCATCCCGGACCATAATGCACTCATCCACACAATTACTACCTCAGCAGTTGGCACAGAGATACTGGCACACCAACAGTAATATCTGCTGCTGTATGTCTCTGCACTTTACTGAAACCATTTACACAAATGTCATACCTGCTGCTGTCTGTTATTGCAATACTGATCATGTGCAGTCCTGTCTCCACCTACACTACGACATTGAAGAAGAAGCCATCTCTGATGTCATTCAGTCCATCCAGCCAATCATGTACAGTAGAACAAAATTGCATTTCTCCTATCTACAATGTTAATCATATGTAGAATCAAGAGAGGTCTCTGCCGTGCAAGGCGCCACCACAAACAACTTCTCTTTCCTCCATTCTATTACACTGAGCACCAAGGTAGAAGGCGGGAAGTATTTTTATATGGTCTTTGATATGACCCGGCCAGGACTTGAACCCCCATCCTCCCGGTTGTGGGGCGGATGCTCTATCAACTAGGCCACTACTCCGGTGGTGAACTTACAACTACGAGTATTACTGTTCTACTTTTCTGTATATAGGATTGCTGGGTTTCATTGTTTATCTTTATTTGCACTTTGGGAGGTCTGGGTCTATCTTTTGTCACTACTTGCACTACGGGTACCATCACTGTACATAGACTGCTGTTGTTGTTTTCCAGCCTTGTTCCTTTTTCTTTTTTTTATATTGTGCACACCACTGAAGAGAGAGAGAAACATCATTTCAGTTCTCCTGTATGCCCTGTATGTGTAGCAGTATTGACAAATAAAATCTTTGAATCTTGAACCTTATCCAGAGCTACGTTCCGATCTACAGTGTACTTCAACGGTACTCCCTGCTCCGTTCTCAGGGAATATCAGTTAACTGCCCTTCACAAAATTTCATTTGAAAGTAGGGGTGGGCTCAAAAGATCGATCCAACGATTTGAATCGATCCACGTTTGACTGAGTCGATATCGATCCACAAAATCCATGGATTCAATAAATTTTCAAATAAATTATTTGATTTCTGATAATTTTAATCAGTCAAGTAGCAATAATGAATAAAGTTGAAGTCTTCACTTGTATTTTTTACATTACCTTTTGTGCCTTTGATTTTCAGATTATGGCAAATCTAAAATATTTTTACTAAGAATCAAATGGGTTAAATGAGACCAGAATGGCAGTCTTCAGGCTGCCATTTGTACAAATTTATTCAACTGATTTTTTTTTCAGTATGTAATTTAAAATGGCAAGGACAACCCCTCACAGCACCAGTAAACATACAGGGAACAGACATTGAGATGGTGACATCCTACAAGTACCTGGGTGTTCATCTGAACAATAAACTAGACTGGTCACACAATACTGACGCACTCTACAAGAAGGGACAGCGCAGGTTGTTCCTACTGAGGAGACTCAGGTCTTTTGGTGTACAAGGGGCGCTGCTGAAGACATTCTGTGACACAGTGGTGGCATCAACCATCACTTTTGGAGTGGTCTGCTGGGGCAGTGGCATTACAGCAGCCGATAGGAAGAGACTGAACAAATTGATCAAGAAAGCTAGCTCTGTCCTGGGGCAACGCCTTGACCCAGTGGAGGAGATAGGAGAGAGAAGGATGGTGGCTAAACTGTCATCTCTGCTGGAGTCCGAGTCCCACCCTATGCAGGACATACTGAACGCACTGAAGAGCTCATTTAGCAGCAGACTACGTCATCCTAGGTGCGCAACCGAGAGGTTTCGCAGGTCCTACCTACGGCTGTCAGACTGTATAATCTAAGCAGGGCTGCTCGCAGAGATAGCAAAAAAAACGTGACGACCTAATAGTATTGAATGCAAAAGACGCAATAGACTTACACAATGATCCCCTCCAGTATACAACTAGGACAATATCGGTCGCTACGGAGGGTGACAATATGTATGGGTACATATTCATACTATGTAGGATAACTAAGTAGACGGTTATGCTGTTTATTCCGTCTAGCTACAATGCTCCGCACTGTGTGTATATATATTTATATATTTATATGTACATATGTATATTTGCTGCTCTTGTTTTTCTTGTCTTCTTGATTGTTGCTCTGAGTGTTGCTGTCCCTGTGCTGTTGCAATCCTGGAATTTCCCCATTGTGGGACTAATAAGGGCTTATCTTATCTTATCTTTTATGTGATTATCTAAACCAGGGGGGTCCAGTCATGTACCATGGAGGACCAAGACCCTGCAGGTTTTCTTTTCTACCCAGTCTCTTCAGCAGGTGTTTTCACTGATCAGCAATCAGTGGGAAGAAATTCAGTGGACTCTGCGGTTGAAGACACTGGTTAGAGGTAAAGCCTGCAGGGTCTTGCCCCTATGGCACATGATTGGACACCCCCGCTCTAAACTGTGGAATATACAGAAAATGTATATCGTGATGTATATTGTTATTGTGATATACGATGACTTGCATCGTGATATGAAGTTTTGGTCATATCACACAGCCCTGTTTCTGGCCAATAATTCTGGTCCAGATCAAACTGAAAAGTCTGAAACTCTGGACCAAATGAGTTAGTTGTGACAATACCATAAAACTGGAACAGAGTACTATACTGTATACAATATACTGCTGTGTGCTGTTTGGATGGTCCAGTAAAATAGCTGTTAAAAAGTTGCCCCGTAGACACAATGGATACACATAAATGGAATGATCTGGCTCACCAGCAGAGATACAAACAGTGATGCTACATACGCCACACGGCTTGGGTCACCTTTTTATGAGTTTACCAAAGGACAGAGTTAAAAAAGAACAAAAGTTACAGCAAAGATATAGATGTTAAATATAAGACAAGCGATACCAATTTTTTCCCCCCAAACGATCATGCATACCCAGACACATACCAACACATGTAGGCGCTTGGTGTGAATTGAATGTTTGGTGCTCGTTAGCCAGGATGGCTGCTCTACATCGGCTTGTTCTGCAGCCACCGCATGCTGAGTTGCTTCTTCCATCCACCATTGTCAGGAAAGTAAAGTGGATGGTGTGCGTGTCAGAATATGCAGTGGCAGTGTGTAGGTGTACTTGCATGGCTTTGCATTCGTTTGTTATAGCAAGGTAGGCAGCAAACAAGAAAGCCAGGGAAGAGCAGAAAAAGGGATTGGTGGAGGAAACAAAGAATGACAGACACAAAGTAAGGAAATAACAGAGGTAGAGCAGGCGCATGTTCACCCAGAATCCTTTGAGGGAGCTTTGTATTAGGACAAAGCTGCGCAATAAAAGTCGGATCACATAATCACTTTGACTAGAGCGAGAAAGTAGAACAGCTAAAATACCCGGGGGACAAATAATAAGGTTCCCCCTATCAAACACGTTGGGACCATCTGTTGCCAGGTGTATGTGTACAGAAGTGTGTGTTCTGTGTATGTGTAAGCCTCACACTAAGAGAGAGAGAGGAAAAAATTGGAAATGTGGAAGCTGTTAAATCTCGCTCACACACACACACACACACACACACACACACACACACACACACACACACACACACACACACACACACACCTTTCCTCTGTCTGTTTTTATAGACTCATTGCTTACAAGCCACCAAATATCACCACTGTTGTTAATCCCATGCAACGTGTCTAATGAGACCATACTTCACAGGTTGTGTCTATGTGTGCACGGATTCACTTAGTATGTATACATTAACACGAGAGGGGGTGTGTGTGTGTGTGTGTGTGTGTGTGTGTGTGTGTGTGTCACCTCCGACCTTGCCATCACCCACATCTCATTCCCTCTCATTAAATATGTATATCTTGTCACACAGTCTGCTTAACATCTCTTCAGACACACACCCCTACCTGCCAATAGCAAATTCTAGCAAATGATTGGAACAAGGTTGTAGAGGCAAAGAAGAAGGGAACATTGGCCTATTAATGGGTGAGGATGAGACAAGAGGAGCAGATACTAGTTTGGGTCTAATGATCCTTTTTCTTTTTTTGTCCAAGCAGTGTTGTCGAAGTACAAAATTCCACTGTGGTTTTCTGCGTCTTTGTGCAGGGAGTTTTTGATCGAATCTTGACCTGATGAGATTGATGTGCTTCAGTAATAAAACACAGGCCTCCTGTAAAACATCCAGCATCTTTGGCATTAATTATTGACAGAGCCGGGGCACTGCTCGAGGGCTTTACAAGAGGAGAAAACATCTCACCGACCACCGGGATAGTTTATCACAAACACAGCCAGAGTGGTGCTCAGACAAAGTGACGTGCTAATTTAAAAACATCCAGGTTTGGTTTACTTTTTGTCTATCTTTCCAGATAAGTAATGAAAACAATGAAAGGACATTGAAAGGTTTTATGATGACACTTGATATTGCTGTTACTAGTGATAACAATACATGGGGTATCTGTAGCTGTAAGGAGGTTAAATGCAATACTATTAAAGACCTTTTCAAGACCACTTTTAGATTTGAGACCTTGCATTTGTGAAATGGCTTATATTAGCCTCATCTCATTATTACCGGAACTAAAATTACCACAAATTTTGGGTCACTAATCACACTCGTATTGAATTTTCACTTCACCCGAATAAGCAAAAGTCTCTAATTTACAAAAAAAGTCACAAATTTAAATGAAAAGGTTGCTGCCTTGCAAGAAAAGGTTGCACATTTGTAACTTATTAGGCAAATTCTGCCCCTTTTGCTTACTGTTACATAAAAATTCAAAAAGTCTATTTTGTTTGTCATGTCTGTTGTATTTTCAGACCTCTGAAAACAGATTTGAGGATTGATTGTCATTTTTAGTTCATTCCGGTGAAGCTGAAAGGTACTAATGCAATGGTGTGGCATCTATCGTCCATCCATCCATCAGGACCTGTACTTATATAGCACTTTTGTAGTCTCAAAGACCACTCAAAGCACTTCATGAGTACTAACCCTCTATGCTAAGAGCCTATAGGAGAAAGATACCTAGGAACAATTTAGAATCACCAGTTAACCTAACGTGCATGTCTTTGGATTGTGGGAGGAAACCGGAGCACCCGGAGTAAACCCACACAGCACAGAGAGACATGCAAACTCCACACAGAAAGGTTCCTACTCCTGCCAGCCTGGGGATTCAAACCTGGAACCTTCTAGCTGTTAGGCAACAGTGCTAACCACTGCACCACCATGCTGCCCTGTCCGTCCGTCAATCTGTCTGTCCACCTGTCCGTAGTTCATGGGAATTGCTACTCCTCCTTGGCAATTGCCCCAATGGTCACCACACTCACACATAAGTCCTCAAGTGGTTCTGCATCATGGTTATGCTCAATTTCAAGGCTAAAGGTCAGGAGATCTGGGGCCTCATGTACAAAGGGTACTTGTGCACAAAAACATGGTGTATGCACTTTTCCATGGAAAATTTCAGATGTATGAAGAATGAAATGACCATGGAAATACTATGCACAGCCCCACGCCAGTTTCATGGCTGGTGTACGATGTTTCTACTGTTAGTGGTCCATTGGCAACACTTAGAGGTGATGTTGGGAGACTGATAATGACGTAAAAATTATTGTACACATTCAAGTGTGCACAATTAGAGGAGTGGATATAAAAGCAAGCGCAAAGAAGTGCAGAAAATGCCTTTCACAACAATGGCATTGGCATTATTAGAGGATATTGCAAATTGCGCAGTGAGAAGAGAAACGATATTTAGAGACAGAAAATTTTCTGGCTCAGGATGATGACTGGCTTGTCAGGTGGTTTAGGTTTCCACGGGCAGTCCTTGTGGAACTGTGCTCAGAGCTATGGCCGCTCTTGGAGCGCAACATGGCGAGAAACAGAGTGCTGCCTGTCCTAGTGTAACCGTTGTAGGAGCAGGGCACTGAACATTGTCAAGGACCACTCTCACCCACTGCATAAACACTTTGAACTTCTGCCATCTGGCAAATGATTCCGGAGCATCAGAGGCAGAACCACCAGACTGATTAACAGCTTCCTTCCACAAGCTGTTAGGATGCTAAACAGTTGATCCGGAATCTCTCATACATACTACTGCACCTATGGACATTATGTATATTATTTGTATATTATAGTTCTGGTTAATTTTCAAGTATGTCTCAGGGATGTGTGAATGGCTGTGTTGGGGTGGGGGGTGAGGGTGTGGGTGAATGTGTCTTAAATTATGTTCTTTTTACTTATATGGATGCCGAGAGAAACACAATTTTATCTTGCCTGCACTACAGTTGTATGTACAGCAATATGACAATAAAGGTTGATTTGATTTGATAGTGCAGGTGCTGACAACTCTGGGGTTCCTGGCAACAGGGACATTCCAGAGGAAGCTGGCAGATCCATCGGGAATTTCCCAGTTGAACCTGGGCCGAAGTATGCCAGCTGTGTGGGATGGCATTATCCGGCTGTCACCCAGGTACTTCATATTCCCATACAATGCAGTTGAACAGGTCAACGTCAAAGCTCAATTTGCAGTGAGAGCCGGTTTTCCTAATGATTCTAATGAACAGCATTATTGGGAACAAACTACAAGCTGGAACTGCGTGGATGGGTGGCTTCTTGGAGAGTGAATTCATGTAATTGTCCTAAATAATAACCCACCTCATGTGCAACGCACCTGTTCGCCCCCAAATATCACCCTGTCTTCAAGGCTTTATTACAAGTCAGTGGGCTGAGTAAGTGACTCATTTTTGCTGATTAAACCACAGTTTCACAGCATCCTACCAAGCCCCCAATTGCCTCTGTGTGTACAGTAGTTATGTCAATAAACATGTGTAAAGTTTGAAATGCAACAGTGTCACCCATTCCCCGGTGCACTTCATTCACTTAGTAGTGTGTGCAATCCATGTAAGCTGTATATAACTATAAAGGATGAGATTTGCATTTTGGATATAAAATATGTACTTGTTGAGCCTAATATGATCTGCTTTCAACTAACAGGTGACCGTGGCTACCCACTAAATAGATCCATATTGTCTTCTTTTTTGTGACTGTTTTCTTTTATTCAACGAGCTGATCCATCCAGCTGGTCACAAATCACAGCGATCAGCTGGCACTTCTGAGGACGACTGCAGACGTCAGTGGAAACATGTCAAGGTAAAATAAACATCTTCTTCTCATCCTTGTCTGAATAAAGGAAAACAGTAAACTAATCTTATAGGGCTGTGAGCAGGCTATTGAATTACCTGTATCTGGTGCTAATGCCAGAGGACAGTGTGCCAAACAAAACGTTTTTATGCGTCTCTACCTCATTCAGGAGTGCCTCCAACTCACAGTCCGTGAAATTCCACTAAATCCATTATTTTTGATCGTGAATACAGGAGAATCAAACGTGCAGGGCTTGTGTGTATATATATATATATATATATATATATATTGTATATTTATTTGCATCTAATTGCATCTTTAAATGGAGGCGCGTCAAGGAAAAAAAAAAAAAATCCAAACCTACATGGCTCTGTGTGAAAAAGTGATTGCCCCCTAAACCTAATAACTGGCTGGGCCACCCTTAGCAGCAACAACTGCAGTCAAGCATTAACTGTGAATCATGCTGTCAATAAAGGCCATTTCCAAGGACGGTTTGTGCAGTATATATCCATGCAGATTTTGTGTTGTTTTCAACTCGGATCTCGACCCACTGAGCATCTGCTGAATGCGTTTACTCGTCCGTGGTAACCACGTTATTCTTCAGCGGTAAAGCTGGAATCAACGAGTGTACGTCACTTCCGGCCGGCTATGGCTGCTCCCCATTGATTTTGACCGAGCGGTTTTCATGTGATAAAATTATTCATTATACCGACTGTAGGGGGTTATTTTGACTGAATAAACACATTTTTGGTTTATATGTAATACCTAAAGCAGGATTAATGTTGTTATAATGACCAATACAGCTTTCCTTTAAGGTCATGCCACAGCATCTCAGTCGGATTCAGGTCAGAACTTTGACTAGGCCACTCCAAAATCTTCATGTTGTTTTTCTTAAGCCATTCAGAGGTGGACTTGCTGGTGTGTTTTGGATCATTGCCCTGCTGCAGAATCCAAGTGCACTTCAGCTTGAGGTCACGAACAGATGGTCAGACATTCTCCTTCAGGATTTTTTGGTAGACAGCAGAATTCATGGTTCTATTTACCACAGCAAGTCTTCCAGATCCTGAAGCAGCAAAACAGCCCCAGACCATCACACTACCACCACCATATTTTAGTGTTGATATGATGTTCCTTTTCTGAAATGCTGTTACTTTTACGCCAGATTTAACGGGACACACACCTTCCAAAAAGTTCAACTTTTGTCTCGTCAGTCCACAGAGTATTTTTCCAAAAGTCTTGGGGATCATCAAGATGTTTTCTGGCAAAACTGAGATGATCCTTTAAGTTCTTTTTGCTCAGCAGTGGTTTTCATTTTGGAACTGTGCCATGCAGGCCAGTTTTGCCATCTCTTTGTTATGGTGGCGTCATGAACACTGACCTTAATTGAGGCAAGTGAGGCTTGCAGTTCTTTAGATGTTGTGGGGTCTTTTGTGACCTCTTGGATGAGTCGTCGCTGCGCTCTTGGGGTAATTTTGGTCGGGCAGCCACTCCTGGGAAGGTTCACCACTGTTCCATGTTTTCTGTGTTTGTGGATAATGGCTCTCACTGTGGTTTGCTGGAGTCCCAAAGCTTTAGAAATGGCTTTATAACCTTTTCCAGACTGATAGATCTCAATTACTTTGTTTCTCATTTGTTCCTGAATTTCTTTGGATCGCAGCATGATGTCTAGCTTTTGATGATCTTTTGGTCTACTTCACTGTGTCAGGCAGGTCTCATTTAAGTGATTTCTTGATTGAGAACAGGTGTGGCAGTAATCAGGCCTGAGTGTGGCTAGAGAAATTGAACTCACCTTTCCAAAGATGTGATAAACCACAGTTAATTTATGTTTTAACATGGGGGGGGGGGGCAATCACTTTTTCACACAGAGGTTTGGATTTTTTTTACCCTTAATGATAAACACCTTCATTTAAAAACTGCAATTTGTGTTTACTTGTTATCTTTGTCTAATATTTAAATTTGTTTGATGATCTGAGTGAGACAAACATACAAAAAGAAAGAAATCGGGAAAGGGGCAAACACTTTTTCACACCACTGTAGAACTTTTTAAGGCTGTTAAAGGCTCAGTGGTTACCCAGATATGCCATTACCAAACTGATTTAAGTCTTTTGTATTTACATTGAAACATGCTTCTTTGGGGTATACTAACTTTCTTGAAGCTACTGAAAGCTTAGGGCAGATTTCAATCACCAAAATGTATAACTGACATATATAACATCCTGTCAGCACTTTGCAGCAGCAGTTACCTCCATTGCCTTACAGTTAGAAGACTCCTGGATATGTGGAGTTTAAATATTCTCCCTACCTCATGTGGTTTACTCCAGGTGTTAGAGTTTTGTCCCACACTCCAAAGAGTAATCCATTTCTCTTTAGTTTTAAAAACTTTTCACTGTGTCATACGTTGTCTGATTGTTTTCCTAAAAAATAAATCGCACAAAATCAACCAGTCCAGTTTCTTTTTACATGATCATAGGCTTCAGTCGCACTGCAGGTCTTAATGCTCAATTCCGATTTTTTTGCACAAATGTGACTCATATTTTATTTTTTTTTAATGACAGTCTGAACAGCACACATCCGATTTTTTTCACACCAGACCCAGGCCACTTTCATATGTGGTCCTAATTCGGATACGTATCTGATATTTTCCAAAGCGACCTCAGTCTGAACGGTCATGGCGCATTTCATCGGACTTTTTCCTCACTGAAGTGAGACAGACACTACAATTCTGCGGTGGAGGATGCAGCAAGCATGGCAGACACAGCTGATTTGTGCTCTCTTTTCTTCTTCCCTTTATCACTGCATCGTAATTTTTTCGGCTCCCACTGTACAACAGCTTCAAAATTTCAGGGGGGCTGAAACGTCAGACAAGCAGGTGCACAGTAACGGCACATTTACTGGACGCCGCAAATTCCTTTTTCCCTGCAATATCTAAAATGTAAAGTTAATATTGACGTGATTGGAGGGGAATGGCCAGATATGGGGATACAAGGACACACCATCCAGGAGAGGGGAGTCTGTGGCGGCTTCTCCTTCCTGTGTGGGACCAGTGTTACACCGCTGGTACTAGTCGTGAAGTTTATTTATTATTAAACTTATTTATACAGGTAATCCCATTGAGACACGGGGTCTCATTTTCAATAGAGCTGTTTAATCGATCAGTTCTGTTAAAGCAGAGTTGATCACAGTGGTCATCTGGCATGTCGAGGAGTGAAGCTGCTCTCATATTTATTTTGTGCATAATCATTTCTGAATGATATTAACATTTTATTTTGCTGTACTGCATCAAGGTGAAGAAGTTCTGTCCCCCTCAATCGTTCTGGGCTCATATTTACTTCCGTAAACACAACGCTTTGTCGGACGTTACGTTTTCTTCTGCGCATGCGGGTCACTTCATAGCTGTAGACCGTTCACACTGGAGTCTGATGGGGGTCTCATTTAAATTATAATGTGAACACCCACACAAAAAAATCAGATCTCAGCAAAAAATCTGAATTGAGCATTAAGACCTGCAGCGTGACCGTAGCCATAGAGATTTGAACCCCCTCCCTCCAATGAGGCATCACCCACACTCCACTACCCTCATGACCAGCTGAGCCAGGTGTTCTTGACAAATATTGTCATAGGCCAACTTGGAACACTGCAATTGTTATACACTGTATATATTTTGTTTTATTTTACCTTTATTTAACTAGGCATATCATAAGAATACATTAATGCAATAAAAAAGCCTAAAGTGTAAATATATATTACCATAAAGCAGTAAAACACAAGCAACAACAAACAACGCTATCACACAGACACCTTAAATCATACAAGCAGTAAAAGGTTTAACATCTAAAATCCAGTAGGAGAAGAAGAAGCTTGTTCTTCCATCTATCAGCATCCCTCTTTATGACTTCTCGACTGGGGTTGACTATCAGTGCAGTCTGGTCTTTTTGCCTCACAAGTCAGTCTACTACATTTAAACCTGCAGCCTATTGTTAAAATTTTTGACATTTGAGTGATAAATTAAAACTGGATGAAAGCTGTTGAGGTGTGTAATGTAAGTGCAGAGAAATTCAGCACATCTTGACTCACAGATGGTAATCTTTAGTCCGGTTAATTAAACAGAAGTTGATCAGAATCTGAAGCACATAGACCAAGGTGACTGATCAACTGTGATTCTGCCTCCACTGTCTAACAGGGAGTCGACTAGTATGACTGTGGGCGTGAATGTATTCGTATGTGTGTGAGACCGTGTGTGAAAAGCCAAAACAATGGCCCATCAGATTGAAACTGACTTCACCTTGTATCTTTTGGCCCCGGCTTGCGACAATAGATTGGACAGGAAATCCAATGGCAACCAGAGAGACAAGGAGAGTTGGGGGTGGGGTGTGGGGGGTGCTGGAGTAGTAGAAGAAGAAAATAGATTACCAATGTGCTGCTGCTGTGTGGGTCTGTGTGCGACAACATATAAATTACCATATCCTGAGAATACATGTTAGTCTGGGAATGTGCCGCTATTGAAATGTGCATTAAATAAAAACGGCTGTTCACTCTAAATATTTGACGTGGTTTACGGGGCAGGTGTATGGATGTGTTTGCAAGTGAACATGAATGTGGGTGTGGGTGTGTGTTTGTGTGTCGGATGACCTGGCCCATTTTAATCTGTGGCAGAGAGAAGATGTGGTGAAAACCATTATCACTGTCTCCCTGTCGCTGATAACAGCCCGCTAATCTGTTTGCTGGAGGTATTGAACAAATGCATTTGTGCCACGGACGGACAGGGAGAGAGGAGAGAGGGGATGAATGGGGCGATGGGAGTGTGTGTGTAGGGGGTTTCAGAGGGGAGCTGATGAAAAATGAGAGGATGAGGAGGTTGGGGAAACTTCCCTGACAGCAATGGCCTCCCTGTAGCAACCACGACAAGAGGAAGAGATGAAGAGTGAGAACGGGAGATGTAAAGACAATGCGGGGAGATAGAGGGAACAAATTGGGGTAATGACAGAGACAGATGAAAAGAAATGAGGACGATTTGATGAAAAAAGGGAAACAGTGAAGAGAGAGAGAACAGAAAAAATCAGTGACACAAGACCGCCCTGTGATCAGGAATGAGGTGGTTGAACAGGTGGGAGTATTTTACATATGCAGTGTTGGATCAAGTAGTTCAACCTTGACCTGGACTTTGTTTGACTTGACTGTAGTTAATAATTGTTAGTAAAGCACAGGAGACTAATGCTGCTCACAAACAGCTTGTAAAGGTCATACGTACATGACCATAAAGTACAAGAAGCACAGGCAGTCTGGGAGCTGCTGTTGGCTGAACAATACTGTATAACCCAGTCTGTCATCTCTGGGTGCCTAATATCTTTAAAACACATTTTTTTTATCCTGCTGTATTTACTCAGTACAACGTATTACATCCAGCTGAAGAATAGAATATAGAATCACAATTTAGAAACTTAATCAGGTGTAGCTAATCCAGTGTTTTTCAACCTTTTCTGAGCCACAGCACCCTTCTTACATTAAAAAAATCCTGTGGCATCCCACCGACCCAAAAACATTATAAAATGACACATTGTAGCCTATTACACCATAATAGGCTAAAAACAGAGTGGGATGGTTATGTTTTTAATGCATTTTTCAGTTTTCATTACAAGTGTTTTCAAATATAGGCCACATACCGGCTCATTTACGTTACTGGGCTCTCCTCTTTGGAAGCTTGGAATTCAGTTTTCTTTTTATTCTTCCAAACTTTGTGGAATTGTGCAGCTGTCAGGAAACTCAGCCACGAGCAGTTCTGCTGTGCTCACGTTGTAATTTGTTTATAAAACGCTGCATGATTACATGCAAAACAGAGTAGCTCTTACCAGGAGAATGAACTAGTTTGAAAATGAGACCTACGGGGGGGGCGGACGGACGGATGAGCTGGCAGAGCTCCGTGACCATCTCTGGTTGTTGTGGAGGGAACACCAGCCTGTCCTGGTTTGGTCATGGGCAGTCTCCCTGTTCAGCTCCGCTCTGTGTTTGTTTGTGCATATCGGTTCTCCCCGCCTGCTTTTATCCTGCGATGCTCAGCTCTTCAGCCCGGTCCCCAAAAAACCAAAACAAAAACATGTCCTGCTTTGTGTGACGCTGGACATGAAATGCGAGACACAAACACACGGCCCCACTAAACAAAGTGCAAGCTTGCACACACACACACACACACACACACACACACACACACACACACTATATGTGTCTTCTTATAAATATGAAAGCTATTCAATGCTGATATAAAAAAAGATGATAATTATAAATTCCGGGTGCATTTTGCAACCCTGTCCACTGAAACAGAGGACAGAGAGAGCAGCAACCAGTGAACTATATAGATTGGTGTATTTCAATTAAATACTGATCTGTGCTGAGTTTGCCATGATAAAAGACATGTACAAATGCCGGTGACTCTCTAATCAGTAGTGGCCAGCATCCCCAGCTTCCAGGGTGACGTCTCGTTCATGTGACATCAACAATATGAGAATGTTAAACTTGATGCACCAGAGAAATGCACTGTTATCTGTGGGAGATCAGACCGGTGTCTCGTTAAAATTTGAAAAAGCAATGGAGGGTTGTTGAGGTGCTAATTTATGCTAATGGAATCCACAGTAGTGGGTTGCCAATTGTAGCTTGAAAGCGGCCTTAGACAATTTCTCATGGCACCTCGAACGATCTCTCATGGCACCTTAAGGTTCCGCAGCACTCGGGTTGAGACTCACTGAGCTAATCATCATCTCAGTGGCACAGGAAGTGGTCATTTTGATTCGCTCAGCAAAAAAAACAAAACAAAACACTATTCATGGAGCATTTCAGTCCTTGGTAGTGCAACTGAAGCGAACAGTCAGCTTCGGGTGGCAAGGTGTGGTCAAAAGATCTCCAGGATAAAGTTGTGGACAGGCACACGTGAAGAGATGAATTTAAAAAATTAAAGGCTTTATCAAGTCCAAGAAACACAATGACATCTGTTATTAAGAAGAGGAAGGTGTTTGGTACTGTTTAGACCCTCCCAGTGTCAGGGTGTCCCTCCAAACTGGATGAAAGAGTGAGGGGAAACTGATCAGACCAGCTACCAAGAGTCCTACAGCAACTTTGATGTAGGTGCAGGAATTTATGACAAGGGTTATCGTTGTGTGCATGTGACATTATCTCAAATTCTCCACAGATGGAGAATTTGAGAATGGGAGGGATGCAAGAAAAAAAAAAGTTACTCCTCAAGGAAGGCCATGTGTAGGTTTGTCAAAATGGACCTTGAGGAGTTCAGGTGGAAAAGGGTGTTATGGTCCAGTGAGAGTAACATTGAACAATTTGACCTCAACACCCAAGGAACGAAAACCAATATGACTCACCTTCCAAATTATATCATTCCTACAGTAAAGCATTGAGGTGATTATATCCTGTTGTAGGGGTGTTTCTCTGCAGCTGGGAGTGGCACACCAGTCACCTTAGAAAAATGGATGGGTCAAAATAACACCAACTTTGAAGAAGTTTCCCCTTCCAACGTAAAAATGACCCAAAGTACACTGCAAATTTGACCACAGAGTGGCTGAAGGAGAAAAAGATGAATGTCCTTGTATGGCCTAGTCAGAGTCCAGACTTAAACCCCACTGAAAATCTGTTGAATGACTTGGAAGGCTGCAGTCCACAAACGGTCACCATCAAATTGAACTGAACTTGAGCAGTTCTGCTAAGAATAGTGGGCAAATATCACAAAGTTTAGATGTGTGAAGTTGGTAGTCTATTGCAAAAGACTAAAGGCTGTAATTAAAGCAAAAGGTGGTTCAACGAAATACTAACACAGGCAGGTAATCCTTTCCCCAACTCAGTGATTCTGTTTTTCAATTTTTTACTTTTTTCTGACCTGTTGCTGTTATATCCTTCAGTTGAATGAAAGATGTAACAGCAACAGGATGAATGGATCCCTAAATAGTAAAATATTCAGGTACTGCACTACGAAAAACCAAACCATAGAAATGAATCAATCTAAGAATGTATGTTAATTACTTTATTAAACACAGAAATTGTAGAGTTTGGATCCAACTAAATGGAACACCTGAGGAAGCAAAGAGTATAATTATCAGAGATGTTACTGACTTAAATAAATACAGATGAACACTGATTAAGAAAATTAAGAGACTATATAAGTCCATATCCACACACACGGCAAGAATAGTTCTTTTGACATACCATGTCAATGTACTTTAAAAAAAAAAAAAACCTAAACAAAACAAACAAAAAAACTTATGACTGACTTGAGTAGACATCAATTATCCCCAGCTGGAGGAAGTCATTTGACACAGAGTGAGGAAATTCAAACTCTGAAAATATGCCATTATGCTGAACATAAACTACAAGAGATGGAGAATGATATTGATCCCGATAACCACTTTTTCAATAATATTCATAATCATTGTGAATATTACACTGAAAAGCAATTCAAAAGTCAAGTGTAACTAGATGGTAAACTATCAATAATACACTTCAACAGCAGAAGTCTTAACAAAAACTTTCCACAGATTCAGGACTATTTAAAACAGCTAGGCAGAAAATTTACAGCTATCGCAGTCTCTGAAACTTGGCTTAATGAAGAGCAGGCTCCCCTGATGGCAATAGAGGGATATCAGATGTTTCATATTAACAGATCTCAAAAAAAGGGTGGTGGCGTTGCACTGTATATTGATGACCTGTATAGGTGTAAGCTTGTAAATGGAATGTCCTTTGCACTACCAGGGATTTTGGAATGTGTTACTGTTGAGATTGACCAAGATAAAACAAAAAATCTAATTATAAGCTGTATATATAGAACGCCGGGAACTTGCATTGATACATTCAGAGATAAATTAGTCGAGCTGTACAATAATATTACTAGTAAGAAAATGGTAGTAATTTGTGGAGATTTCAATATTGATTTACTTAATCCATATCAACAAAATGTAATTACAGAGTTCATGAATTCTATGTACAGCATGAGTCTATATCCCACAATAACACATCCCAGTAGAATCACAGTTCACACTGCTACACTTATTGACAACCTCCATCCATCCATCCATCTTCTACCGCTTTTCCGGAGGTCCGGGTCGCGGAGGCAGCAGTTCAAGCAGAGAAGCCCAGACTTCCCTCTCCCCAGCCACCTGCTCCAGCTCTTCAGAGGGGATACCAAGGCGTTCCCAGACTAGCTGGGAGACATAGTCTCTCCACCGAGTCCTGGGTCTGCCCCGGGGTCTCCTCCCAGTGGGACGTGCCTGAAACACCTCAAGTGGGAGACGTCCAGGAGGCATCCTAATCAGATGCCCATACCACCTCAACTGACTCCTTTCAATGTGGAGGAGCAGCGGTTCTACTCTGAGCCTCTCCCGGATGACTGAGCTCCTCACCCTATCTCTGAGGGTGAGTCCAGCAATCCTACGGAGAAAGCTCATTTCAGCCGCTTGTATCCGCGATCTCGTTCTTTCGGTCATTACCCAAAGCTCGTGACCATAGGTGAGAGTAGGAACGTAGATTGACTGGTAAATCGACAGCTTTGCCTTAGAACTAAGCTCCCTCTTCACCACAACAGACCGGTACAACGTCCGCATCACTGCAGATGCTGCTCCAATCCGTCTGTCGATCTCTCGCTCCATTTTCCCCTCACTCGTGAACAAGACCCCAAGATACTTAAACTCCTCCACTTGGGGCAGGAGCCTGTCCCCAACCCGGAGAGGACAATCCACCTTTTTCCGGCTGAGGACCATGGACTCGGACTTGGAGGTGCTGATTCTCATCCCAGTCGCTTCACACTCAGCGGCAAACCGTCCCAGCAAGAGCTGTAGGTCATTGCTGGATGAAGCCAACAGGACAACATCATCTGCAAACAACAGAGATGAGATCCTGTGGTCACCAAGCATGACACCCTCCATTCCCTGGCTGCGCCTAGAAATCCTGTTCATAAAAATTATGAACAGGACCGGTGACAAAGGGCAGCCCTGGCGGAGTCCAACTCTCACTGGGAATGACTCCGACCGAGTGTTGGCAATACGAACTAAACTCTCACAACGGTCGTACAGAGACCGAATAGCTCGTAACAACAAGCCCGATACCCCATACTCCCGAAGCACCCCCCACAAAAATCCACGAGGGACGCCGTCAAATGCCTTCTCCAAGTCCACAAAACACATGTAAACTGGTTGGGCAAACTCCCACGAACCCTCAAGAATTCTCGAGAGGGTAAAGAGCTGGTCCGATGTGCCACGGCCAGGACGAAAACCACATTGCTCCTCCTGAATCCGAGGTTCGACCAACAGCAGGACTCTCCTCTCCAGTACCTTGGCATAGACCTTCCCAGGGAGGCTGAGGAGTGTGATCCCTCTAAAGTTGGAGCACACCCTCCGGTCCCCTTTTTTGAAGAGAGGAACCACCACCCCGGTTTGCCATGCCAAAGGCACTGCCCCCGACCTCCACGCAATGTTGCAGAGGCGTGTCAACCATGACAACCCAACAACATCCAGGGCCTTGAGGTACTCGGGGCGAATCTCGTCCACCCCCGGGGCCCGGCCACCAAGGAGATTTTTAACCACCTTGGCGACCTCAGCCCCTGTGATAGGCGAGTCATCCCCCTTGTCCCCAAACCCTGCTTCCTCTGTGGAAGGCGTATCAGTGGGATTGAGGAGATCCTCGAAGTATTCCTTCCACCGCCCGACGATATCCCCAGTTGAAGTCAACAGTGTCCCATCCGCACCATACACAGTGTGGACGGGGAGCTGCTTTCCCCTCCTGAGCCGCCGAACAGTTTGCCAGAATCTCTTTGAAGCCGACCGAAAGTCTTGTTCCATGGCCTCACCGAACTCCTCCCATACCCGGGTTTTTGCTTCAGCAACCACCCGAGCTGCACTCCGCTTGGCCTGCCGGTACACCTCAGCTGCTTCGGGAGTCCCACAAGCCAACCAAGCTTGATAGGACTCCTTCTTCAGCTTAATGGCCCCCCTCACCACTGGTGTCCACCACTTGGTTCGGGGGTTGCCACCACGAGATGCACCGACCACCTTGCGGCCGCAGCTCTGGGCCGCCGCTTCAACAACAGAGGTGGAGAACATGGCCCATTCAGACTCCATGTCTCCAGACTCCCTCGGAATGTGGTTGAAGTTCTTCCGGAGGTGGGAGTTGAAGACCTCCCGGACAGGGGCCTCAGCCAGACGCTCCCAGCACACCCTCACTATACGTTTGGGTCTACCAGGTCTGAATGGCTTCCTCCCCTGCCATCGGATCCAACTCACCACCAGGTGGTGATCAGTTGACAGCTCTGCACCTCTCTTTACTCGGGTGTCCAAGACATACGGTCGCAGGTCTGATGATACGATAACAAAATCGATCATCGACCTGCGGCCTAGGGTGTCCTGGTGCCAGGTGCACATATGGACACCCTTATGCTTGAACATGGTGTTCATTATGGACAGACTGTGGTTAGCACAGAAGTCCAATAACTGAACACCACTCGGGTTCAGATCGGGCAGGCCGTTCCTCCCAATCACCCCCCTCCAGGTTTCACTGTCATTGCCCACGTGCGCATTGAAGTCCCCCAGTAGGACAATGGAGTCTCCAGGAGGAGCACCCTCCAGCACCCCAGTCACAGACTCCAAAAAGGGTGGGTACTCTGAAACATCATTTGGTGCATAGGCACAAATGATGGTCAGGACCCGTTTCCCAACCCGAAGGCGCAGGGAAGCAACCCTTTCGTCCACCGGGGAAAACTCCAATATAGAGGCAGCAAGGTGGGGCGATACAAGAATACCTACCCCGCTCGTCGCCTCTCGCCCAGTGCAACTCCAGAAAAGGCCAAGCTCCAGCCCCTCTCCAGGAGACTGGTTCCGGAACCGGAGCTGTGTGTTGAGGTGAGGCCGACTATATCTAGCCGGTATCGCTCAATCTCGTACACCAGCTCAGGCTCCTTCCCCACCAGAGAGGTGACATTCCACGTACCAAAAGCCAGTTTAGAAAGCTTGGGATCAGTCCGCCAAGGTCTCCGCCTTTGACTGCCACCTAATCCACATAGCACCGGACTTCCATGATCCTCTCCTGCAGGTGGTGAACCTACTGGAGGGCGGACCCATGTAACTCCTTCGGGCTGAGCCCGGCCGGGTCCCATGGGTGGAAACCTGGCCACCAGACGCTAGCCTTCGAGCCCCTCCCCCAGGCCTGGCTCCAGGGTGGGGCCCCGGTAACCCCATACCGGGCGGGGTACACTGAATCCTTGATATACAATTTATCATGAGAGTCTGTTGGATCGTTCTTAGTCTGGCCCTTCACCCAGGACCAGTTTGTCTTGGGAGACCCTATCAGAGGCAAATTGCCCCGGACAACATAGCTCCTGGGATCACTGGGGCACACAAACCCCCCCACCACGATAAGGTGACGATCCATGAGGGGGTTATTGACAACCTGTTTGTTAATATTATTGATAAGAAAATAGAAAGTGGATTATTGATAAATGATATAAGTGACCATTTGCCAACCTTTGCACTTATCCATGGCCACACGGGGGCCAATACAGAAAAAAAAATTAAAATCGTTCAGATACAAATCACAAAATTCAGTTCTTTTAAAGAAGACTTGCTGAAGCAAAACTGGACAAAAGTCTATGTATCAGATGTAAATGAAGCCTATGACACATTTATAAACATTGTAACCACTCTTTATGAAAAAAATTGTCCATTAGTAAAGAAAAAGCTTAAACATAAATTTGTCGATAAACCATGGTTAACCAAAGGTTTACAAAAGTCGTGTAAAAACAAAAAAATATTATATAAAGCTTTCCTAAAGAAAAGGACAAAAGAAGCAGAGCAGCGGTATAAAACATACAAAAATAAGTTAACATATATAATAAGATGTAGTAAAAGAGACTATTACAGTAAAGAACTGGAGAAAAACAGAGACAGTATTAAAAATACATGGACAATACTGGTTCCAAGGTTGTCATAGCCAGGAGCGGCACTGGGGTTAAGCTCCCAGTGCTCATAAAATGCTCCTTACGGCGTGCGTCTCGAAAAGCCTCTGACAACTAAGTCCAACTCCTAGCCTGCCCGTGTGGTTTAGTCTCTAAGCCCGGCAGAACTGCTTTTACTAATAGGAGAAGGGGCGAGGGCGGATCTCTGGCGCCTTAAAACCAGATGCTTCGGGTAGATGGTGGCTCGTCAACCTGGGAAGGTAGCCCATCTAGGGGAAGGTAAACCCTGATTTCAAACCTCCGCTGCCTTGCGGCACACCCGGTCAAGGGGAAGGCTTCGGGAGTCAACCCTGAGGAAAAATCCGGAGTCGGAGCCCCTAAGGCAGTTCTCTGTTGTGCTCAATATCGTTCTGGCAGCTCCTGCGACGGCGCTGGTGCCAAACTATAGCAGCCCTGCTGTTCCTTTGGATCCATCAGTGACGTGGAGAGGGGGGACATGCTGCATGGGTAACATCTTGTCCTCCATATCTTCCTGCCCAGGCTTGAATCCTACCAACGCCCAATGCTGGAAGGTAAAACACCGGTGTGCATCGGCCTGTTCAGCCACAGGCGGTGCTGTTCCAGCAGAGTAGACGTTTAGGATTCTCTTCCATGGTCATCATAGACCGACAGAGGCCGACGAAGGACAATACTTAACAATAGTCTTGGAAATAAAAACAGAAATACAAGCTACCCAACCAATTTTTCAAAAAATAATAAAACGACTCAGAGTGTCAATGCAGCTTCACCTGCAGATGAATTTAATAACTTTTTTGTTAACATTGGTCCTAATTTGGCTCGAGAAATACCCATTACGGCACCCACAGGTGATACAATAAGCAAAAACACTGCTATAAAAGACTCCATTTTCATAAATAACACAGACAAGAGAGAGGTCATTGAAATTGTTAATTCGTTTAAAAGTAAAACATCTACGGACTGTGATGGTATTGACATGCTCTTAGTCAAAACTATTATTGAATGCTTAGTGAAACCACTGACTGTGGTCTGTAACCTGTCTCTCCAAACAGGTATGTTTCCCAATGCAATGAAAATAGCTAAAGTAATTCCGATATACAAGACGGGTGACAGAGGGGAACTTTCAAACTATAGACCAATTTCACTATTGCCGCAATTTTCCAAGATACTTGAAAAAATATTCTATGAGAGAATTGACAACTTCATACTGAAGAATAATTTATTGTGTGAGAAGCAATATGGGTTCAGACACAAGAGGACAACTGCATTTGCTCTAATGGAATTTATAGAAAAAATATCAACTGCCGTTGAAAATAAAGAGTATTCAGTTGGGGTATTCCTGGATCTTAAAAAAGCATTTGATACAGTGGATCATAATTTATTATTAAAGAAACTACAAAATTGTGGTATTAGGGGGGTAGCACTGTCCTGGTTATGTAGTTACTTAAAGAATAGATATCAGTATGTATGTGATGGTAACAAAAACTCACAGTTACTGAAGGTTACTTGTGGAGTCCCACAGGGTTCAGTTTTGGGGCCATTGTTATTCAATATGTATATAAATGATATATGTAAAGTTTCAGAAAAAATGGATTTAATATTTTTTTGCCGATGACACTAATTTATTATGCAGTGGAAGCAATTTGGAACAACTTTTGGATACTCTCAGGAAGGAATTAGGAAAGCTTAAACTGTGGTTTGATTCAAACAAATTAACGCTCAATTTAAGTAAGACAAAATTTATAGTTTTTAATAACCATCACAACAACTTAGTATCTAAACTCATTGTAAATGGTGTAGAGATTGAAAGGGTATCCGAAACTAAATTTCTTGGAGTAATAATTGATAATAAACTGTGTTGGAAGTCACATATTAATTATATTAAAGGTAAAATATCCAAATCAATTGCAATACTACACAGAGTGAAATATTTGCTGAATCAACTCACACTATATACCTTGTATCATTCATTAATACTCCCATACATGACATATTGTACTGAAGTATGGGGAAATACATATAAAACAAACATATATCCAGTCTTTATGCTTCAGAAGAGAGCTATTAGAATAATAAACAAAGCTGCTTACAGGGAACCAACAAACCCACTTTTTCTTAAATTAAAAGCTCTCAAGTTGAAAGATCTGGTTGACTTTAAAACTGCAGTAATAATGTTTAAAAGTGAAGACTCTATCACTGCCCGCAAATATCCAAAAGCTGTTCCAAATAAGGGAGAAACAATGTCATTTCAGAGGAACATGTATATTTCAAAAACCTTCAGTGAGAACTACCACCAAGCAACACTGTGTTTCAGTGCAAGGAGTCAGATTATGGAACGATTTTGGACCTGAATTAAAATCATGTACAACGCTTGGACAATTTAAACAAAAACTAAAGGAAGAAATACTCCAAACATATTTACAAGATGACATATAAAATCACATAAGGATTGTCATATCCAGTCTGCGTTGTGTTGCTCCCTAGTTTGTTTGTTTTTTGTCACATTTTGTCTTAGCTTTGTTCTGAATTGTAATCGCTCTTGTTTTGTTTTTCTTTTGAATTCTTGGATGGAATATGGGTGGGCAATATAAGCTGTGGCTTCAGCCATCACCCATTTCGGATAACTTATGTTGAACTGTATAATCAGAGGAGTTATTGTCTAATTTGACCTTGTTGGATTTTCTTCCCCCTTTGTTATATTATTCTGTTTCTTTTAATCTGTACTTTTAATCTATCCAAAATAAAGATTGATTGATTGATTGATTGAAACACAATAAAAAAAAAAAGATGCTAACATCTCCAAGTTATCTGTAGGCTATGGGTCATATTATGACATTCTATTCACTTGTCAGTTGAGCTCCAGAGCTGCACAATTTCAAAACACACCACTGAAATAGCATTAAGCAATGCATCTATGAAGACAGATCTCTTTTTTCCTGATCAAAAGCACACTCTCATAAAATGCACCAAACTACTGATGCACACGAGATTACACGCTGCCACACCTCTTTGAAATGAGCCTCCTACTCCCAGTACAAAGCTGGCACACTGACTAATAATAATTAGATAGCCCGACACAAAATGTAAAAAAACAAATATAAGTCTCAGGTAGTGATAGAAACTAACAAAAGCACAGGTGTAAGGTGGGAAATGTGGCACAAAAATTAAATTCAGTTCAATTCAACTTTATTTATATAGCACCATTTCACAACAACAGTCATCTCATAGCACTTTCAAATGTAGGGGAAATGCCCACAATTGCAGAAAGACCCCAGCAATCAGGCAATCCCCTGTGAGCAAGCGCTTGGCGACGGTAGAGAGGAAAAACTCCATTTAACAGGAAGAAACCTCTAGCAGAACCAGGCTCAGGGAGGGGCAGTCATCTGCTGCGACTGGCTGGGGGGTGAGAGGATAGAGAAGATGAGAAGAACAGACATGTAGAGAGCAAACATTAAAGCGGAGAAGCCCAGTACATTATTGGAGGTCCCCCGGCTGTCTAAATCTGTTAGCAGCATAACTAAGGGACGGTTTAGAGACACATGATCCCTCCTTATTTTAAGCTATATCAAAAAAGGAAGGTTTTTACCCTATTCTTAAAAACAGAGATGAAGTCTGACTCCCGAATCCAGATTGGTAACTGGTTCCACAGGAAAGGAGCTTGATAACTGAAGGCTCTGCCTCCCATTGTACTTTTGGAGATTCTAGGTATTACAAATAATCCAGCATTTTGGGAGCGTAATGCTCTATTAGGATGATAGGGTAATATCAGATCTTTTAAATTAAAAGGGACTTGATTGTTAAGAGCTTTGTAAGTGAGAAGAAGGATTTTAAACTTAATTCTAAACTCTATGGGAAGCCAATGAAAGGAGGCCAAAACCAGAGAGATATGATCTCTCTTTCTAGTACCTGTTAAAATTCTTGCTGCAGCATTTTCGATCAGCTGAAGACTTTTTAAAGATATTTTAGGACAACCTGGTAATAAAGAGTTACAATAATCTAATCTAGAGCTAACAAAAGGGCTGCACGGTGGCGCAGTGGTTTAGCACTGTGGCAGCACAGTTTTACCCTCGGCCGGGGGATCGCGGGGATCATGAGATCGTGGGTTCGATCCCAGCCCCCGACCAACAGTGAGCTGTGTGGAGTTTGCATGTTCTCCCCGTGTTGCGTGGGTTTACTCCGGGATTTCTCCGGTTTCCTCCCGCATACCAAAAACATGTAGGTTTAGGGCGCTCGCGCACGCAGCGACCAGCAGCCGGTGGCTTGTCACCAGACTGCAAACCAAATCTACCTACGGGTACAAATAAGTAACAAAAAAAAAAAAAAAAAAAAAAAAAAAGTGTGGATCCATTTCTCAACATCACTCTGAGACAAGATGCTCCTAATCTTGGCAATATTACGCAAATGATAGAAGGCAGCCTTAGAAACAAATTTAATATGTGAATTGAAAAACAGATCTTGATCAAAAATAACTCCAAGGTTCCTCACAGAACTATTAAGAGAAAGAGTAACCGCATCCAAACTGAAAGTTTGATTTGGAAAGGTATTTCTAAGGTTTTTTGGACCAACAAGAATGACTTCAGTCTTATCTGAAATTAATGGCAGGAAATTACAAGTCATCCAAGCTTTGATTTCCTTAAGACAGGCTTCTAACTTGGTTAATTGATTACTATCATCTGGCTTCATTGACAGGTATAATTGTGTGTCATCTGCATAACAGTGAACATGTCTACAGTGCTTTCTAATGATGTTGCCTAACGGAAGCATATATAAACTAAAAATAGTAGGGCCTAGCACAGATCGCTGTGGAACTCCATGACTAAGCTTTGAGTTGGAAGAAAACTCATTATTGACATGAACAAACTGGAGCCTATCAGACAAAAAAGATCTAAACCACTGCAACGAAGTTCCATTAAGTTCAACATAGTGTTCTAATCTGTCAAGTACTGTAGAATATTATTGTTGATAGTATCAAAGGCTGCACTAAGGTCTAAAAGGACAAGTACAGAAACAAGTCCATTATCAGATGCGATAAGGAGGTCATTAGTGACCTTCACTAAGGCTGTTTCAGTACTATGATGGATTCTAAACCCAGATTGAAACTCTTCAAATAAGTTCATAAAGTCCTGACTAGTAAGCTCTAAGGGAATGCAAGGATTGACAGAGTCCTGGCTCTTTGTCAGCCTGTCTACAGTGCTGAAAAGAAACCTGGGATTATTCTTGTTCTCTTCTATTAATGCAGAGTAATAACTTGTTCTAGCTTTTCTAAGAGATTTTTTTATAAATTAAAAGATGATTTCTCCAAGCTGAATAGTTTTCATCTAAATTAGTTTAACGCCATTTTCTTTCTAATTGCCAAGTCTTCTGTTTTAAACTACGAGTTTCTGTGTTAAACCAAGGGATTAGAAATCTTTAATTGGACTTTTTCTTTTTTAAAGGGGCCACCATGTCTAGAGTCTGATGCAGAGAAGCTGTAACACTATCTACCATGCTATCAATTACAGAAGGAGCAAGCTCTCCATAGCTTATTTCTGCTGTGTTGACACATGGCATAGAGGAGACAGTCTGCATAAATTTGGTAACAACATCATCTGAAAGACATCTGCTGTAGTAATATTTTTGTTTAGGAATCAAATAGTCAGGAATAGTGAAATCAAAAGTCAACAGACAGTGGTCTGACAGTACAGGATTATGAGGAGACACTACCAGATTTTCTATTTCTATGCCATATGTCAGAACAAGGTCCAATGTGTGGTGGAGATAATGGGTAGAATTTTCTACTTTCTGAGAAAACTCCATCGAGTCTAATATTGAATTAAATGCCTTATTAAGACAGTCACCATCTACATCTACATGCACAGTATATTAAAATCCCCTACTATACTGTAGTTATTCTATCTGATTTCAGCACTAAATCAGCTAAGAATTTGGCAAATTCGGATAAAAACTCTGAGTAGCCTGAGGGAGGACGATAAACTATGGCAAGGAAAATTGGGTTTAGCCTAAAATTGCTAAAATGCCCAATACTGAGGACCAGGCCCTCAAAGGAATTAAAACATGTTTTTGCTTTAAATTAACTAGTAATTTGAAATGGTGAATTGTCACTACTCCTCCTCCACGACCAGAACTTCTGGGATTTTGTGTCACGCACGGCTCTAAGGAGCCGCGCAATAAGAGCCAAGGGCGAGCCAGTGAGTCGTGATGTTTTATTACAGGTGAGGGATGAGGGATGAGGAGAGCACAGATACTCATACAGTGGTACACTCACAGGTTGCATAGCGCAGGAGCAGGAAGCTTGTACCGGACATGGGGTAACAAGGCGTGCATACTCACAGCGGGTTACAAACACAGGAATGCTGTAAAGGGAGTAGAGGCTGACACCAAACGAAGGGGCTTCAGCCTAGCAGTGCTTATGTCGCAGCCCCGAGTCATCGAGGCTGCTCCTATTTATTCTCATTGGCAGCGCCCCAGCTGATGAGGATTAATTGGCCCCAGCCGTCCGTAATGCTGCCAGCTGGGAGCCTGCTGAGACGCTGCTCAATGGGAAGCAGGGATGAAGGGACGCATGGGCTGAGCGCTGAGACGGCATCTCACCCCATGGTGACAGAGCCTCCCCCTCAAGGTCGGGCTCCTGAACGACCAGGAACATCCCAGCCCCCCCCTTCTCCCCCCCACCTAGGGTGGGAGGAAGGGAGGCAGGCCCGGAGGGGGGGAAAGCAAGTGGAAGGACAACACCAGTAGACAAACGTAGGGTAACAGGGCAGAGAAAAAAAACCCAAATACGCTACTCTACATTGCACCAAAAGAAAGGGGGGGGGGGAACAGGGCACAGACGGAGAGAATATGAAACACGGGAACAGAACTATCCACCAAAAGAATGACAAAAACGGATAAAGCAATTACAGAGTATGACGGGAAACAAAACACAACCCTATAATGCACAGACAAAGCTAAAAAACAAGGCACAAAAAGGAAAATGCTGAGCACGGATAACGGAAAACACACAGCACTATGAATACATGTTCACAACAGGACAAAAATAACGAGAATGACATGCACCGGTAAATAAAAAGATAATAGAATACCCGGCGCCAAATACCAAGAGGGACACCTAGGAGAATAACAGTGACGGGGTAAAAGGACAACAACAAGGTAAAAAGCTGAGTATGGCTAAGGGGAAAACACAATACACAGCGGCAAATATACGGGGGGTCACCTAGGGAAAAACTGGTGACAGGAACATAAGACAACAATGGGATAAAATGCTGAGTACGGTTAATATGGGAAAAAAAAAAAACAATACACAGTACTATGAATATGTGTTCACCAAAAGGACAAAATATCCCACCCGAGTGACCATAACCAAAATAAGCGGCACCCGAGGAATACGACAGGAAGAGTCCAAAAATGGCCGAGATGGCTCCGGAAATCTCCCCGCCCATTGTCCAGTTGGCAAACCAGGGAAAGGGAAATGTTCGGACGGCGAACTCCGGACCCAGATCCCAGGAATCCAGTCCACCGGCAGCCGAACCAGGCCACCCAAAGGCAAACACAGACCAGCGGGGGGAACCAGATCACCGAACCGAAAGTTTTGTGGGTCGGGTCGTCGACCCGCATCACTCAACCACCAGGACCGTTGAGACGGACAAAGGGTCAGAGCGGATCCCGGTGGAAGAGGCTCAGGGGAGAGCCGATGACGAGGGCGACGAGCGTCAGGCCGCAGGGAAACGGCCACCTCCTCACCGTACCTGGACAACACTGGGGCAGCACCCACGTCGGACCCCGATCGGGCCTTAGGTGAACCCACGTTGGACCTCGATTGGGTCTCGGGCGAACCCACGTTGGACGCCGCACCAGAACCGACCTCCAACGTTGAACCTGGACCCTCCAGCACCACGAGGAACAGCAACTCCTCGCCGGTGACCCTGAAAGAAGGCTCAGAAGAGAAAACAGAACCGGGATCAGGATCACCGGCAGCGCCAGAACCCGGCGAGACGAGCTCAGACGCAGCGGGCGGCTGCACCCGGCTCGTCTCCCCTAGAGACAGGCTGAAGTGCTCAAAGATAAAAAGGGAGAAAAGAAAGGAGAGCACTCGCCTGATCTCGGGTTCTGACGCCGTCCAGGACTGCGAAGATCCAGGATCCGTCGTCAGGAGGTCATTGTCAGGCTCCCATCCAGCCGCGTCGGGCCCCGCAGCCAGCACGATGGTCAGCGCAGCTTGAGATTCCTCCAGCTCCGGTAACCCCGCCAACGATCCACTCGGCGTGAAGCCAGAAGAATCTCGTCCCGCTGGACCAAACCGCTCCTCCGTGGAGACCCGGGGACGCTCAGTCGTCGGCGCAGACTCCACGCAGCAGTCAGTCCCCCTCCTCCGTCCGCAACGTAGCTGCGGAACCACAGGCCCTCTCCTTATCCCACCACGTTGACCCGGAGCCGGGGATCGCTCGGCGGAGAGAGACACAGAGGATGCAGGATTAGGAACACAGGTTACAGCAGGTGGGGGGAGTTCAGGGAGCTGCGAACCCTGAACTCCTCCTCCAGGAATGTGACAGAGCAAATCATTAAACAGATGTGACAAAACTATGACTTGCCTGCCTCCTGGAGGTTGAGTATCGCCTGCTGTAGTGGATACTGCTTCTTCCTCTCCCCGCCCGGCGATAACGGAGGACCCCCTGGGAATTCGTCTGAGGATCGCTCGCGTTGTCTCCAGCAGAGAGCTCGCCAGGCCGGAATTCCAGGCACACTCAGCAGTCAGGAAGCGCGTTGAGGAGGAGGGGGAAACAGCCGGGGTGAGCCAGCCCGAATGTCCAGGAATGACAGCGGGGGAATGAGGCTCAGTGAACGAGGCTGTGAAAACTCCACACTGACGAGGCGAAGAGGTGACAGCTGCGTGGGAGGAACGGTCCTGGCGGCAGCCCAGAACTGGATCCGGACGAGGTTCGTGCAGAGGTGACTCGGCGATGTGATGACGGCTATTCCCAGGGGACGAAGCGAGGGGGGAACCCAGGATTCGCCGCTCCAGATCGGAGATCGAGGCGAGGAAGGCGTCGAGCACGGGAAAGCTTCGTAGCCCTGGAGTCCTCTCCATCAATCTCACTGCCGCCGCCACATGCCTGAAGATGGTAACAGGACACACAGTGGAGCTCGCGACAGCCACTCGACCCCAGACATAACTGCTGTCAGCTGCGACTCCTTGAAGGGAATCCCGAGTGACGTGGCGCAGGTCGGGGGAAGCCCTCTGGTTGGCGCGAACTCCCGGACTGGAATGGCGGCAGGAACGGGATCCCGAAGCGGGGGGCAACGTCACCCACTTCGGCTTCCTGCTGGGATTTCCATCCAACCCGCGGAGCTTCTCCCGCTGTGTACCTGTGGCGTCTATCCTGGCACTGTCCTCGAGATGGAACACAGAATGAGGGTAACAGTCCAGGAGTTCCTCAGCACGGCCCAGATGCCAGCGTCTCGCGTTGGAGGCGTCGTGCAGGGTGAAGAGCGTCCCGTCGACAGCCCCTGAGATGGACCTCAGCTTGTCGCCCTGGCACCGGGAGTGACTCCTGGGAAACGGCATGCTAGCAGCGCTGACACCCAGATAGAAAGGTACAATTCCACAGCGACTCACGGCCGCCGGTAACTCGTCTGGCTGCGACATACTGTCACGCACGGCTCTAGGGAGCCGCGCAATAAGAGCCAAGGGCAAGCCAGTGAGTCGTGATGTTTTATTACAGGTGAGGGATGAGGAGAGCACAGATACTCATACAGTGGTACACTCACAAGTTGCATAGCGCAGGAGCAGGAAGCTCGTACCGGACATAGGGGTAACAAGGCGTGCATACTCACAGCGGGTTACAAACACAGGAATGCTGTAAAGGGAGTAGAGGCTGACACCAGACGAAGGGGCTTCAGCCTAGCAGTGCTTATGTCGCAGCCCCAAGTCATCGAGGCTGCTCCTATTTATTCTCATTGGCAGCGCCCCAGCTGATGAGGATTAATTGGCCCCAGCCGTCCGTAATGCTGTCAGCTGGGAGTCTGCTGAGACGCTGCTCAATGGGAAGCAGGGATGAAGGGACACATGGGCTGAGCGCTGAGACGGCATCTCACCCCATGGTGACATTTGACAGTTTAAATAACCAGAGGCAGTTGATTCATTTAAACCAACATAATCCTCTTGCCCTAATCAAATCTCTGTAAGGGATATTAAATCAATCTGATGATCAATTAAGAGATCATGGACTAGCAGAGACGTGGGAGTTAGAGACCTAATATTTAACAAACCACATTTAATTTTTAAATTATGAGGAGGAAGAGATGCCAAATCATTAAATTTAGAGACTTTATGTTTAATTTGAGTTTTACCAACTGTTTGTTTAGGTTCAGGTTCAGGTTACTTTATTTGTACCCGTAGGTAGATTTGTTTTGCAGTCTGGTGACATCCATATTTACAAGACACAAATTACATTCAACATAGACACAAACAATTTAATCATGTTTAATCATTTTGGGATGCTTATACATTATATTTTTTTAACTTTGGAGGGAGCAGACAGTGATTATCTGATGAGGAAGACAGGGGCTAAGTTGAGGGGTGGTGGATGAAAAGGAGCTGCAGAGAGGCATGTATTTATCAAGTTATGTTGTATTTGTCTTGGGTTAAAATGTTTTGGGTAACGAGAGACAGACGCAATCTCTATGGGGTTATGAATTGAAGACTGATCTAAACAGTGAGAATTATTTGGATTAATTGGATTAATATGAGAAGTGGAAGCAAAAAAGGGCTTGTTGGCAGACCCAGGTACTTCTTGGAGAGTTAACATACCAGCTTTCAGTCACTGTACTAAAAAATGCTGAATGGAATAAAACAGATTGTCCCTTAGATCATGTGCACAGAGTCTATTTGGATGGATGCCATCTGGCTTCATAAATGATGGGCGGTTCCAAAACAGGTTGAAATTGTCTATAAAACCAATGTTAAAAGTAGGACATGTTGAACACAACCAGGTATTAAGGCTAAGAGTTCTGCTAAAATAATTGCAACCTCTTCTAAAAGGTGCAAGTGGCCCAGAAATAAACACACGTCTGCCACAGTTCATAAGAGTGGACAGAAGGCTCCTGAAGTCACTCTTTAAGATCTCCGACGTTTCATCTAGAATGTTGTTCCATCCAACGTGCACAATAACAGTTTTAGCATGGGGGGTATTCATTTAATTGGTCAGGGGTAAGAGCCTCAATGTCTGACAGTTTGACCTGGAAACACCCTCGCTCCAAAAAGTGGCACACCCTCGACTATGTCCTCACAAAAACAAGAGACTGAAATGATGTCCGCATCACGCGATCAATGCCTGGAGCAGATGACTGCTGGACAGATCACCGCCTCCTGATCTCCCGACTCAATATTACGATCCGGCGACCAGCAAAGTGCATTTTGGCAAACGTTCTTCACCATCGCTTTGACTGTGACAAGCTCCGCGATCCCCAAATGTTGCAGTCCTTTAGAGAGGCCATTGGTAGAAACATGAATGAACAGAGCCTTCCAGACAATGCCTCAGTTGAAGACCGATGGACCACTCTCCGTGATGCATTGACTGCTGCCGCCAAAGAAACGATTGGTCACAAACACAAGAAAAACCAAGACTGGTTCAACGAGAATGATGAAACAATCATTGACCTCATAGAGGCTAAACGCCATGCACGTCTTGCGTTTGAAAATGATCCATCTGCAAAGAATCAACAGAAACACCAGCAAGCAAAAGCGGCATGCCAGAGAGGGATTCGTTAAGCCCAAAACACTTGGTGGCAGCAAAAAGCAGATTTGCAAAAATATGCCGACCAACGAGATATGCGCTGTTTTTATACTGCAACGAAGGAGATCTTTGGCCCCACCAGATCATCTGTGGGCAGCCTAAAAGATGCAAATGGCTCCACCATTATCACAGACACCGAGGGGATCCTTGACTGTTGGAAGTCCCACTTTGAGAGTCTGTTAAATAGTCACTTCTGCACCCCTAGTGATCTCCTCTGCAAGACCCCGCAACACCCCACTCGTGAGTGGACGTCTACACCACCTTCACTACACGAGCTAAATAAAGCTATAAAGCACATGAAGACAGGCAAAGCACCAGGACCAGAGAACATCCCACTGGAGTTCTATCTTCATGGAGTTCCTGAGGTGAAAATCTATTTAATGCAGCTTCTACTTAAAATATGGGAAACCAAGACGTTACCAAGTGACTTTAAAAATGCAAATATAGTCACCATTTTCAAGAAGGGAGATAGAGCGAACTGCAGTAACTACCGCAGCATCTCACTACTGAGCATTGCAAGCAAGATCTTTGCTCGTATCCTTCTCAACCGTCTTCTTGTAGTAGCCGAGGATGTACTTCCTGAGTCCCAGTGTGGCTTTAGACCCTCTCGTGGTACAGTAGATATGATATTCTGTGCTAGACAACTCCAGGAAAAGAGCCAAGAACAACAACAACCACTCATGTTCATCTTCTGGGACCTCAAGAAGGCCTTTGATCGAGTTCCTCGCCCTGCTATGTGGGCTGTTCTTGCTCGTTTTGGATGTCCAGATGATTTCATCGCTCTCGTTTGCGCTCTCCACAATGGCATGGTTGGTAGGGTTTGCCACCAAAATACCCTCTCAGACCCTTTTCCCATCACTAGTGGTCTCAAGCAAGGATGTGTCCTTGCTCCAACCTGCTTTTCGCTGTATATGGCTGCAATGCTAAATGAAATACCACCAACAACCAATGGTATCAATTTGTGATACCGCTTGGATGAGGGGCTTTTTAATCTTGCTCGCTTTCGCGCGAAATCCAAAACCTCGGTCACCAGTGTTCATGAATTGCAGTTTGCAGACGATAATGCCACACCAGCTCAGACTGTTGATGACCTCCAGATGATAGCTACCATTTATAATGACTCTCATGAACATTTTGGAATGGAAGTTAACACTGACAAAACCAAAATCCTCAACCAGGACTTCCGGTTACGGCGGCCACGTAGGAAGACGTGTTTCACTCTGCTCTGCTCCTAAAAATAAAAAGTTGGCAAATAACTCTCTCAATTGGAACAAAACCTATCCCAGCGTTTGGGTGCGGATATGGTAAAGCCTAAGGCTGGAAAATTAGGTGGAGGAAAAACTGAATCATCGAAACAGTCCAAGCTAACAGACTTCCACGCTCGTGATGAAGCAGAAAAATCTCCAGAGACTATGGCGGAGGAAGCTAGCGGCGGAGCGGTGACTGCTGGGGAAGGCACGAGTGCGGTGCTCGCTGCCATTAGCTCAGTGAGAGCAGACTTTTCCTCTAAATTTGATGGGATTATAGCAGCAATAGAAGGAATGAGAAAGGAAATAAGCGACTGTATGGAACGAGTATCGCAGGCGGAGCTCCGAATTTCCAGCGCTGAGGATGATGTCACCAGCCTACAATTAAAGGTGCGCACATTGGAATTAAAAAATAAACATCTGGAAGATAGTGTCCTGGACTTAGAATCCCGGTCGAGACAGAACAATCTGAGGCTGGTGGGCCTCCCGGACGGAACGGAGGGACAGGACACATGTTCCTTTTTGGAAAAGTGGATTTCAGAAGCACTGTACAACGCGGAGCTGCAGTCATCGGTCGTCTTAGAGAGCGCTCACCGAATCGGCCCACCGAGAGATAATAAGGCACCACCGAGGACGCTGATTATGAAGTTCCTCAGCTACAGAGACAAGATGACGGTCTCCAACGTGGCGCGTGCTAAAGGAGAAATTAAATACCAGGATCAACAGGTGCGATTCTACCCAGATTTGGCCACAGGAATCCAACAATTAAGGAAACAGTTTGACCCCGCCCGTAAAGAGCTGCGCAACCTCGGGATTCGTCACGGAGTGATTCATCCGGCAAGACTGCTGGTCACATATAAAGGGAGAACCCACACCTTCAAGACCCCTCAGGAGGCGCAGGTGCTTATCAAGCAGATCCAAGCAGAGACTGGTGGGAGCTAAGCATGAAGTATGAACAAGATATAAAGGTAGAATATTTAAGCATTTGCACAGGCATCTGACTGATCTGAAACATATAGCAAGTTTACAAAATATAGATTGTATTATAAAAAAAAACAAAACTATGATGTACAAAGTTGCTATAAAATTTTGGAGTTAAGTTGGAAAAACTACAGAAGAGAGTTAATGTTATGTCATTAAAAGCAGTAGAGTCAGGGTGATTGAGAGGAGAAAGAAAGAGTGGTTTGACTGATCCTCGCGGGTGTGGAGCAGTCAATGGCTATAGCAGGAGACAGAATTTTTTTTTTTTAGATTTTGGGGGGATTACCACAAATGTGGGGAAGGGGAATTTGTTTGTGTGTAGTTTGTGGGACGAATGTTCAACTACTCATGTTTTTGCTTCTCTGTATGAGCATGTTTATATTGCGAGGTAATCTCAAACTTCTTATTGATCATAGACCTAAGCGTTAATCTTAATTTAACTTCATGAAATTGCAGAGGTCTACAAAATTTAAAAAAACTTAAACAAGTTATGAATAAAATAAAAGACATAGGTTCAAAAATTGTGTTTTTACAAGAAACTCATCTAATAGAGGAGGATGTAAGAAGAATTAGGAGAAGATAGCAGGGAAGTGTGCTCACCTCATCATTTTCAACCCAAGCTAGGGGAGTTATGACTCTCATACATAAATCAGTCCCATTTCAAGTGAAAAATGTAATTGGAGACAAATTAGGAAGATATCTAATCATCCAAGGATCTTTGTTATTAGAAAATATAAATCTGGTGAACTTATACGGTCCCAATATAGATGATCAAAACTTCTTTGCTAATTTATTTCTTATTTTATCATCACTTACAGGGCAACATATAATAGCAGGGGATTTTAATTGTACATTGAATCCCAGTATAGATAGATCAACAGGACTGGACTGTACGCACAATGGATGCAGGATGACCATTAATCATTTTATGAAAGAATTGAGATTGCTAGACATATGGAGAGAAATGAAACCACAAGTTAAAGCCTACTCTTGTTATTTTAATACCTACAAGACATTCTCACGTATTGACTATTTTTTGATCTCCACAGAATTAAGGTCCAATATTCAAAACTGTTTCTATGATAACAATGTGATCTCTGATCATGCACCCTGCTGTCTAATATACGTAGATAAGAAATTGACAAAGGAACCAGGTAGGTGGCAATTTCAGCATAAATGGCTTCAGGATGAGGAATTTGTTAAGTACATAGAAAAACAGATGAGTTCTTTGATATCAATACTACACAAACATCAGCATGTATAAAGTGGGAGGCTTTCAAAGCTTTTATTAGGGGGCATATTATTAGTTATACAGGTTCAAAATCTAAGAAGACTCGAGAGGAGAGAGTCCAATTGGAACATAAAATAAAAATTCTTCAAGAAAAAGTGTATGTAGGAAGTGACCCAAAGTTAGAGAACGAATTACTGATTCTGAGAGCTGAATATGACAAAAAATCAGCGAATAGAGCTGCCTCGAGTCTTCTAAGATTGAAGCAATCTTTTTATGAACAAGGTGAAAAATCAGGGAAATTATTGGCATGGCAGATTAAACAATTACAATTTAAAACACCAATTACCAGTATTATAAGTAACGGACAGGCAGTTGTAGATCCTTTAGAAATTAACAGTGCCTTTAGAGATCATTATGAAAAAGTATATGATACAAAAAACGAAACTGACTTAACAAAACTAAATGGGTTTTTGGACAGATTATCTATACCGTGTATTCCAAATGAAAACAGGGAGATACTGGAGTCTAAAATTAGTCAAGAAGAAGTTGGGCTAGCCATTGATAATATGAAATCAGGAAAAAGTGCAGGACCTGATGGTCTTCCAGTTGACCTCTATAAAAAAATTTAAGAATAAATTAATAAAACCATTTTTGGAAATGGTTTTAGAAGCATTTCAAAATAGTAATTTACCAATATACATGAATAATGCCTTAATTATACTGTTGTCAAAACCAGGTAAACCCTCTAATAAATGTGAAAACATGAGACCAATAAGCCTATTAAATGCTGACTTTAAGATAATCTGTAAAATTTTAGCAAGACGACTACAAGAAATATTACCAAATATTATTAACCGAGATCAGAATGGCTTTATAATGGGAAGACAAGGCTTCCATAATGTAAGAAGACTATTTAATATTATTTATTCTAATAAAGAAGCACCAGATACAGCTCTCCTATCATTGGATGCCGAAAAGGCCTTTGATAGGGTCGAATGGCCCTTTCTTTTTGAAGTCCTACAAAGGTTTGGACTTGGAAATAACTTCATAAAATGGGTTCAGATAATATACAATAATGCTACAGCAGAAATCCTAACAAACAGCAATATCTCAAAATCAATAAATATCAATAGAGGATGTCGACAAGGCTGTCCACTTTCGCCTTTACTGTTTACTATGGCAATTGAACCTTTAGCGATGGCAGTACGTTTACATCCACAAATATACGGAATTAAAGTTGGACCAACAGAACATAAAATCTCCCTGTATGCCGATGACATAATTTTGTTTATGTCGAATCTTAAAAAATCAATTCCGACCTTGTTGAATTTAATAAAGAATTTTGGGGAAATATCAGGATATAAAATAAATAAAACTAAATCTTCAATATTAATGCTAAATGAGACCCAGAGAAATCACCCAGCTCCTGAGGTAAATCAATTCAATGTTGTAAATCAGTTTAAATATTTAGGAATTCAAATTGTTGAATTTGAATTTGAATTTGAATTTAGGAATTCAAATTCAAAACTGGGTATTCATCTGAACAATAAACTAGACTGGTCACACAATACTGACGCACTCTACAAGAAGGGACAGCGCAGGCTGTTCCTGCTGAGGAGACTCAGGTCTTTTGGTGTACAAGGGGCGCTGCTGAAGTCATTCTATGACACGGTGGTGGCATCAGCCATCACTTTTGGAGTGGTCTGCTGGGGCAGTGGCATTACTGCAGCCGATAGGAAGAGACTGAACAAACTGATTAAGAAAGCTAGCTCTGTCCTGGGGCAGCGCCTTGATCCGATGGAGGAGATAGGAGAGAGAAGGACGGTGGCTAAACTGTCATCTCTGCTGGAGTCCGAGTTCCACCCTATGCAGGACATACTGGATGCACTGAGGAGCTCATTTAGCAGCAGACTACATCATCCCAGGTGCACAACCGAGAGGTTTCGTAGGTCCTTCCTACCAACGGCTGTCAGACTGTACAACCTAAGCAGGGCTGCTCGCAGAGATAGCAAAAAGACGTAACAAACTAATAGTTGTTTTTTTTTTGTTTTTTTTTTTTGTTTTTTTTTTTTTTTGAATGCAAAAGATGCAATAGACTTACACAATGGTCCTCTCCGGCATACAACTAGGAACATACCGGTCGCTATGGAGGGTGAGAATATGTATGGGCACATAATCATACCATGTAGGATAACTAAATAGACGGTTATGCTGTTTCATCCCACCTAGCAACAATGCTCTGCACTGTGTGTGTTTATATATTTACATATTTATTCCATCTAGCTACAATGCTCTGCACTGGGTGTGTTTATATTTATATATCTATATATTTATTCCATCTAGCTACAATGCTCAGCACTGGGTGTGTTTATATTTATATATCTATATATTTATTCCATCTAGCTACAATGCTCTGCACTGGGTGTGTTTATATTTATATTTATATATCTATATATTTATTCCATCTAGCTACAATGCTCAGCACTGGGTGTGTTTATATTTATATATCTATATATTTATTCCATCTAGCTACAATGCTCAGCACTGGGTGTGTTTATATTTATATATCTATATATTTATTCCATCTAGCTACATTGCTCCGCACTGTGTGTGTTTATATACTTGCATATTTATTCCACCTAGCTGCAATGCTCCGTACTGTGGGTGTTTATATATTTACATATTTATTCCATCTAGCTACAATGCTCTGCACTGTGTGTTCATATATTCATATATTTATTCCATCCAGCTACAATGCTCTGCACTGTGTGTCTGTGTGTGTGTGTGTGTGTGTGTATATATATATTTTATAGTAATATGTACATATGTATATTAGCTGCTCTTGCTTGCTTGTTTTTTTTTTTTTTGTTTGTTTTTTTTTCTTGCCTTCTGATTGTTGCTCTGAGTGTTGCTATCCCTGTGCTGTTGCAATCCTGGAATTTCCCCGTTGTGGGACTAATAAAGGCTTATCTTATCTTATCTTATCTTATCTTGTCCCTAAGCTAGAATCAGTCACCAGTGCCAACTATGAAGCCTTAATGACAACATTAATGAGTTACTTCAGAGATGGATGTCACTACCAATGTCGATGATCGGGAGAATTAATATACTTAAAAGTAATATCTTACCCAAAATACTTTATTTATTTCAATACATTCCTTTACCACCACCTTCAGATCTATTCTCAAGAATTAAAAAAAAGTTAGTGGAATTTATATGGAACAATAGGAAGGCTAGATTACGTCTGTCCTTACTATATTTACCATTTGATCGTGGAGGTCTGAAATGTCCAAACTTTATGTTGTATTACTGGTCAGCACAACTGAGGTCTATGACATATTATTTTTCATCAAATGATCTCCCTCACTGGACTGAAATGGAATCATACAACTTACCTTTACCTCTTCCTTTATTCATATACTCAGACTTGGCTAAAAAATTACAGAAACAAGTAAAAAATCCATTTGTAAAGCATATGATCAAAATATGGTGTGAAACCAAAAAATATTTAAAAGAACCACACTTATTGTCACAATTTAGCCCAATATGGGGTAATCAATATTTTAAACCAGGGAGAGCGGACGCTGTATTTAAAGTATGGAATTTAAAAGGGATTCAAAAGATTCAAGACTTATATTTGTCATGTTCAGATAACATGTCTTTTGAAGAACTGAGGATCAAATTTAATCTTAATAGAACACATTTTTTTTAAATATCTTCAGCTTAGGAACTTTATTCGAATAAATCAAAATAATGCTCTCACCCGACCTACTTATTCATCCTTGGAAAAAATTTTGATGAAAGATAGTAAGAGAAAGGGTATTATTTCAGAGTTTTATAACTCATTGGCATTATCCTCAAGTGAAAACTCACAGAAAAGACTGAATTATTGGAAAGATAAGATAAGATAAGATAAGCCTTTATTAGTCCCACAATGGGGAAATTCCAGGATTGCAACAGCACAGGGATAGCAACACTCAGCGCAACAATCAGAAAGCAAGAAAAAACAAGAACAGCTAGTATACATATGTACATATTACTATAAATATATATATATAGACACACAGTGCAGAGCATTATGGTTGGTGAATGTGCAGCAGAAAGTCTAAGTTCTCTCTCCCTCCGCGGGTACGGCGGGCCAGCTGGATGTCTTTGGGCATGATGGTGGTGACCCTCTTGGCGTGGATGGCGCACAGGTTGGTGTCCTCGAAGAGACCCACCAGGTAGGCCTCGCTGGCCTCCTGCAGAGCCATGACGGCGGAGCTCTGGAAGCGCAGGTCGGTCTTGAAGTCCTGAGCGATCTCCCTCACCAGGCGCTGGAAGGGCAGCCTACGGATGAGCAGCTCCGGGGATTTCTGGTAGCGACGTGAGGCTTCTTCACTCCGCCGGTGGCTGGAGCGCTTTTTTTCGAGCAGCCTTGGTGGCTAGCTGCTTCCTGGGGGGCTTTTCCTCCAGTAGATTTACGGGCGGTCTGCTTGGTTCTTGCCATCGCTCTTTATTATTCTGTCTTATATTTCTTGCACACCGCCTAAACTCCAGCCCGGCACCTGCGTCGTTTTCGCCACAGTTCCTCGGCATGTCGAGCTTCTCCGTTAGCACCGGGTGGCGGTTGGAGCTAGCTAGCCAGCTAGCTAGCTCTTCCCTGCTGTATTCGTCCCCCGCTGCAAACAGTGGCTCCGTCCGCCGACTCGGGAGACCCTTGGAGCGATCTGTGTGTCCGTGATATATATATATAGAGTGAAAGGTGTAGAAAGAAGAAGGAAGATAAGAAAAGGGCAGTTGCAAACGGCAGCCAACTCGTGTGGCACCGCCGGTCCGGCGGAACCGGAACCGGAAAAAAAAAAAAAAAACAAGACCTGCAAACTGAAATTTCAGAGGAACAATGGGAATTGGCTTGTACAGAAGCTCAAACCAAATCAATAAATGTACGTCTTAAATTGATACATTTTAAATGGTTAATGTGGATGTGTGTTACACCGGTGGAGTTAAATTGATATAACAAAAACATACCAGATACGTGCACAAAATGTATGGAAAGTAAAGGAACCCTATTTCATTGTTTATGGGAATGTAGAAAAATTAGAATGTTTTGGGAAGAGGTGAGGGTAACAATTGAAAAAATAATTTTAAAACAAATCATATTGAATCCTAAATTGTTTTTGTTGGGTCTGTATCCAGAAAAGCATAACTTTAATAAGAATGAAAGAGCATTCATAGACCTCAGTTTGCTTAACGCCAAAAAGTGTATTGCACTACTGTGGAAAAAGACTCATAGACCAGATGTGACTCAGTGGTTAAGACAGATGTTAACAAACCTTCCACTAGAAAGAATAACATACATACTGAAATCAAAGGAAATTATGTTTGAGAATATATGGAGACCTTTCATTGATTATGTAAAGAATTTAAACATAACTTTTGAAGAAGAAGGTGAATGATGTGTGTGGACCTTGTAAATTCCAAACTGGTGAATGTATAATATGTATACTTATGTAATGGATTGCCTAGACCAGGGGTGTCCAACCATGTGCCATGGAGAGCCAAGACCCTGCAGGTTTTACCTCCAACCAGTGTCTTCAACAGCAGATTTCTGTGAACTTCTTCCCACTGATTGCTGATAAGTGAAAACACCTGCTGAAGAGACTGGGTAGAAGAGAAAACCTGCAGGGTCTTGGCTCTCCATGGCACCTGGTTGGACACCCCTGGCCTAGACTAAACAAAGGAGCATTGTTGAAGACCTGCCTTTGTTAGTGGTTGTTGGTGTTTTTAGTACATTTTTTTTAAATTACTTTAGTGTTAGTGTTTGATTGTTTGTGTTATGTTTGTAAAAAAAAAAAGGTTCAATAAAAAATATTGTGGAAAAAAAAAATCGTCAACCAACCAGCACCTGGTCAAACTTCGAGGACCAACCTTAAGATTAACGGAAATCCTGTCGATGAAGTGGAGCATTTCTCTTACCTTGGTAGCATCCTCTCAAAAATACCAACTTGTGCAAAGGACATCGAAAACCGCATAAAAGCTGCACACTCCGCATATGGACGCCTTTGTCATCGAGTCTTCAATAATCATGCGATAACCATCTGCACCAAAATCATGGTTTTTCGGGCCGTTGTTCTTTCCACCCTTCTTTACGCCTGTGAAGCCTGGACCTTGTATCGTCGCGATATCAAGTGCCTTGAGAACTTCCAACAGAGAAAGCTCAGACAAATACTTGGCATTCGTTGGGAGGATCAACTTTCAAACAATGAGATTCTCAAGCGTGCTCTGCTGCCCAATGTGGAAGCTACCATCTTGCAGCACCGCCTTCGATGGACAGGACATGTCATACAGATGGACCCCACCAGACTACCACGAATCATGTTCCAGGGGGAGCTTGAGACAGGAAAAAGACCACAGGGTAGGCCAAAACTGCGCTACAAGGACCAGCTAAAATGTTCCCTGAAGCAAGCCAACATAGACAAAAGATCTTGGGAACAACTTGCCACCGACAGAGCAGCCTGGAGAAGAAGAACTTGGGAAGGCACAGACTCATTTGAGAGGCTCAGAAAACAACAAGATGATGATAAACACAAACAAAGACAAGAAATACAAAACCAACCACGTCCCCCACCCACAATAAAATGTGACTTCTGCCCATGACAGTTCTATCATAGGCTGGGCCTTCAGATCCACAGCCGCCATCGACATCGATCACAGATGGCAACGTCCTGAGAACTAAGATGAAACCAATGCTCGGACACGAGCTGGAGCCGACGACGACGACCGGTCAGGGGTAAGAGCCTCAATGTCTGACACTTTAGCCCCAGAAAAAACATTTTGTAACATAGTACCTGCTTCTGACGCTCCTCATTATTGAATCACCAATTACCAGTGTTGTCTGGAGGGGCTTTGTCAATGGCTTCTGAAATGGTGGATAATTTTGCCATAGTTGCTGCTCTGGCGGCAGGGTGCCGATGCGGGGGGATGCGCTCTCTTCTTTTTGGAGCTGATGTATAGTTTGGCACACCTAAGGTAGTTTTGATCCGGGGTTTGCGGGTTTGGGCCGCTGCTGAAGGAGTAGGGGCGGCCATGGGAGGATGATCGACGTCCAGGTGGGGGGAAATCTTCCAGGGAAAGGATGTCAAATCTGTTTTCCAGCAAAAGGGGAAGGCGGGAGGCGCAGCCATGTCTGGTCAATCCCCGACGTTTGCTATTTGGCTCAACCATGGTCCAGGGCGCGCATTGAGGCTGTGACGAACCACCCGGGGCTTTGGGTTTAGCTCTGAGCTGAAGCCAGTGTTTGATGCTGGAGTTCTGGACAGCTGAGGTTTTGGAGCAGGGATGGAAGTGGATGGCGATGTGCTAATTTCACCCAGGTAAGTAGCCATCTCTGCTAGCTGCGAGTCCGTCGCTGGAGCCAATGTCCGTCCAGAAATAATAGTGTCCAGGTGGTTTTCGGCCTCCCGAATCTTATAAAGGTTAGAGAGTCTCAATTCCAACTCAGAAACTTTCTTAGAGAGGGAGACACAGCTGACACAAGTAGGAAATGGAGCCATGGCTTTCCAGGCTAGAAGTGGCTAGCTAGCTAGCTAAAACAGGTTAGCCTAACCTGGTGAACAGCCCTGCCCAGGGTCTGATTCACCTGTGTGCCTGATCGGGCTTTCGTGTTTACTAAGGTAACACTAAGTAAAAAGTTAATATTAGTAAAAGAGTTAAAGAGATAAAAATTTAAAATGGAGCTAGTACAACAAACAAAAACAGATAACGCTTTGACAGTGTCGTGACAGTTGTCATGATGGTTTAAATGCACTGTTGATTGTCATAATAGGGCCCTGTATCTTTGAATTCAATGTGTCACTAACTGAGGTTTTTGCCGCAAAAAAAGCAACAAAACAAAACAAAATAAAACTGAGGCTTTTGCCAGCTGGTGGGACTGTTGGGTGTTACTGCAGGCCCTGGGGCTAGCAGTTAACCGGAGCTCTGGGAACCTCTTCGATGAAATGTTGAAGATTGTAGGGGTGTAAAAGCAGAGAATGTGTGACCCTGAGAGGGATTGTAACTCTTTGAGCAGCATGTTAAACACAAAGGAGGGTGTTCCCGTTTTCATCTTTTTTTTCTCCTCACAACGTCAATGAAACTCTTACTCCTCATCTGTTATATTCTTCCTCTTCTCGTCATCTTATTCTCTCTTACTGTCAATGTTTCTCACTTCTTGTGTCATCCCTTCACCTGCACCATTTCTCCCCCCTCCCTCTTGCTCTGCCGAGGCCCTGGGGCATCATCCGACAACACCAGCTAACCCTTGTATAAGTTTTCCAATTGCAATTCCTGCAGGATTATGGCATGGCAGCGACGAGGGGACATTTCCTCTCTGATCATATATTTGATTCAATGGCATGATTATGGGAGCTCTGTGTGTGTGTATGTGAGTAGATGGAGGTGATGAAGTCGAGTGGGGACAGAGACCTTAACCTCACCCACTGCTTCTTCCCCCTCTGTACATGCACACCCACACTGAGTTGTGAACACAGAAATAGGTGTGTACCTACATGTCGTCCATCCCCCCAAATCCGTGCTTGCAAATTGCCTGCTTAGACACACACACACACACACACACACACACACACACACACACACACACACACACACACACACACACACACACACACACACACACACACACACACTTGCCCAGAGTTGCCTTTGGGCAGTACTTTCACCTCCACTGACATTTAACTAAAAACCAATCTCCATGTCTGCCATCTACAGCCCCTCACCTCAGGGCTAGAGGATGGAGAGGACTGTGTGTGTCATTGTCAGTGTCTCCCTCTCTATTCCTTGGCACACATTACTTTTCTCGCCTTTTCCTTTACAGATCCGCTTGCTTCTTTTCCCTCTTTTTTGCTTTTTAGAATTTTCTTTTGGTCCCATATCTGTATTATGTACTGTATCTCATGTTGTCTTTTGTTCCTCCCACAAAAGAAGCCTTTGTTCAACTGTCTTTAAAAGACTGACTGTGGTTTTGCAAATGGTTTGTAGACTTCTGTTTGGAAGAGTTATTAAGAAATTAATCTGTTTTGACTTTTGAAACTGAAATAAAACCAACATGTTCTTCTCAGTTGCAAGACAAAACACTCGGAACAAAAACCTTTTGGACCAGTATCCCACCTGGACAACAGCTCCTCACATCATCTCTTATAAAACCTATTTTGAATTAGAATACAGCACTGAACAAGCATATAGTACATCAGATGTTCAATAGTGGCACAGTTCTCTTTCTAGCTGGTGGCTGGATGGTCTTGCATGTACCAGTGATGTAAGTGGCATCAAAATAATCAAACACGGCTTCTAGTTTTGTCGCTCGGGAATACTGTATCATTTAAATGCAAGGGCACTACTCCAGCCATCAAACCACAGAACATTCTCACAGTGTCATCATCAAGGTGTGATATAAGACCAATGTTCTGGACCTTCCTCTAGATACTTCAGGTTAGGTGATAAAAGTGGACTTAAACCTATGTCTTAAGGAAACACTATATTCATGGTTTGAAGGGGTGTTTTCTTGAGGTTTTTTTTTTTTTTTTTTTGTACTGGGGTACAGAAATTGAGGTGATTTTGTTCTTTTAGTTGTTTTATGGTTCTTCTCTGGAAGCTGAATATATTTTTGTTCAGTCATGGCCTTTTGCATCACAGGACTGACATACAGGATGTCCTTCTGATTGACTATAAGACATTCCTGTCATGATCTGAGTGCAGGGGGATTCTGCCGTGCTCAGTCTCATGGCCTTTTTCTATATTTATATATTTGTTGTATTTTGTGTTCTTTGGTTCCTGTCATTTTGTCCTTGGTTGGTTTTCTTATATCTTGTATTATTTCTTAGTTCATGTTCATCACAGTCTTGTTATTTATATTTGGTATTATCTGCATTTATCCTTCAGTTTATTATGTGTCCTTATTGTAGTTCTCTCTTTCTCTCTGGGGCTGCAGCTGTCAATGGCACTTCCTGCTTTCGCTCTGGTAGTGGGCGGTGCCCCTGTTAAGCTGTCAGTCCTGTCTTCCCTCCTGTCTTGACTCTCAGCTGATTCCTGTCATGTATTTTGTGTTTCTGTTAATTAATGCCACAAACTGCAGTTCAGCATCTGGGTCTTTCCTCTTTGCCCCGAAGGGGCATTTGTGACAGAAGGCTCTGACCAGTTCAAGACCCAGCTGCTGTAGTTTGTGGTTTCTCTTTTTGTTTCACTCACCTGTTTTTTGGGAGAGCTCAACATATTGCCAGCTCTCATGGACTTTGCAGGTGAGCGCGGGTACTCAATGAGCCTGGGGTGGGAGTGCTGCAAAACACTCATGGAGGTGGACGGACTCATCTCCGCAGCTCACATCGCTCCAACCCCAATGGACGCACTGTGATACCTGGGTCTCGCGGAGGCAGCTGCTCGCCAGTGCCCTCAGCTCAAGGAGCATGCACTCACTGGTGGCGGCTTTGCAACATGAGAACAGTGGAATGGTGAGGAATTCCCAGAAGAAGCCTGGGCCAGCACCGAAGGGGAGGCATTCCCGTGCTTCTGTGTTTTCGGCTCCTCACCAGTCTCCGACACCAGTTCCATCTCCCTTTCCATTTGCTCCAGGACGTCATTGTCCAGTGACATCCCGCCGGAAGAACACCTCCACCTCACAGTCAGCAGTTTTTCCCACGTTGAGCCAGACAAATCCCAAGCAGTTCCCCCTTCTAGTTCTCCTTTGCCGGTTGTCCCATCAGCCTCCACTTCCCTCTTTGCTGCTGCGACTCCCATCTGCTCGACACATCCTCCCGCTGCTGAGGGTCCGGCCATTTCCTTCCTGGCTCCGCCCATCACCTCTGAGGGGCCCAGGCCCACGGTAGCCACAGAGAGGGTTGATTCAAAGCCAGCTGCAGCAGAAACCATCATGCCTTGGGAACTCGGGCAAGTGTTTTCTCATTCTCTTCTACCAACACATGAATTACCTTGCCTGATTCCCGGTGGTGGGGCTCAGTTATTGCAGTCCACTGAGTCCTCACCACCTGCTGCAGATTACACCATCTCACCTGCTCTCTTCGTGTCTCCTGCTTTCCCCCTTGAGTGTCCGCCGGCCCCAGGACTGAGCCGCCGGACGATGGAGGAGCCTGTGGCCCTGGAGGACCTGGTTCCAGCCCCGCAGCCATGGCCTGGACAGAGGGACAGTGCTGTGACCGAGCTGAAGCCTGTACCGATGTTGGAGCGTCCCCTGGCTCAGCAGAGGAGGATCCAGTGCCAGCAGTGAACCGCCCCACTGTATCCACGCTGGGTGAGCCACCTGCATGGGTCACTTTGCTGGGGGTCCCGGGACTGGACTTACCACCATGCCTACTGCAGGGGCTGCCACAGCAGAGTCAAAGCTGGACCTCCAGAGGAACAGACCCGAGACATTCACGCTTGGCTTGATGGAGTTCTGGACAGTGGTGGAACTTGAGCTCAGTCAAGTGCGCTTCTTTGTTTTCACTATCTCTGTTTTGGAGAGATCTTGTCTGGCTCTTGGTGGAGAGAGCCAAGTGCAACCATCGGCTGCACCTGAGCTCACCTCGCCAGACTCCACTGCCGTCGGTGACCCTGACCCTATGTCTCTATCCCTCTGGTCTGAGCCTTTCTCCAGGGTCACCGAGGTTTGTCTAACTTTGCCAGAGGTCTCTGTGGGTTCAGTCTTGCTGCCTGAGATCTTTGTGGGTCCAGCTCCTCCTGTCGAGGTCGTTGCAGGTGCTCCGTCCTAGCCCGGGGCCTCTGTTGGTGCTGCTCTTCCTTCAGCTGAGGTTGTCGCGGGTGCTCCGTCCCAGCCCGGGACCTCCGTGGGTGCTGCTTCCCCTCCGGTTGAGGTCTTTGTCGGTGCGCCGTCCCAGCCTGGGGCCTCCAAGGGTGCTGCTTCCCCATCAGCTGAGGTCATCACGGGTGCTCCGTCCCAATCCAGGACCTCCATGGGTGCAGCTCCTCCTCAGTCCGGGTCTCCATGGGTGTTGTGTCCCAGTCGGGGGCTATTGTGGGTGCTGCGCCCCAGCCTTAACCTCTTATCTGTGTATGTTGCCAAACTGCAACATAATCCCTAGTGGTCAACAGTGGTAAAGATTTTTTTCAAGAAAATATTCAGATCAGATGTCAGAACTTTCCAAGGTTATAACTTGAAAGTGGTAAGAGATAATGGCATACTGTCAATTAGAAAGATGTAGAATGTGATCCAAAGTTTCAGATAGGAGTAAATTTACGCATGTAATTTGCATAATAACAAAGACATTCGTCACTTATCGCTGGCAAGGTGGCGTCCTTTTGTGGCATTCTGGTCGTAATTTTGTCCTCTCCCGATCATTTTAGCTTTCTCTCCTACACCCAGAAACTGTTATTGATTATTCCACCTTAATTTCACTTTTTTTTCTGCGGCAATTTATCTTATATGACGACATGCAACCGGCGATTACTCTACAGTCACATGGTGCTCTGGGCGCCGGCAGATGAAATCAACAAGCTTCACGCTCCCTGTATTATAAGAACATGTAAACATCTACCTTCATAAGCTAAATAATCTCTTTTAGAATCATAGTTGGCAAATTCGAGACCAAATCGTCTGAATTTGCTCCTCCGTCTGCGATCGCGTATGTCCACAGCGATGGGTGCAGTCCATTTTGCTTTGTAATCTCAAAGACAAAGAAGAAGAAGGATTTCTTCCTCTTTGGTGTATTACATGTCATCCATGAGTCCTCTAACGTGTGTCTGCCACCTTGTGAACTGGCATGATCAGTACAAATCCTCAGTACAGCTGGGCAGTGTTTCTCCATGTCATATCAGTTGACAGGTGCAGCACCACGCTGTGCCACTAGGGGCAACAGAAATCACACAGCTTAAAGGTTAAACCAACATGGGTGCTGCACTCCAGCTTAGGTCCGCTGTGGGTGCAGCTCTGGCCCAGTCCTGGTCAGCCGTGGGTGCAGCCTTGCTCCAGCCCGGAGCCTCTGCGGGTGCAGCCGTGCTCCAGCCCAAAGCCTCCGCGGGTGCAGCCTTGCTCCAGCCCGGAACCACCGTGGGTGCTGCTATGCCCGAGTCTGGGGCCACCAAGGGTGCTGCAAGGCTGCATGATGCCATCATGGTCCCCTCTCCTCGGCCCCAGGCCGTCGTGGTCCCCTCTCCTCTGCCCAAGGTCATTGTGATTCCTTCTCCTTGACCTGATGTCGTGGTGGCTTCCCCTACTTTTTCACCCCCCCACACCACCTGTTCTTCCCTTTGGGCAGCCGCCTTCTGGACTACCCCTTCTGTTCGGGTGGTTGAAGAATTCTGGAAGACCGGCCGACAGGCTGTGCCACTGGGGTAGGTGATCCATGTTCTCCGGAAGGCTGCCTTATTCCTTCTATCGTGCCATCTGCCGGGCCTGGGACTCTACCTGCCCGCCTGAACTATCCGACTCTCCGGCCCAGGGGGCTTAGGCGGTGTGGTTTTTGCCTGGTGTGGGTCCTGAGCGGGGTTTTTGTTTTTGTCCCTCCTAGCCTGCTCCCCTTCCACCCGCCTGGGGTGGTTTATTATTCTACTCTCTTTGGGGAGTGGGGGGGGTGTCTTTTTTTTCTTTTTTGATGTTACCCTGGGTGTCTGGCGTCCACCCCTTGAGACGGGGGCTCTGTCATGATCTGAGCACAGGGGGATTCTGCCATGCTCAGTCTCATGGCCTTTTTCCATATTTATATATTTGTTGTATTTTTTGTTCTTTGGTTCCTGTCATTTTGTCCTTGGTTTTCTTATATCTTGTGTTATTTCTTAGTTTACGTTCATCACAGTGTTGTTATTTATATGTTTGGTATTATCTACATTTATCCTTCAGTTTATTATGTGTCCTTATTGTAGTTCTCTCTTTGTCTCTAGGGCTGCAGCTGTCAGTGGCACTTCCTGGTTTTGCTCTGGTAGCGGGCGGTACCCCTGTCAAGCTATCAGTCCTGTCTTCCCTCCTCTCTTGACTCTCAGCTGATTCCTGTCATGTAATTAGGTCAGCCTGCCCGCTCATGTGATTCACACCAGCTGTCATTCATTCTCATTGGGATATGCCTTATTTAAGACTGAATATTTCATTCACTGGTTGTCAGAGCCTTGTCTAAGCTATTCATTCCCATCGGCACCCATTCCCTGTTCCGACGTTTGCCTCGCTATCTTCTAGCGCTACTCGTGTGTAAGTTTATTTTTGTGCACTTTTTGTATTTTGTGTTTCTGATAATAAATGCCACAAACTGCAGTTCAGCATCTGGGTCTTTCCTCTCTGCCCCGAAGGGGCATTTGTGATAATTTCAACCCCCCACCCCCACCCCCAGCAGCACAAGCCATATTTTAGACGTTGTATTTGGGTTAAATCAAGTCTGTCAGTCTGGGCCTTAATTTAGCCCACAAGTAGATGTTGGAAATAGGGCTGTGTTTGATTAGTCTAGTACAGACCATATTTAATCAGAAAACAGTTGTTGAAAAGTGGGCTGTGCCTGACCATATTAATCAAAAAATAGTCCAATAATTGAGCTGTTTAGTCCACAGGATTTGGCCCAAATTCATCCTCAAAATAGTTTCGGACATTTGGTGATGATGGTGGGAGTCTGTCTCTCAAAAGTCAAATACACTTTAATAACCACTGGGAGTCTTTGTTAAAAGTGCGTTATAAAAACATATACACTACCGTTCAAAAGTTTGGGGTCACCCAGACAATTATTTCGTGTTTTCCATGAAAAGTCACACTTATTTACCACCATGAGTTGTAAAATGAATAGAAAATATAGTCAAGACATTGACAAGGTTAGAAATAATGATTTGTATTTGAAATAATAATTTTTTCCTTCAAACTTTGCTTTCGTCAAAGAATCCTCCATTTGCAGCAATTACAGCATTGCAGACCTAACATGATTGCACAAGGGTTTTCTATTCATCCATTAGCCTTCTGACGCAATGAGCAAACACATTGTACCATTAGAACACTAGAGTGATAGTTGCTGGAAATGGGCCTCTATACACCTGTGTAGATATTGCACCAAAAACCAGACATTTGCAGCTAGAATAGTCATTTACCACATTAGCAATGTATAGAGTGTATTTCTGATTAGTTTAAAGTTATCTTCATTGAAAAAAGTGCTTTTCTTTCAAAAATAAGGAAATTTCTAAGTGACCCCAAACTTTTGAACGGTAGTGTATTTTAACAGGGTTTTTTTTCAACATTTGGCATAATGCTTGTTACATAATATCTGGAACAATCTGAAACCAGTGCTAGTGCTATTGTGCTGTACACTTAAAAACCATTATTTGGATAAGTTTTACAAATTTTTCACTGTGTTGTGTCTTTTTATTGATGTATATACCTTGGGCTCCTTGTGTCTCCAGACTCCCCTGGTCTTGTCTGATCTTGAAGGCTAAACTGGGTTAACCTTGGTTAGTACTTGGATGACAGACTGCGTGGGAATACCAGGTGCTGGAATGGACTGGTGTTCTGTTCAAGATGTGCTCTGCCTCTTGCCCAAACATGCTGGTATAGGTGTGCCCCTCACACAACCCAAAAAGGAGAGAAGATGAATGATGTTGGTTACTATGTGATTCTTTTTTTTTTAACCACCTTAAAAAGGTGGCTTTTCATCTTCATTTTTCAACCAGATATGGATCATACAGAGACATCTATATGACAAGAAAACACAAAGGAAACAAAGAAAGTACTTTTGCAGTGCCAAAAAAAAAGCTACTTTAGAGACTCTTGGCACAAGATCTCATCAATACTAGGGGTTTATATTAAATAAGAAGATGTGCTGTGGTGTGTGATACACAGGGCAGTGTGACACACAAGTGCTGTAGCACAGTATAGTGTAGACTGGTGTTTTGCCTCTCTCACTTTCAGCTGCAGTCACTGGCTAGGCCAGAAGGCTGAAAAGAGGACCGAGTGCATAAGTCCCTCCTGCCAGTACGCAGCCTCTCCTCTGTCAAGACTCCTTCTTTTCCTCTTCATAGTACACCACAGATACTGGGTACCTTGCGGTCCCAGGCAGAAATGCAGGGAATCTCGGAGCAGGTTGGAGCCCCAGAGGCACAGTGTGCATGACCCACCAGTGTGTGGATACGCCCTGGTTTTCACCAATCCAACCCCCAACTTTGGGTCTAAATAGTGAAACCACGGCAGCAGGCGGTAGATTTTCCTCTTTGGCATCTTCGACATTTTGGAGTACCAACAGGAGGATTTTGGCCAGGTATCTTCGACATTTCGAAGTAGCAGCTGGGCAAGACTATCAGCATGAGTCTGACACTGCGGGGCAGTCATGTTGTTGGCAAGTCGTCTGGTTCTTCTTCCTGCCACTTGATTCCCCAACCACATGACCCAGAGGGTGGGAGAGTACCTGCACAATGCTCTCCTTACCTAATTTTCGTGCAGGCCACTTTTGCAACCCACTGTAAGCCACAAAGCGACAGGCCTCCTGTGGTGCCGGCAGGTTTGAGAAGCTGGAAGTCGGTAGCAGGAACCTGCAATTGTGCGGCCCAGGAGTGATGGTCGCACAGCTCCTGATTGGTGACAGTGCTGTGAGGTCCTTCCTGGGTGACCAGGCGGCCCTTTTTTAAGGATGCCCCGCCTGCCTCAATATGAGCACGCCTCTAGAAAATGTGAGGTAAAAATGGCTCGTCCTCAACTAACCTGGCTGGCTGCTTATGGTCAACAGGTTCTCTGCCTCACTGGGCGCAAATCAAAGATACAGATTGCATGTTGGAATGTGCAAACACTCCTCGATAATAACCCGAACCTTCCCAAGAGACAAACCGCTTTGCTTGTCAAGGAGCTCGATGCCTTTGGCGTTGACATTGCTACTGTCTCAGAGATGAGGCTCTCGGACACAGGGGAAAGGAGAGAAAAGACCCACACCCTGTTCTGGTTGACATGGTTCAGGTGACCCACAGAACAGACACGACTCAGGGTTAACACAATTAACGTACTTTATTTGTTATCGTGAGTGATTGGGTGCGTGAGTGCGGTTATATGGTGTAATGTTGTGTAGTGCAATCCATGTATTCCAGCTGGGCCGGCAGAGCACCATACAGCCTGGCAACCATGGAAAGAGACAAGGGCCGTTAGCTTACAGTTCACCTTATGCAGCACCTTAGATGTTATAATGCTTACTGTCAACAGATGTCGAAGTGGCTTCAGGTGGCGCCGAAGCTGCGGCCAGGGAGACAGTGTCTGCGGGCAGGTTAGCTGGAGGTGGAATAAAAGTCCGCCGCCTGGAGGGAGAAGGAGGCCCGCCGTTGCGGGCTCCGCCTGTGTACAGGGGAATGGACAGGTTTAGAAGCAATAGCACTTACTTGGTTGTTGGTCCGGGCAGAACCGACCCGGACGTCGTTCAGCTGGGCTTGGAAGCCGATGGCTGGAGAATTCAGTGCAAGGAAGCACGGAGGCAGGGTGTGGCGTGATTCACGGAAAGAATCCGACGACTCCGTGCCCAGCACTGGTCCTGATGGGAATAAATAGGGCCACAGGAAATGACAGGCAGGTGTGTACACAGGTGCCATGATTGGCGGCCATGACAGTACTCCCCCCCACGGCACGCCTCTCGGTGTACGTTCCAACCTACCTGGGTGCGTCCGATGGAAGTCCCTGAAAAGCTGCTTGTCGAGCACGAGGGCGGGACGCACCCAGGACCTCCACTCCGGCCCGTAGCCCTCCCAGTCCACCAGGTACTGCAGGCCACGCCCCCTGCGGCGGACGTCCAGGATGGAAGAGACGGACCACGCCAGGTTGCCGTCGATCACCCTCGGTGGAGGTGGAGACCTGGGAGGGGGGCACAACGGGCTGGAGGAGACAGGCTTAACCTGAGAGACATGAAAAGTTGGACAGATGCGGAGGGAGGGGGGGAGAGTTAGACGCACAGACACTGGGTTAATAATTCGACATATAGGGAACGAGCCAATGAACCGCTGGGCGGTCTTCTTACGTTCCGCCTTCAGGTTGATGTTTTTAGTAGAGAGCCATACCTGCTGACCCACCTGATAAGCCAGGCCCGGAACCCTGCGTCGATTCGCCACCGCAGTGTTGCGTTCCGCCGTTCGTTGCAGTGCCGTTCTAGCTGCCTTCCAAATCCGCCGACAATGTTTTAGATGGGCCCGAACCAATGGAACGGCAATGTCCCCCTCCTCTTCAGGGAACAGCGGGGGGTTGTAACCCAACGACACCTCGAAGGGGGACATGCTGGTGGCCGAGGATACCGCTGTGTTATGGGCGTATTCAATCCAAGGGAGGTGTGTGCTCCATGATGATGGGTTGGCGGCAGTAACACACCACAGTGCTGCTTCCACCTCCTGGTTGGCTTGTTCACATTGCCCATTGGACTGCGGGTGATATCCAGAGGACAAGCTCGCCGTAGCCCCTAAGGCGGTGCAAAATGCCTTCCAGACTTTGGAGATAAACTGGGGCCCTCGGTCCGATACTATGTCCTGAGGGATGCCATGCAGCCGAATTACATGCTGAACCAGCAGATCAGCTGTCTCTTTGGCAGACGGTAACCCCCGCAGAGGGATGAAGTGAGCTGCCTTGGAAAATCTGTCCACCAGCGTGAGGATGGTGGTGAAGTTATTGGACGTGGGGAGGCCTGTGACAAAATCCAGCGCCATGTGGGACCATGGTCTACCCGGGACGGGGAGGTGGTGGAGCAGCCCGGCCGGCGGCGACGAGGACGTTTTCCCAGTAGCACACTCAGGACAGGCACGGATGTACTCCCCCACGTCCTTCTGGAGGAATGGCCACCAAAACAACCTTTGAAGGAGCGCCACTGTGCGTGCCCTACTCGAATGGCAGGCGAATTTGGAGGTATGCCCCCACTGGATGACCTCCCCTTGGACCACTGTGGGAACAAATAATTTGCCCGTTGGACCCCCTCCCGGGTCAGCTTCGTCAGACTGCGCCCTTAAAACCTTATCCCGAATGCCCCAAGCGAGGGCGCCCAAGACACATGCTGGAGGGAGGATGGGATGTTCGGCCTTCTCTGCTGTCTCTGGGGCGAACTGACGAGACAGGGCGTCGGGCTTGGTGTTCTTTTTTTTTTTTTTTCCACAATATCTTTATTGAACCTTTTTTTTTTAACAAACATGATACAAACAATCAAACACTAACACTAAAGTACTACAAAAAAAAAAATACCCTAAAAACACCAACAACCACCAACAAAATCAAGTCTTCAACAATGCTCCTCTGTTTAGTCTAGACAATCCAATACATAAGTATACATATTATGTTCACCAGTTTGGAATTTACAAGGTCCACACACATCATTCACCTTCTTCTTCAAGAGTTATGTTTAAATTTTTTACATAATCAATAAAAGGTCTCCATATATTCTCAAACACAATTTCCTTTGATTTCAGTATATATGTTATTCTTTCTAATGGAAGGTTTGTTAACATCTGTCTTAACCACTGAGTCACATCTGGTCTATGAGTCTTTTTCCATAATAGTGCAATACATTTTTTGGCATTAAGCAAACTGAGGTCTATGAATGTTCTTTCACTTTTATTGAAATTATGCTTTTCTGGGTACAGACCCAACAAAAACAGTTTAGGATTCAATATGATTTGTTTTGAGATTATTTTTTCAATTGTTACCCTCACCTCCTCCCAAAACATTCTTATTAATCTACATTCCCATAAACAATGAAATAGGGTTCCTTTACTTTCCATGCATTTTGTGCATGTATCTGGTATATTTTTGTTATATCTATTTAACTCCTCCGGTGTAACATACATCCGCATTAACCATTTGAAATGTATCAATTTAAGGCGTGCATTTATTGATTTGGTTTGAGCTTCTGTACAAGCCAATTCCCATTGTTCCTCTGAAATTTCAATTTGCAGATCTTCTTTCCAGTAGTTTAATCTTTTCAGTGAATTTTCACTTGAAGATAGTGTCAATGAGTTATAAAACTCTGAAATAATACCCTTTCTTTTACTATCTTTCATCATCATTTTTTCCAAGGATGAATAAATAGGTCGAGTGAGAGCTTTATTTTGATTTGATCGAATAAAGTTTCTAAGTTGAAGATATTTAAAAAAATGTGTTCTATTGAGATTAAATTTGATCCTCAGCTCTTCAAAAGACATTATGTTGTCTGCACATGGCAAATATAAATCCTGAATCTTTTGTATCCCTTTTAAATTCCATACTTTAAATACAGCGTCCGCTCTCCCTGGTTTAAAATATTGATTACCCCATATTGGACTAAATTGTGACAATAACTGTGGTTCTTTTAAATAGTTTTTAGCTTCACACCATATTTTGATCATATGCTTTACAAATGGATTTTTAACTTGTTTTTGTAATTTTTTTGCCGAATCTGAGTATATGAATATGGGAAGAGGTAAAGGTAAATTGTATGATTCCATTTCAGTCCAGTGAGGGAGATCATTTGATGAAAAATAATATGTCATAGACCTCAGTTGTGCCGACCAATAATACAACATAAAATTTGGACATTTCAGACCTCCACGATCAAATGGTAAATATAATAAAGACAAACGTAATCTAGCCCTCCTGTTGTTCCATATAAATTCCACTAACTTTTTTTTTATTCTTGAGAATAGATCTAAAGGTGGTGATAAGGGAATGTATTGAAATAAATAAAGTATTTTAGGTAAAATATTACTTTTAAGTATATTGATTCTCCCGATCATCGACATTGGTAGTGACATCCATCTCTGAGTTAACTCATTGATATCTGACATTAAGGCTTCATAGTTGACACTGGCGACTGATTCTAGCTTAGGCATAATTTGGATTCCTAAATATTTAAACTGATTTACAACATTGAATTGATTTACCTCAGGGGCTGGGTAATTTCTCTGGGTCTCATTTAGCATTAATATTGAAGATTTAGTTTTATTTATTTTATATCCTGATATTTCCCCAAAATTCTTTATTAAATTCAACAAGGTTGGAATTGATTTTTTTAGATTCGACATAAACAAAATTATATCATCGGCGTACAGGGAGATTTTATGTTCTGTTGGTCCAACTTTAATTCCATATATTTGTGAATGTAAACGTATCGCTATCGCTAAAGGTTCAATTGCCATAGTAAACAGTAAAGGTGAAAGTGGACAGCCTTGTCGACATCCTCTATTGATTTTTATTGGTTTTGAAATATTGTTATTTGTTAGGATTTCTGCTGTAGCATTATTGTATATTATTTGAACCCATTTTATGAAATTATTTCCAAGTCCAAACCTTTGTAGGACTTCAAAAAGAAAGGGCCATTCAACTCTATCAAAGGCCTTTTCGGCGTCCAATGATAGGAGAGCTGTATCCGGTGCTTCTTTATTAAAATAAATAATATTAAATAGTCTTCTTACATTATGGAAGCCTTGTCTACCCTTTATAAAGCCATTCTGATCTCGATTAATAATATTTGGTAAAATTTCTTGTAATCGTCTTGCTAAAATTTTACAGATTATCTTAAGGTCGGCGTTTAATAGGCTTATTGGTCTCATATTTTCACATTTATTAGAGGGCTTACCTGGTTTTGGCAGCAGTATAATTAAGGCATTATTTATGTATGATGGTAAATTATTATTTTGAAATGCTTCTAAAACCATTTCCAAAAAAGGTTTTATTAATTTATTCTTAAATTTTTTATAAAGGTCAACTGGAAGACCATCTGGTCCTGCACTTTTTCCTGATTTCATATTATCAATGGCTAGCCCAACTTCTTCTTGACTAATTTTAGACTCCAATATCTCCCTGTTTTCATTTGGAATACACGGTATAGATAGTTCGTTCAAAAACCCATTTAGTTTTGTTAAATCAGGTTCATTTTTGGTATCATATAATTTTTCATAGTAATCTCTAAAGGCTCTATTAATTTCTAAAGGATCTATAACTACCTGTCCGTTACTTATAATACTGGTAATTGGTGTTTTAATTTCTAATTGTTTAATCTGCCATGCTAATAATTTTCCTGATTTTTCACCTTGTTCATAAAAAGATTGTTTCAATCTTAGAAGACTCGAGGCAGCTCTATTCGCTGATTTTTTGTCGTATTCAGCTCTCAAAATCAGTAATTCATTCTCCAACCTTGGGTCACTTCCTGCATACACTTTTTCCTGAAGACTTTTTATTTTATGTTCCAATTTAGCTCTCTCCTCTCGAGTCTTCTTAGATTTTGATCCTGTATAACTAATAATATGTCCCCTAATAAAAGCTTTGAAAGCCTCCCACTTTACACATGCTGATGTTTGTGTAGTATTGATGTCAAAGAACTCGTCTATCTGTTTTTCTATATACTTGACAAATTCCTCATCCTGAAGCCATTTATGCTGAAATTGCCATCTACCTGATTCCTTTGTCAATTTTTTATCTACATATATTAGACAACAGGGTGCATGATCAGAAATCACGATGTTATCATAAAAGCAGTTTTGAATCTTGGACCTTAATTCTGTGGAAATCAAAAAATAATCAATACGTGAGAATGTCTTGTAGGTACTGGAATAACAAGAATAGGCTTTAACTTGTGGTTTCATTTCTCTCCATATATCTAACAATCTCAATTCTTTCATAAAATGATTAATAGTCATCCTACATCCAATGTGCGTACAATCCAGTCCTGTTGATCTATCCACACCTGGATTCAATGTACAATTAAAATCCCCTGCTATTATATGTTGCCCTGTAAGTGATGATAAGATGAGAAATAAATTAGCAAAGAACTTCTGATCATCTATATTGGGACCATATAAGTTCACAAGATTTATATTTTCTAATAGCAAAGAACCTTGAATGATTACATATCTTCCAAATTTGTCTCCAATTACATTTTTCACCTGAAAAGGAACTGATTTATGTATGAGAGTCATAACTCCCCTGGCTCGGGATGAAAATGAAGAGGTGAATACACTTCCCTGCCATCTACTCCTAATTCTTTTAACATCCTCCTCTATCAGATGAGTTTCTTGTAAAAACACAATTCTTGAACCCATGTCCTTTATTTTATTCATAACTTGTTTAAGTTTTTTTAAATTTTGTAGACCTCTGCAATTCCATGAAGTTAAATTAAGATTAACACTTTGGTCCATGATCAATAGAGAGTTTAGGATTACCTTGCAGTGTAAACATGCTCATACAGAGAAGCAAAAACATGAGTGGTTGAACATTCATCCTACAAACTACACACAAACAAATTTCCCCTTCCCACACTTGTGGCAAACCCCCCAAAATCAAAAGAAAAATTCTGTCTCCCGATATAGCCATCGACCGTTCCACACCCACGGGGAACAGCCTAAGCCACTCCTTCTTCATCCTCCCAATCACCCCAACTCTACTGCTTTTAATGACGTAACATTAACTCTCCTCTGTAGTTTTCCAACTTAACTCCAAAATTTTTAACAACTTTGTACATCATAGTTTTTTTTTTTTTTGTTTTTTAATATATAATACAATCTATATTTTGTAAACTTACTATTTACTTCAAGTCAGTCAGATGCCTGTGCAAATGCTTAATTATTCTACCTTATATTTTGTTCATGCTTAGCTCCCACCAGTCTCTTCTTCTTCTTTGATCTTCTTGATGAACTCCTGCGCCTCCTCTGGGGTCTTGAAAATGTAGGTTCTGCCCTCATACGTGGTCAGCAGTCTCGCAGGATAGATTACACCATGACGAATCCCAAGGTTGCGCAGCTCCTTACGTATGGGATCAAACTGCTTCCTCAATTGCTGGATTCCTGTGGCCAAATCTGGGTAGAACCGCACCTGCTGGTCCTGGTGTTTAATCTCTCCTTTAGCACGTGCAGCGTTGAAGATCTTCATCCTGTCTCTGTTGCTAAGAAACTTCATAATTAAGGTCCTCGGCGGTCCCTTATCTCTCCGTGGGCCAATACGATGTGCTTTTTCCAGAACCACTGCTGATTGCAACTCCTCGCTGCCCAGCACCTCCGGAATCCACTTTTCCAGAAAGGAACATACGTCCCGACCTTCTGATTCCTCTGGAAGACCCACCAGCCTCAAATTATTCTGTCTCGACCGAGATTCCAAATCCAAAATATTATCTTCCAGAGATTTATTTTTTTTTTCCAAAGTGCGCACCTTTAATTGAAGACGGGTGACGTCATCTTCAGCACTAGCGAGACGGAGCTCCATCTGCGCCGTTCGTTCTACACAGTCACCCAATTCCTTTCTTATTCCTTCCAACGCTGTCATAATCCCATCAAATCTAGAGGAAAAGTCCGCTCTCATTGAACTCATGGCAGCCATCAGCGCATCTGCGCCATTCCCCGCAAACATCGCACCGCCGCCAGCCTCCTCCGCCATATATGGAGTTTTGTTTGCTGCGTCACAGACCTGAAAGTCCGTTAATTTGGACTGTTTCGGCGGCTCGCTTTTTCCTTTTCCTGGTTTTCCAGCCTTAGGCTTCGCCGACATATCCTCGCCCAAATGCTGGGATACGTTCTGTCCCAAATGAGAGAGTTATTTGCCGATTTTTTTTCTCCAGGAGCAGAGCAGAGCGAGACACGTCCATCCTACGTGGCAGCCATAACCGGAAGTGGGGCTTGGTGTTCTTTGACCCAGGGCGGTAGGTGATGGTAAAGTCGAACTGTCCAAAAAACAGCGACCAGCGGGCCTGTCGGGTGTTCAGCCTCTTGGAGGTCCGAAGGTACTCCAGGTTCTTATGGTCAGTCCAGATAATGAATGGTTGTGACGCTCCCTCCAACCAATGTCGCCACTCCTCCAGGGCCAGTTTCACTGCCAACAGCTCCCTATCCCCGATGTCGTAGTTTCGTTCTGCTGGGGACAGGCGGTGAGAAAAGTAGGCGCAGGGGCAGATCTTACCATCTGCCGGAGAACGCTGGGACAGCACAGCCCCCACCCCAGAATCAGAGGCGTCCACCTCCACCAGGCACTGAAGGGTGGGATCCACCTGTGTCAGGATAGGCGATGATGAAAATCTAACCTTCAACTCTGAGAACGCGGCATCCGCCTCTTCCGTCCAGCGAAAGGGAACCCTGGTGGAGGTCAAGTTGGTGAGGGGGAGGGCGATACAGCTGTAGTCCTTAATGAACCGGCGATAAAAGTTAGCGAAGCCCAGGAACTGCAGCAACTGTTTCCTCGATGTGGGGGTGGGCCAGTCCACCACCACCTTCACCTTTACTGAGTCCGGGATGATCTCCTTCGGGGCAATAATGAAGCCGAGGAAAGAGGTCCTGGAGACATGGAACTCACATTTCTCTGCCTTGACGTAGAGCTTATTCTCCAGCAGCCGCTGCAAGACTCACCTGACATGCATGCGACGCTCCTCTGTGGACTGAGAAAAGATTAGAATGTCGTCAAGGTAGACAAACACGAAGGTGCCCAGAAAATCTCTCAAAACATCATTAATAAGACTCTGGAAGACGGCCGGGGCATTGGTCAGCCCGAACGGCATGACCAGATATTCAAAATGCCCACTAGGGGTCCTAAAGGCCGTCTTCCACTCATCCCCCTCACGTACCCACACCAGGTGATAGGCATTGCACAGGTCTAATTTGGTAAAGCAGCAAGCCCCCCGGAGGGAATCGAATGCAGAGTTAAGGAGGGGGAGAGTATCCTTAATAGTGATGTTGTTAAGTTCCTGGAAGTTGATGCAGGGCCTGAGGGAGCCATCCTTCTTCCCCACGAAGAAAAACCCCGCCCCCACCGCTGAAGATGAAGGTCTAATGATACCTGAGCTGAGAGACTCCTTAATATATGAGTCCATGGCTGCGCGCTCCGGAGCAGACAGGTTGTAAAGTCTGCTAGATGGTAGAGGAGCACCGGCCGGCAGATTAATAGCACAATCATATGGTCAGTGAGGGGGGAGGGAAAGGGCTTGGGATTTACTGAAGACGGCCCCAAGGTCATGGTATTCCGGTGGCACTTTTGACAGATCCGGGGGGGATGGGGGGAGGCAGGGATATCCCAAGGCGTGGCAGGCGAGCATGCAGCAGACTGCAGACAGGCACTCAGGCAGAAAGGGCTCCAAGGCACGATACTTCCCGAACGCCAGTCAATTGAAGGGTTGTGCAGATGCAGCCAAGGGTAGCTAAGAATGACTGGAGACGATAACACCGGTAGGACAAACAGATTTAACTCCTCCCGATGGTTGCCTGAAATGATGACTGGCACCGAGGCGACCCGATGAGTGACAGTGGCCAACACCGCCTTCAACAGGGCAATAATCTTAAGGGGAGTTTTTAATGGCTGCATAGATAGACCCAGATGGGTTGCCAGACTCCTAGAAATGAAGCTCTGCTCGGCCCCTGAATCAATGAGTGCATGTGTCTTATGTTCTTTGTGACCAAAGCAAAACCGAATAGGAATGAGAAAGCGGGTGAGGGGATTGTTATCATTTACGTCCATGAGTCCCCCTACTTCAACGCACGGACCTCCCCTTTTTGGCCACCTAGGACAGGAACTCAGGTCATGCTCCTCGCTCCCACAATAGACACAACCCCAACTTACGGCGGCGCTGTCTCTCTTCTGCAGGAAGTTTCGACCCCCCCCACTATCATTGGTTCTTGGTCCTCAGAGAGGTCAGTAGATAGGAGGGCCAGTAGGGGGGGGGGGGCTGGAGAGCACGGCGCGGCCTATTCTCTGCGCGGCCGGAAGTCTTACGCTCCGCAGCTCGTTCCCTCAGACTGTCGTCAAGGCTAATGGCCAGGGAGATACACTCATGCAGCGTGGAGGGTCTCTCCAGGCGGGCCAGCTCGTCCCGCAGGCTAGGGCTCAAACTCCTCAGGAATATACTACTCAGGGAGGCATCTTCCCACCCAACCTCCGTAGCTATGACCCGGAAGTCAACAGCGTAATCGGCGACTGCCCTCGACCCCTGCCGAAGGTTTAACAGGTGAGAGGTGAGTACATCTTCCCGGTTCGAGTGACTAAACACTTCCTGAAATTCCTGGGTATATTGAACATATGTCATAGAAGCATAATTGGCCCTAGCCATAACCGCATAAGCCCATGCTAAAGCCCGCCCCTCTAACAGATTGATCATATAACCAATGCGGCTCTGGTCAGTGGGAAAATCTCCGGGAACCCGTTGGAACACGATTTCGCACTGCATGAGGAACCCCCTGGCTTCTCCCAACACCCCTTTAAAACAGGCGGGAGTAGGGACGGGAGTGAGCCTACTAGCGGAACCTGTAGAGTGAGGGCTAGGCGAAGAGCTAGTGGTGGAGCTAGCGGTAGAACTAGCGGGAGCTGAGGAACTAGCTGGTGCTGTGGAGAACCCCTGTGGGCTAGCTAAGGGATCTAACCTATCGGTGATGAGGGTTAGCTAAGTTAGCATCACCTGTTGTTGATACGCTAATTGGTCTACCCAAGCCTCTAGATGGTTAATACGGTGCACGAGTGCGCTGTCTGCCAGGTCACTTTGGTGGAGTCGTACTGACATGGTTCAGGTGACCCACAGAACAGACACGACTCAGGGTTAACACAATTAACGTACTTTATTTGTTATCGTGAGTGATTGGGTGCGTGAGTGCGGTTATATGGTGTAATGTTGTGTAGTGCAATTCGTGTATTCCAGCTGGGCCGGCAGAGCACCGTACAGCCTGGCAACCCTGGAAAGAGACAAGGGCCGTTAGCTTACAGTTCACCTTATGCAGCACGTTAGATGTTATAATGCTTACTGTCAGCAGATGTCAAAGTGGCTTCAGGTGGCGCAGAAGCTGCGGCCAGGGAGACAGTGTCTGTGGGCAGGTTAGCTGGAGGTGGAATAAAAGTCTGCCGTTGCAGGCTCCGCCTGTGCACAGGGGAATGGACAGGTTTAGAAGCAATAGCACTTACTTGGTTGTTGGTCCTGGCGGAACCGACCCAGACGCCGTTCAGCTGGGCTTGGAAGCCGATGGCTGGAGAATTCAGTGCAAGGAAGCACAGAGGCAGGGTGTGGCGTGATTCACGGAAAGAATCAGAAGACTGCGTGCCCAGCACTGGTCCTGATGGGAATAAATAGGGCTGCAGGAGATGACAGGCAGGTGCGTACACAGGTGCCATGATTGGCGGCCATGACACTGGTCTGGTACCCCCAAAGGATCAAGTCTACAGGGCACTTCTGGCACTGGTTTTGCCATTGCTAACCGGTTGCTCCCCCAATTGACTGAGATCCTTGATTACTTTCTGACCGACTGATGACCCTATGGCTTGCCATCTCCACCACCACACATGACCTTGATCAGTGTGTATGCGCCAACAATGACTCACAACCTTATCTATATAGCTGCTTTCTACTCTCAGTTTAAAAAAAATGCTTCAAAAGATCCCCAGCACAGACACAATTCAATTCACTTCAACTTTATTTATATAGCACCATTTCACAACAACAGTCATCTCATAGCACTTTAAACTGTAGGGGAAACCCCCACAATTGCAGAAAGACCCCAGCAATCAGGCGATCCCCTGTAAGCAAGCACTTGGTGACTGTGGAGAGGAAAAACTCCCTTATAACAGGAAGAAACCTCCAGCAGAACCAGGCTCAGGGAGGGGCAGTCATCTGCTGCAGCTTGCTGGGAGATGAGGGGATAGAGAAGAGAAAAAGATCAAACATGCAGAGAGCAAACAGCACAGCAGGGACTCAATCTATAGGAGAGAACAAACAGATGTTGATGACCAGCAAAAATATTTCATTGAGAGTGAAGAAAGGAGTGAAGCCCAGTGCATTGTTGGAGGTCCCTCAGCTGTCTAGACCTATTACCAGCATAACTAAGGGAAGGTTCAGGGGCACATAATCCCTCCCTAATTATAGGTTATGTCAAAAAGAAAGGTTTTAACCCTACAGTGGTACCTCTACTTACGAACGTCTCTACATACGGAATTTTCAGGTTACGAGACGCCTCAACGGGAAAATATTGCCTCTAGTTACGAACGAAATTTCAGGATACGAAAGGCAAAAAAGTACGCGCTCCTTGCAGCTTCCGTAGTTTACCGAACGTAAACATACCTGTAGCTGCTCTGCCATTGGCTATCGCCTAGCATCTTCCTGGTATCCCATTGGCCACGAAGTTTTTTTTTTTTCCAAAACTTTATGCGTTTGGTTGATCTCGCCAAAGAATATGGCCGTAATACATCAACGATCAGCACGGTATTAAAACAAAACGAAGCACTTACAAGCAGACAAAAGCAAACGTCCTTGGATCAAAACATGAACCAAAGAAGGCAAAAGGTGACGACGTCGACGACGATAGCAGTTAAAGGGTAAATGAACATAATTTTTATTATTCTTTCTCTTTTATTATTCTCTTTTATTATTCTTTCTCTCATTTTAAACTCTCATTTTATGTTTATTGTGCAGTAATCTAATTGTAACATGTATTTGTTACATGTTTTGATGCGTTTTTACGATTTATAAAAAATTTATGCCCGAATTTTGGGGGCTTGGAACGGATTATGGCATTTACATGTAAAATGCGCCTCTACTTACGAATTTTTCACGTTACAAGAATTCTTCCGGAACGAATTAAATTCGTAAGTAGAGGTACCACTGTATTCTTAAAAACAGAGATCAAGTCTGACTCCCAAATCAAGATTGGCAGCTGGTTCCACAGGATAGGAGGTTGATAACTGAAGGCTCTGCTCCCATCGTTCTTTTGGAGATTCTAGGTATTACAAGTAATCCTGCATTTTGGGAGCATAGTGCTCTGTTAGGGTAATCAGGTAGTATCTGATCTTTTAAATAAAAAGGGGCCTGATTATTTATGTCACGAACCTGGGTTTGGTGGTCCCAAACCCAGTTCTGACCCGTGGCTGTTTGGCCCGCCTCCCTATTTATTTTCCATCAGGCATGTCAGGGAGCCCTTTGGGTCCTTCGCTCCTTGACATCTCGGGCACGCCCCCTCCTCCTGTCAGTGCCATCAGCTGTGTCTTATTGGGTGTTTTCACACACATACACACACACTCCATTCATTCCCACCACACGCTTAGACACTCACTCATGCACACCTGAGATTAATTATGTTCAGCCCACGCTTCCTCACACCGGCGGTCTCTTCCCTCGTTAGTATTATTATTACTTAAACGCTGTGTTAGTTGGAAGAGACAGTGGGAGCATTGAGATTCATACACGGCAGTGTGTACCTCCGTGTATGCTATTACCTTCATTATGCTGTCAGCCTGCTTCACCTTAATCCACTGGACTGCACGGACTGCCCCAGATCGCTCCTGCACTGTAAGTCCAGGTTTGTCTTTCACCCTGTGCCGACTGCAGCTCAGCGGCACGAGACATTCCCATAGCCGGGCAGTAGAGCATCCAGGAGGCATCCCTGTAAGTCTGGTGGCCTTAAGCCAATCATTTCATCATTCTGTGTTTTGGCATGACTGTTTGCTGGACTCATTATTTGGGGTTGTTAATAAATTGCACGAATCTACTCCTGCGGTTGGGTTTTTCATTCCTTCCTCTGTGCACTGCGTCAAAGTGCACAGGGAACCATAACAATTTAGAGCTTTGTAAGTAAGAAGAAGGATTTTAAATTTAATTCTAAACTCTATGGGAAGCCAATGAAGGGAGGTCAGAACCGGAGAGATATGATTTCTCCTTCAAGTACCTGTTAAAACTCTTGCTGCAGCATTTTGGATCAGCTGAAGATTTTTTTAAAGATGTTTTAAGACAACCTGATAGTATAGAGTTACAATAATCTAATCTAGAGCTAACAAAAGCGTGGATTAGTTTCTCAGCATCACTTTGAGACAAGATGCTCCTAATCTTGGCAATATTACACAAATGATAGAAGGCAGTCTTAGAAACAAGTTTAATATGTGAATTAAAGAACAGATCTTGATCAAAAATAACTCCAAGGTTCCTCACAGAGCTATTCAGAGAAAGAGTAACTGCATCCAAACTAAGAGTTTGATTTGGAAAGGTATTTCTAAGGTTTTTTGGACCAACTAGAATAACTTCAGTCTTATCTGAATTTAATAGCAGGAAATTACAAGTCATCCAAGCTTTGATTTCCTTAAGACAGGCCTCTAACTTGTCTAATTGATTACTATCATCTGGCTTCATTGACAGGTATAATTGTGTGTCATCTGCATAACAATGAAAATGTATACAGTGCTTTCTAATAATGCTGCCTAGCGGAAGCATATATAAACTAAAAAGAATAGGGCCTAGCACAGATCCTTGTGGAACTCCGTGACTGAGCTTTGAGTTGGAAGAAAGCTCATTATTGACATGAACAAACTGGAACCTATCAGATAAATAAGACCTAAACCACTGCAACAAAGTTCCATTAAGTCCAACATGGTGTTCTAACCTATCAAGTAGAATATTATTGTCGATAGTATCAAAAGCTGCGCTAAGGTCTAAAAGGACAAGTACAGACACAAGTCCACTATCAGATGTGATAAGGAGGTCATTAGTACCTTCACTAAGGCTGGTTCAGTACTATGATGGATTCTAAACCCAGATTGAAACTCTTCAAGTAAACCATTTCCCTGCAAGTGGTCAAATAATTGCGTAGCAAGAACTCTTTCTAAGATTTTTGAAATGAAAGGGAGATTAGAGATTGGTCTATAGTTAGTTAAAACTCCTGGATCCAGCTTTGGCTTTTTGACTAAGAGTTTAATTACAGCAGTTTTAAAATCCTGTGGTACATGGCCTAATTTTAATGAAGAATTGATTATATGAAGAATAGAGTGACCAATAAATGGGAAGACTTCTTTAAATAATCTGGTAGGAATAGGGTCTAAAAGACAAGTTGAAGGCTTGGATGAGGAAATTATTTTATCTAACTCTAAAAAGTCAATTGGAGTAAACTCATCCAAACAGATATCAGTTGAAGGAGTTGTAGTACTTACTGTATTTAAGTTAATGGTGGGAACAATCTGACTGATTTTATCTTTGATAGATGAAATTTTATTATTGAAAAAGTTCATAAAGTTCTGACTAGTAAGCTCTAAGGGAATGCTAGGATTGACAGAGTCCTGACTCCTTGTCAGCCTGGCTACAGTGCTGAAAAAAAATCTTGGATTATTCTTGTTCTCTTCTATTAATGTGGAATAATAACTTGTTCTAGCTTTCCTAAGAGATTTTTTTTATATATAAATTAAAAGATGATTTCTCCAAGCGAAATAGATTTCATCTAATTTAGTGGAGTGCCATTTTCTTTCTAATTGACAAGTCTTCTGTTTTAAGCTACGAGTTTCTGTGTTGGACCAAGGAGATAGAAATCTCTGATTAGACTTTTTCTTTTTTAAAGGGGCCATCATGTCTAGAGTCTAATGCAGAGAAGCTGTAACACTATCTACCATGCTATCAATTACAGAAGGGGCAACCTCTCCATAGCTTATCTCCATTGTGTTGACACATGGCATAGAGGAAACAATGTGCATAAATTTGGTAACAACATCATCTGAGAGGCATCTCAGATGACTGTGGTAATTAACAGTCATTAACAGTCTGTTAACAGGTAATAGTCTGACAGTACAGGCTTATGAGGAGACACGACCAGATTTTCTATTTCTGTGCCATGCAGTATGTCAGAACAAGGTCCAACATGTGGTGCTTATGGGTAGAATTTCCTACTTTCTGACAAAAACCCATCGAGTCTAATATTGAATTAAATGCCATATTAAGGCAATCACTATCTACATCTACATGTATATTAAAGTTCCCTACTATAATTATTCTATCTGATTTCAGCACTAAATCAGCTAAGAATTCGGCAAGTTGGGATAAAAACTCCAAGTAGGCTCAGGGAGGGCAATAAACTATGGCAAATAAAATTGGGCTTAGCCTAAAATTGCTAACATGCCCAATACTGAGGACCAGGCCCTCAAAGGAATTACAACGTGATTTTTGCTTTACTTTAACTAGTAATTTGGAATGGTAAATTGTTGCTGCTCCTCCTCCACGACCAGAACTTCTGGGATTTTGACAATTTAAATAACCAGAGGGAGTTGATTCATTTAAACCAACATAATCCTCTTGCCCTAACCAAGTCTCTGTAAGGGATATTAAATCAGTTTGATGATCAATTAAGAGATCATGGACTAACAGAGACTTGGGATTTAGAGACCTAATATTTAACAAACCACATTTAATTTTTGAATTATGAGGAGGAACAGAGGCCAAGTCATTAATTTTAGAGGCTTCATGTTTAATTTGAGTTTTACCAATTTTTTGTTTAATCACTTTGGGATTCTTATACATTATATTTTTATTTACTTTAGAGGGAGCAGACAGTGATTCTCTGATGGGGAAGACAGGAGCTAAGTTGAGGGGTGGCGGATGGAGAGGAGCTGCAGAGAGGCGTGTAAGACTGTGACTCGTCTTCCTGGTCCCAACTCTGAGTTGTCAAGGTTTTGGAAATTTGGATAAAAATGATACCAGATTGTTAGATAAGAGACGCACCATCCAAAGTGGGATTGATGCCGTCTCGTCTAATAAGACCAGGTTTTCCCCAGAATGAGTTTCAATTGTCTATGTAGCCCACATCGTTTGCAGGACACCACACAGACAGCCAGCGGCTGAAGGATGACATGCGGCTAAACATGTCATCACTGGTCAGATTTGGGAGGGGCCCAGAGAATACTACAGAGGCAGACATCGTTTTGGCAAAGTCACACACCAATTCCACATTAAGTTTTGTGACTTCTGACTGTCAGAATCGGATGTTGTTAATGCTGGCGTGGATAACAGTTGTGGAGTATTTACAGTTACTTTTAGCCAGCATTTTCAAATTTGACTCAATGTTGCCTGCTCTGGCCCTGGGAATGCATTTGACTATGACCGCTGGAGTCACTAGGTTCACTTTTCTGACTACAGAGTCGTCAATGATCAGAGTTTTTTCCTCAGCGGGTGTGTCGCTGAGCGAAGAAAAGCAATTAGAAACATGAACAGGTTGGTGGTGAACCAGGGCCTTGCGACTAGGCTTCCTTCTCACCGTCACCCACCCATTCTCTCCTTGCTGCTCAGGAGAGGTGGAAGCCGGGGAATGGCTAGCAGGCCCTATGCTAGGGTGCTCCGCTGTAGCTAAGAGGTGTCTGTCATTATTAACTGGCACTGATGGTGTTTCAATGCAGTGGAGCTGGGATTCCAAATCACACAGCCTCGACTCAAGCGCCTCAAAAAGACATTTATTACATTTACCATTAAATTTATTTTTAATAAATTAATTTAATAAATTTTAATAAATTTTTAATTTACCATTAAATTTATTACATTCATCAGTGTGTGAATGTGTGTGTGAATGGGTGGATAGCAGGATCTGTAAAGCGCTTTGGTCATCAAGAGATGAGGTTAAAAGCGCTATATAAGTGAATGCCATTTACCATTTACCATTAACACTAAAAGAGGCAGAGGTGTAGCTAAACATCTGACACAGAGAGCACGCCAGAGGAGAAGGGGAAGGAGAGCTAGTAGCCATAGCTAGTGGCTAACCCGAAGCTAACACAAACACCGATGAATGGTGAACAGAAAGCTAAAGAGGGTGATTAGGTTATATGGAGTGCGCACACATGTGAAAGAGGCTTGTTCAACAGAAATGAGAGGTCATGGTAGATGGGAAAAAAGCGATTAAAATACAATTAAAGGCAGCAATCCTCAGGAGAGTGAGGAAAGCAAACCACACCGACAGCCAGCAATACAGGAAGTGACGATACGTTACCACAGGAAGCGTATGTTTTTACCCCTTGTGCTGCTTGGCGACTTCAATGCCAGAGTCGGATGCAACCGAGATGCATGGCCAGGAGTTCTCGGCAGATTTGGACGGGGATCTTATAACAACAATGAAGAGCTCTTATTGCAGTTGGGCACTGAGTTCTCACTCACAGTGACTAACACCCTCTTTAATGTGCCTGATCATTCCTCCTTCTCCTGGAGACACCCAAGATCTGGAAATGCCCATCTTCTGGACTACATTCTGATAAGCCAGAACAAGACCCGTGACATGTGCATTACTAGGGCCATGAGAGGCCCAGAATGTGGCACTGACCACTACATGATAAAGTGTAGGCTCAAGGTCTCCATCCATCAGCCTAGACAGAGAACAGCACCACGCCCAAGCAAGAAGCTTAGTATCAACCGACTCAGGGAAGCCAGTGTTAGGGTAGATCTTTATACTATCATTTGTCAGTGCCTCTCACCAACCACAAAGAACTTCACTGCTGCTGAGAAGTGGCAGAATTTCAGCTCACGTCTTTATAAAACTGCTAAAGAAGCACTGGAGCACGTAATGTGCAGGAATCAGGACTGGTTTGATGATTCTGACTCCCATATTTCAGAGTTCATCAAGGATAATGAACATCAAGGATAACTTCCGGTTCCGGCGCCACACGAGTTGGCTGCTTTTTGCAACAGCGGCTCAATTCTGAGTCTTTTTATCTTCCTTCTTCTTTCTGATCCGGTGATAACTTAATGATCCGGCACACATTTCACTCTATATATATCACGGACACACAGATCGCCCCAAAGGTCTCCCGAGTCGGCGGACGGAGCCACTGTTTACAGCAGGAGACGATACAGCAGGGAAGAGCTAGCTATTCAATTCAATTCAATTCAACTTTATTTATATAGCGCCATTTCACAACAACAGTCATCTCATAGCACTATCAACTGTAGGGGGGACCCCCACAGTTGCAGAAAGACCCCAGCAATCAGGCGATCCCCTGTGAGCAAGCACTTGGCAACGGTGGAGAGGAAAAACTCTCTTTTAACAGGAAGAAACCTCCAGCAGAACCAGGCTCAGGGAGGGGCAGTCATCTGCTGCGACTGGCTGGGGGGTGAGGGGATAGAGAAGAAGAAAAGAACAGACATGTAGAGAGCAAACAGCACGATGGGGACTCAATCTATGGGAGAGAACAAACAAATGTTAATGACCAGCAAAAAAAAAAATATTTCATAGAGAGTGAGGAAAGGAGTGAGGCCCAGTGCATTACTGGAGGTCCCCCGGCTGACTAAACCTATTAGCAGCATAACTAAGGGAGGGTTCAGAAACACATGATCCCTCCCTAATTGTAGGCTATATCAAAAAGGTAGGTTTTAGCCCTATTCTTAAAAACAGAGATCGAGTCTGACTCCCGAATCCAGATTGGCAGCTGATTCCACAGGAGAGGAGCTTGATAACTGAAGGCTCTGCCTCCCATTGTACTTTTGGAGATTCTAGGTATTACAAGTAATCCTGCATTTTGGGAGCGTAGTGCTCTGTTAGGATGATATGGTAGTATCAGATCTTTTAAATAAAAAGGAGCCTGATTGTTTAGAGCTGTGTAAGTAAGAAGAAGGATTTTAAACTTAATTCTAAACTCTATGGGAAGCCAATGAAGGGAGGCCAGAACCGGAGAGATATGATCTCTCTTTCTAGTACCTGTTAAAACTCTTGCTGCAGCATTTTGGATCAGCTGAAGACTTTTTAAAGATGTTTTAGGACAGCCTGATAATAAAGAATTACAATAATCTAATCTCGAGCTAACAAAAGCGTGGATCAGCTTCTCAGCATCACTCTGAGACAAGATGCTCCTAATCTTGGCAATATTACGTAAATGATAGAAGGCAGTCTTAGAAACAAATTTAATATGTGAATTGAAGGACAAATCCTGATCAAAAATAACTCCAAGGTTCCTCACAGAGCTATTAAGAGAAAGAGTAACTGCATCCAAACTGAAAGTTTGATTTGGAAAGGAATTTCTAAGGTTTTTTGGACCAACAAGAATGACTTCAGTCTTATCTGAATCTAATAGCAGGAAATTACAAGTCATCCAAGCTTTAATTTCCTTAAGACAGGCTTCTAACTTGGCTAATTGATTAGTATCATCTGGCTTCATTGACAGGTATAATTGTGTGTCATCTGCATAACAATGAAAATGTATACAGTGCTTTCTAATAATGTTGCCTAACGGAAGCATATATAAACTAAAAAGAGTAGGGCCTAGCACAGATCCCTGTGGAACTCCATGACTAAGCTTTGAGCTAAAAGAAAACTCATCATTTACATGAACAAACTGGAACCTATCAGATAAATAAGATCTAAACCACTGCAACAAAGTTCCATTAAGTCCAACATAGTGTTCTAATCTATCAAGTAGAATATTATGATCAATAGTATCAAAAGCTGCACTAAGATCTAAAAGGACAAGTACAGAAACTAGTCCATTATCAGATGCAATGAGGAGGTCGTTAGTGACCTTCGCTAAGGCTGTTTCAGTACTATGATGGATTCTAAACCCAGATTGAAACTCTTCAAGTAAACCATTTCCCTGCAGGTGGTCAAATAATTGCGTAGCAACAACTCTTTCTAAGATTTTTGAAATGAAAGGGAGATTAGAGATTGGTCTATAGTTAGCTAAAGCTCCTGGATCTAGCGTTGGCTTTTTGAGTAAGGGTTTAATTACAGCCGTTTTAAAAGCCTGCGGTACATGGCCTAAAGTTAATGAAGAATTGATTATATGAAGAATAAAGCTACCAATAAGTGGGAAGACTTCTTTAAATAACCTGGTAGGAATAGGGTCTAAAAGACAAGTTGAAGGTTTGGATGAGGAAATTATTTTGTCTAACTCACAAAGGTCGATTGGAGTAAACTCATCAAGACAGACATCAATAGAAGGAGTTGTAATAGTTACAGTATTTAAGTTAACTGTGGGAAGAATCTGATTGATTTTATCTCTGATGGTTGAAATTTTATTATTGAAAAAGTTCATAAAGTCCTGACTAGTAAGCTCTAAGGGGATGCTAGGATTGACAGAGTCCTGACTCTTTGTCAACCTGGCTACAGTACTGAAAAGAAACCTGGGATTATTCTTGTTCTCTTCTATTAATGCAGAGTAATAACTCGTTCTAGCTTTTCTAAGAGATTTTTTATAAATTAAAAGATGATTTCTCCAAGCTAAATAGATTTCATCTAAATTAGTAGAGCGCCATTTTCTTTCTAATTGACGAGTCTTCTGTTTTAAGCTACGAGTTTCTGTGTTGAACCAAGGAGTTAAAAATCTCTGATTAGACTTTTTCTTTTTTAAGGGGGCCACCAAGTCTAGAACCTGATGCAGAGAAGCTGAAACACTATCCGCCATGTTATCAATTACAGAAGGAGCAAGCTGTCTATAGCTTATTTCCGTTGTGTTGACACATGGCATAGAGGAAACAATCTGCATAAATTTGGAAACAGCATCATCTGAGAGGCATCTACTGTGATAATATTTTTCTTTAGGAGCCAAATAGTCAGAAATAGTAAAATCAAAGGTTAACAGACAATGGTCTGACAGTACAGGGTTATGAGGAGACACTACAAGATTTTCTATTTCTATACCATATGTTAGAACAAGGTCCAATGTATGGTGGAGGTAATGAGTAGAATTTCCTACTTTCTGAGAAAACCCAATCGAGTCTAATATTGAATTAAAAGCCACATTAAGGCAGTCACTATCTACATCCACATGTATATTAAAGTCCCCTACTATAATTATTCTATCAGATTTCAGCACTAAATCAGCTAAGAAATCAGCAAATTCGGATAAAAATTCTGAATAGGTTGATGGGGGACGATAAACTATGGCAAATAAAATTGGGTTTAACCTGAAATTGCTAAAGTGCCCAACACTGAGGACCAGGCCCTCAAAGGAATTATAACATGTTTTTTGCTTTACATTAACTAGTAATTTGGAATGGCAAATTGTTGCTACTCCTCCTCCACGACCAGAACTTCTGGGATTTTGACAGTTTAAATAACCAGAGGGAGTTGATTCATTTAAACCAACATAATCCTCTTGCCCTAACCAAGTCTCTGTAAGGGAAATTAAATCAATCTGATGATCAATTAACAGATCATGGACTAACAGAGACTTGGGAGTTAGAGACCTAATATTTAATAAACCACATTTAATTTTTAAATTATGAGGAGGAACAGAGGCCAAATCATTCAATTTAGAGGCTTTATGTTTAATTTGAGTTTTACCAATATTTTGCTTTATCACTTTGGGATGCTTATACATTATATTTTTATTTACTTTGGAGGGAGCAGACAACGATTCTCTGATGGGGAAGACAGGGGCTAAGCTGAGGGGTGGCGGATGAAGAGGAGCTGCAGAGAGGCGTGTAAGACTGCAACTCTGCTTCCTGGTCCCAACTCTGAGTAGTCATGGTTTTGGAAATTTGGATAAAAAAGATGCCAGATTGTTAGATAAATGAGAAGCACCATCCAAAGTGGGATGAATGCTGTCTCGTCTCATAAGACCAGGTTTTCCCCAAAAAGAGCTCCAATTGTCAATGTAGCCCACGTCATTTTTAGGACACCACACAGACAGCCAGCGGTTCAAGGATGACGAGCGGCTAAACATGTCATCACTGGTCAGATTGGGGAGGGGCCCAGAGAATACTACAGTGGCAGACATCGTTTTTGCAAACTCACACACCGATTCTATATTAAGTTTCGTGACTTCCGACTGCCGGAGACGGATGTCATTAATGCCGGCGTGAATAACAATTGTGGAGTATTTACAGTTACTTTTAGCCAGCATTTTCAAATTTGACTCGATGTCGCCTGCTCTGGCCCCAGGAATACATTGGACTATGGCCGCTAGAGTCTCTAGGTTCACGTTTCTGACTACAGAGTCGCCAATGATCAGAGTTTTTTCCTCAGCGGGTGTGTCGCTGAGCGGGGAAAAACGATTAGAAACGTGAACAGGTTGGTGGTGAACCGGGGCTTTGCGACTAGGCTTCCTTCTCACCGTCACCCACCCAGTCTCCTCGCTGCTGAGGAGAGCCGGGGAACCGCTGACAGGGGGGCCTAAGCTAGCTAGCTCCGCTGCAGCTAATGGGCGTCCGTCGAGATTAACTGGCGCAGACGGTGTTTCAATGCAGCAGAGCCGGGATTCCAAATCAGACAACCTCGCCTCGAGCGCCTCAAAAAGACAACATTTATTACATTTACCGTTATCACTAAAAGAGGCAGAGGTGTAGCTAAACATCTGACAGAGAGAGCACACCAGAGGAGGAGAGGAAAGAGAGGTAGTAGCCATAGCTAGTGGCTAGCTAGTGGCTGGAGAGCTGGAGAGCAAACCACACAGGCAGACAGCAAAACAGGAAGTGACGATACGTTACCACAAGGAAGTGACGATCCACAAGGAAGTGACGCCACTTCCTTGTGGATCGTCACCCAGTGCCGCCACCCAGTGCTAACGGAGAAACTCGACATACTGGGTAACTGAAGCGAAAACGACACGGGTGCCGGGCTGGAGTTTAGGCGGCATGCAAGAAATATAAGACAGAATAATAAAGAGCGATGGCAAGAACCAAGCAGACTGCCCGTAAATCTACTGGAGGAAAAGCCCCCCAGGAAGCAGCTGGCCACCAAGACTGCCCGAAAAAGCGCTCCGGCCACCGGCGGAGTGAAGAAGCCTCACCGTTACAGGCCCGGCACCGTGGCTCTGAGAGAGATCCGTCACTACCAGAAATCCACGGAGCTGCTCATCCGTAAGCTGCCCTTCCAGCGCCTGGTGATGGAGATCGCTCAGGACTTTAAGACCGACCTGCGCTTCCAGAGCTCCGCCAATGGCTCTGCAGGAGGCCAGCGAGGCCTACCTGGTGGGTCTCTTTGAGGACACTAACCTGTGCGCCATCCACGCCAAGAGGGTCACCATCATGCCCAAAGACATCCAGCTGGCCCGCTGCATCCGCGGAGAGAGAGCTTAGACTTTCTGCTGCACATCCACCAACCACAATGCTCCGCACTGTGTGTCTATATACATATATTTATAGTAATATGTACATATGTATACTAGCTGCTCTTGTTTTTTCTTGCCTTCTGATTGTTGCTCTGAGTGTTGCTATCCCTGTGCTGTTGCAATCCTGGAATTTCCCCATTGTGGGACTGATAAAGGCTTATCTTATCTTATCTTATAAGCATAAAGCTCACCAGGCCTTTCTTGCCAAGCCCAGATGCCAGAGAACCAAGTTTTAGTTCACTAAAGTGAAGGCAGAACTTCAACTTAAGCATAGAGACATGAAGAGGCTACTACCAAGCACTGAGGGCTGTTTTTGATCACAGAGGAACTCAGTCCAACCCTCTGCTTGCAGCTGATGGCACTACCCTCTTGACCAAACAGGGTGACATTCTTGATTGATGGAGGACACAGTTCGACCAGCTCTTGAACCGAAGATCAAACCCCAATATCTCGATACTTGATAGAATCCTGCAGCATCCAGTGTTGTTCAGTGCTAATGATTCTTTGCTCATAGATGAAGTGCGACAGGCTGTATGAAGCCTTTCCTCCAATAAATCTCCCGGAATGGATGGTATCCATGTGGGGATCTACCAGAATTGAGGAGAACAGATTATCTGTGCTCTGTATGACGGCCATTTGGAATGAAGCCATTTGGAATGAAAGTTTTTTTTGGGGGGGGGGGGCAGCACAGTGGTGGAGTGGTTAGCACTGCGGCAGCACAACAACTCACCCTTGGCCAGGGGATCCTGGGTTTGATCCCAGCCCCCAACCAACAGTGATCTGTGTGGAGTTTGCATGTTCTCCCCGTGTCTGCGTGGGTTTACTCGGGATTTCTCCCGTTTCCTCCCACATGCCAAAAACATGCAAATTAGGTTAAGTGACATCAACTGGGGATTCTAAATTGTCCTTAGGTATGACTGTGAGAGTGAATGGTTGTCTGTCTCTCTGTGTTGGCCCTGCAATGGACTGGTAATCTGTCCAGGGTGTGCCCTGCCTCTTGCCCAAAAGATGCTGGGATAGGCTCCAGCCCCCCCACAACCCGAAAATGATTAAGCGGAAGAAGATGGTTGGATGGATAGATGGATGCTTTCTTTTTTGTGTCTACTAGGCCAAGTGTCCTTTTTAACAGTAGGTTAGATCTTTCACATCTGTGATCAATGCGCACGGGCAATGTGGTCACAAAATTTGGGCTGCACATGCTTAGTCACGGAGGGGCCCCACGACTGGAGCTGACGACGGAATTTACGTCACACGAGTCTCATGCTCAAGCAGACACAGAGAGCAGAGGTGGAGCATAAAACCACCTTCAGATTAACAGAGCTGAGGAGACACTGTTACGTCTGAGAACATCATCCTAAAGGAACAACCAGCTGCCAAGTGTGTCACAGCTTGCATGCTGCCATGTGTCAGTGTACCAGCTGCGGCTACTTGTGAACACTAATTCAAAATATGCAGCCCCCCTTTGGCAGTTTCATTGTTGGTTGATACAAAGCAAGGATGAAGCGGGGATATCTGACTTATATCATCGTCAGTTTGTTTCAGTCAGTTGAGATATGACAGCAGGATCATGCCAGTGCTGGGCACGAAAGAGGCCTCAGAAAAGTTGGCATCCTGTCCAGAGTAAGTACATGAATAGTTCTGTTTGTGTGAGTGCTGGTGGCCTGTCCTCTTTAAACCTAGATGTGTCAATCAGCATGGGATGGCAGTCGTCAAACTGGTAATCACAACAGTAGAGCCGGAGGGGTCCAACAAACACACAGAGTGGTATTCAGAGATCATGTCTTGAAGGGTTGTTATTGTTCTAACTTGGTCCGTACGTTGTCTGTCTACCAATCTGATCACACGGACCACTACACCATAACACTGCCTCAAACTGTGTGCTCACCGCTGACTGACAGCTGCCACAAAGCCTGGAAAGCAACAGACCGTATGCAATGTGTGTGTCAGTGCATATGGTATGACAGATAGTGTCTGTGTTGCCTGTGTGCTTGCAGTTCGAAGGAAAGGTCACTGTCTCCAGGCTATTTGACCGTAAGCAGCTCTGGGTTTATGTCACACAAGGAAGAGAATGGTGATTGCAGCAAATGGTGGTTGTTAGTCTGGGATCATACATAAGCAAAGCCAGGCCTGCTGCAGTGGATGCACATCACTGCCTGGGGTTTCACAAATTTCTGGAAAATGTATCATGTCTACTGTCATTGGAGATGATTGTTTGAAGGCAGTGTCACTTTGACAAGATCAAAAATTTGGAGCAAAATAATTAGTTAGCTTTATTTTCTGTTGCTGAGACACCCAGGCGGCGTGGTGGTGCAGTGGTTAGCATTGTGCCGGTACAGCAAGAAGGTCATGGGATTGACTCCACTCCTGACCATCGTGGGTTTGATCCCACCCCCTGACCATCAGTGACCTTTCTGTGTGGAGTTTGCATGTTCTGCCTGTGTCTGCATGGGTTTTCTCCGGGTACTCCTGTTTCCTCCCTCAGGCCAAAGACATGCAGGTTAGGTTAATTGGCATCAGCTGGGGATTGTAATTTGTCCATAGGTATGAATGTGAGAGTGAATGGTTGTCTGTCTCTCTGTGTTGGCCCTGCGATGGACTGGCGATCTGTCCAGGGTGTGCCCTGACTCTCGCCCAAAGACACTGGGATAGGCTCCAGCCCCCCCCACCTGAAAAGGGTGGTAAAAGATGCATGAGACATCCACTCAGAGGAAAAATAAAAATCATGTCAATAAAACAAATTTTAAAAAATTGAAAGAGTTCAGTGCACATATTTAAAAACATAGGTGTGCTGCAATCCATGTGTAGTGGCACAAACAGCCTTCTTCATGGTGTGAACCATCTTGCAGTTGCTGCAGATTTGTTAGTTTGGCATCCATGATGCTCCATGCGTACTGTACATCCATTCTTTTATGTTGCCAAATTTGGACCCTACCATCCAAATGCTGCAGCAAAAAACAAGACTCAGAACAGGCAACGTTTGTCCAGTCTTCTATTGTCCAGTTTTGGTCAACCTGTGTGAATTGTAGTCTCAGTTTCCTGTTCTCAGCTGACAGGAGTGACACTTGTTGAGGTGTTATGTTGCTGTTGCACCTGCTTCAAGGGTCAGTGTGTTATGCCTTCAGAAATGTTCTTCATTTTATGAGTTGCTATTGAAAATGCTGTTTCCTTTCTGTCAGGTCAAGCCAGTCTGGCCATTTTCTTATGACCTCTGACAACAAGAAGGCATTTGGGCCCAGACAACTGCTGATCACTTGATGTTTTCTCTTTTTCAGACCATAGTTGTCCATGAAAATCCTAGTAGCAGTTTTTGAAATACTCAAACCACTGTTTTGCACCCGCCATGTAAATCGTGTAAATCACCTTTCTTCCTATTCTGATGCTCGATGTGAACTTCAACAACTCGTCTTGACCTGAGCTATGTTCCGATCCACAGTGTACTTCAACTGTATTCCCTACTCCCTGCTCTGTTCTCAGGGAATATCAGTTAACTTCCCTTTACAAAATTTCTCCATTTGAAACACACTGTAACCGTTTGCTCCCTCCTCAGTGCATTACCATGGTAACCATGGACACGTACTGATATTATGGTGGATAACTTATATTTCTTAAATGAAATATTATTACAAATATATTTTTATTACTATCAGTTGATATAAACCATAACTAACATCAGTTTAGCTAGTTAATAGTGTTAGCAACAATAGTTTGTTTTACTCGTATTTGAGGCACAATGGCTTATGGGTAATCTTTTCAACTTCTGGTGAAGTGATGTACTGTCGTTCACTTCTTCCCTGCTCAGTTCTCAGTTCCTCTTTGAACTGAAGACCGTTCGCTCCCTTTGGTTTGGAATCTCACTTAATATGGCAGAATACCCTGTGCAGTCCACTTCAGAGTATACTATTGGGCAAGTGGAACTTACCTCATGTCTACATGCTTAAGTGCACTGAGATGCTGCCATGTGATTGGCTGGAAAGATATTTGCATTAACAAGCAGCTGAGCAGATGTATGCTTTAAGTGGCCAGCTAGTGTTTTGTACGTCACTAGTCTTTTCCCCCATCATCAATTTGCAAATGCTTGTTGAAAGTTTTAATTTTACATCCAACATTGTACAAAAACATTTTAACTGGAGTAATGTTATTGTTACTTTAGGTGTCTCTCTTCTACTTTATTCTGTTCTTTACTTGTGGGGAAGGTCACTCACAAATAGAATAACTCAGAGGGAAATTAGTGTGATGACAGCATAGTTAAAAACAAAAGTGGAGAGGAGACCCTAGCACCGTGCTCAAACTGGTGCACATAAGTTGGGTCAGAAATGTTAATTTTGTTCATTAATTTTCCTCTCAGTAAAGATTATTGTTATTTTAGGCTCTTAGATTTGTTGCACTTGCACTTAGTGTGCAGTATTCATTTGATCCAAAGCGCCACAGGAGTGGAATGCCAGCAGAGAGCAGCCAAGGCAACAAACGAGCCAATTTGGAGACACAAATGCCCTGGCATAACACTTTCCCTTAGTTAAACCCTACAGCAATACACAGAGGCAGAGAGTGATTGTGGCATTAGTGGTTTGGAGTGTATCCCTGAAGGCCAATATGCTGCCTATCAGCATATATGTGCATCTGTGTTGTTGCAGTGGGCAGGATCAGGCAGTTAATGCAAAAAGGAAATGCGCATAACTCAAAAATCTCCACAAACAGTGTTGTTGCACATAAAGATGTACATGAATAAATAATGAGCCACTCATTAGCTGCCACTCATTGCAGGGGTACAGTCATTAAAGCCAGCCCTGATTCAGTACTCTACTTATAATTCTCATTGTTAAGACTGTTTCGACTCACCTGGAACTCCAGTTAAATTGAAATACTAATTTATAATTTGTTTTAACACTAATTGGTGTACTCTCTCTCTCTCGCTCGCTCTCTCTCTCTCTGCCCATACAGCTGCAAGGAAAATATAGTTGCTAAAATATGTTGTTTAAATGTTAGATATTGTACAGAAGTATGAAAATAAGTTTACTGTACAAATGATATGAGCATGTCCATTAATTTAGTGCTTTAATATCCCTTGGTTGTGCATTTCAAGTTGTTCTATGAGCTGATACTAAAGGACAGTTATTTAGTTTGTTTGCATCCATCCATCCATCCATTTTCTACCGGTTTTCCGGAGGTCCAGGTCACAGAAGCAGCATTCCAAGTAGAGAAGCCCAGACTTCCCGCTCCCCAGCCACCTGCTCTTCAGAGAGGATACCAAGGCATTCCAAGAGCAGCTGGTAGTCTCTCCAGCGAGTCCTGGGTCTGCCCTGGGGTCTCCTCCCAGTGGGGCGTGCAATGTTTTCTCTGGCATAAAGATCTTGGTGCGGTGGCAACATATTTTTCTGGGGGGGGGGGGGCAAAACACATGACATGATTGTAACCAGAATATGTTAATTTTACAGTATTTATTTTTATTATTTTTTTAAAAATTTTGCACAGTAATATTGCATAATGGAACTTACCATTTGAAGTACTGTACAACCAAGGCTTGAATACTGGAATATTGGGCCAGTTGGGGTCCCACCCAGATGTTCTGTGTTTGGACTTTTTACTGGTGTCATTGTTCGCTCCTTCCTCTGCTCTCATCTCTCTTGGACCCTCTGCCTGAACACTTTCCTCTCCTTGGCTCTTCTCTTCTGTCTCATCTTTCCCTCTCCGAGCTCTGTCTAATTCAGGTTCTTTCTCGGTCTATGGTGGTATACAAACAGGTTAGAAAATACCAAGTGTCATGTTTTTTCCTCCAGGATTTTTTTCTCATGGTTTACATAAATAACCAAAATGTGTATTTTTTGTATTTTTATTCTAGTGTTTCTTTTTTTTTTTCATTGATGAAGAGTAGGAAAGAAAAGGAAAAAAACATAATAGTAATTTACTCATTCATACTTAAATTATATGATCAGAGGTGGGTATAGTAGGCAGAAATTCTACTCATGTAAACACAGTACTATGAAATTAATAATTAAAAGTAGATAACCAAAAATTTCTAGTTGATTCTAGTTGAGTTAAGGGTACAAAGAGAACCCACTTAAAAACTTTAATAATGACTTCAGTCTTGAAGGTTTGAGGTTTTTCTCCAAAAGTTATAGCAATTTTCTTATAGTTTTCTACTTTACTCTATAAATTTATCTAAATTTGTAACACTTTTCCTCAAATTTGAAATTTCCTTTTGTAAAATTGACTTTTCCTGTGCATTTGAAACTATTATAAATGTGGATTATTTTATGGCAAATTTTTATCTTTTTTAATCCAATCCAACTTTATTTAAAAAGCTTATTAAAAATGACAGTTGACACAAAGTGCTGTACATCAACAATAAATAAAATATAAAATCAATAAAACACAGCTAAAGTACAAAACAGCACAAACAAAACAATAGTCATACAATAGAGACAATAAGAACAAATAAAATCAGCTTCTCAAACTAGGTCAAAAGCCAGAGAATAAAACTGGGTTTTAAGAGAAGTTTTAAAACTGGACAGTGAAGAGGCCTGTCTGATGGGCAAAGTCAGATTATTATTAAATTACTGTTTTTCTAATAAATTTGAAACAGAATGTGGCATTTTTTTTTTACATTTTTCCTCATACAATTTAAACTTTTGACTATAATTTTGTAGATCCAGAACAGAACAATAATTTTAACTCTGAATTCAAAGAAATATAATTATTAAAATTATATTTAAAGAAATAAATTAACTTAAATGACCAAATATGCAGTTATTTCTGTGATAGTATTTATAGTTTTTTAGAAATCTCCTCACCAACCCGACAGCAGGAAAAACCTCCCTTATTTTGAAATCCAAATGTTGGCACATTTAGTTTGTCTGAAGTCTGCTGATGGATTAAAGTTGTCCTGTGTGGATTAAAGTCACTGACTTCGTGAATTTCGGTCTTCTTAACTTGCCAGGTACATAATAGGGAACATAAATTAATATTGTAGTGGCTGGTGAAATATATACTCAGCAATTCATCAGTCCCCCTTGCCTTTCCCTTCATATGAAGCGGCTGCATATGAATTCTAACCACATCTCTTAGCTAAGCGACTCTTCCATTATTGCTCCCATTTCCAGTGGGTTAAAACCATGATAAATGCCTCAAGTGCTTACATACCTCTTCTGATTTTTTTTGGCATTTAAAGTACTTTAATAAACTCATGTTTCTGTCGGACAGTCATGCTACTGAGACACTCTGCCTGACTGGAAAGCTCGCGTGGGCGGGGCGCTTCTAAACTCCGTGCGGATGACGGCCAAGTGCGTTATTCGTGTGCGCGCTTGCGGAAAGTCATTGCTTCATATATTTTTCTTAAATTCATATCTCTTCATTAGCGTGACGATAATTTTTCTGGCGAGGTGGGCCACCACCCAGAAATGTTACCAGAGGAAACATGGGACATGCCTGAAACACCTGAAGTGGGAGGCATCCTGATCAGATGCCCAAACCACCTCAACTGGCTCCTTTCAATGTGGAGGAGCCGCGGTTCTACTCTGAACCTCTCCCAGATGACTGAGCTCTTCACCCTGTCTCTAAGGGTGAGTCCAGAAATCCTACGGAGAAAACTCATTTCATTTATCTGCAATCTCATTCTTTCAGTCATTACCCAAAGCACATGACCATAGGTGAGGGTAGGAACATAGACTGACCAGTAAATCAACAGCTTTGCCTTGGAGCTTAGCTTCCTCCTCACCACAACAGACCGGTACAGCATCCGCATCACTGCAGATGCTGCTTCGATCCGTCTGTCAATCTCTTGCTCCATTCTCCCCTCACTCTTGAATAAGACCCCGAGATACTTAAACTCCTCCACTTAGGGCTGGAGCTTGTCCCCAACCAGGAGAGGACAATCCACCTTTTTCTGGCTGAGGACCATAGACTTGGACGTAGAGGTACTGATTCTCATCCCAGCCACTTCACACTTGGCAGCAAACCTTCCCAGTAAGACCTGTAGGACATTGCTGGATGAAGCCAACTGGGCAATGTCATCTGCAAACAACAGAGATGAGATCCTGTGGTCACCAAGCATGACACCCTCCATTCCCTGGCTGTGCCTAGAAATCCTGTCCATAAAAATTATGAACAGGATTGGTGACAAAGGGCAGCCCTGGCGGAGTCCAACTCTCACTGGGAATGAGTCTGACTGAGTGTTGGCAATATGAACCAAACTCTCACAACGGTCGTATAGAGACCAGATTGCTCGTAACAACAAGCCCAATACCCCATACTCCTGAAGCATTCCCCACAAAAACCATGAGGGACGCAGTGGAATGCCTTCTCCAAGTCCACAAAACACATGTAAACTGATTGGGCAAACTCCCACGAACCCTTGGGGATTCTTGAAAGGTTAAAGAGCTGGTCCAATGTTCCACGGCCAGACCAGAACACATCAGCAAAAAACAGTGTGTGATTTTTAAAAAAAACACATTCACCTGCGAGTTTTCCCACATCGTTCCTTCATCCATCTCCCCCGGCCCACCGGTGAACATCTCCTCGAGTTTCCATAATGACCGCGTGTATGAAGTGCCAAGTTTGTCTTGAAAAACGTCCGCCTGCCTGAAAGCACCTCTGTCTCAGGAGCGTGTGCACCCACACATGCCGTAAAACCACACAAAAAATAAGTGAATGTAGTATTACAGCAAGTGTTGTAACAGTCTATATGTCTTTAGAGGTAAAAGTCACTACTACATCTTGTCAGAGAGTTTTAAAGTTGGGACTCTCCAGGCTGGACATGAGCCAGTGCACGATTCAGGCAATCCTCAAGGACGGCCCCGCAACTTACCACAACAATAGAAAAAAAAAAAATCCCACGAAATCCTGGAGGGTCTGCCCTCTGATCTCCCTTCTTGAAGAGAGGAACCACCACCCTGGTTTGCCATGCCAAGGGCACTGTCCCTGATCTCCAAGCAATGTTGCAGAGGTGTGTCAACCATGACAGCCCTACAACATCCAGGCCCTTGATGTCATGGCTGCCAGTCATCTGCACCTGCGCGCACACCTGCTCTTCATCCTGACCTGGCTATTTATACTGTGAGGCCCTGAGATCGGCACAGAGTCATCTGTCTCCTTCCTACGAGACCTGTACTCGCCATCTCCACGTCGAGCTTCTGAGCCTTGTCGATTTTCCTGTCCAGCTCTTCGTCTACTGGACTCATCATCACCCTGCATCCAAGTAAGCATCCATCTATTCCTCTCACCTTTCTGAGTCCCCTGTGCACAGGCGGAGATCCGTGGCGGCGGACTCCTTTCCACCTGGCGGCGGACTCATCTGCTCCATCTCACCTGCCCACATCATCTCCTACGGGTCTGCTGGCACTGTCCTCCTGGCCGGAGCTGCTGAGCTTAACCTGTGCTCCACCTCTCCACCACAAACAGTAAGCGCTGAACTTTCTGGTGCATTCCCTGCTAGGGAGCCTCTAACTCTCCCTCTGTTTTTCCATAGGGTTGCCAGGTTGCACGGTGCTCTGCTCGCCCCAGCTGATTCGTCATGTCATTAGATACATCTACAGATACGCATACACACATCCACACACTCTCACTATATTCAGTAAAAGGTTAATTGTGTTATCCTCGAGTCATGTCTGCTCTTTGGGTCTGAAACCATGTCACTTGAGGTACTCAGGGCGAATCTCGTCCACCTCCGGGGCCCGGTCACCAAAGAGTTTTTTAACCACTTTGGCAACCTCAGCCACTGTGATGGGTGAGTTGTCCCCCTCATCCACAAGCCCTGCTTCCTATGTGAAAGGCGTGTCAGTGGGATTGAGGAGATCCTCAAAGTATTCCTTCTACCGCCCGATGATATCCCCAGTCAAAGTCAACAGTGCCCCATCCGCACCATACACAGCGTGGACAGGAAACTGCTTCCCCCTCCTGAGCCGCCAGACAGTTTGCCAGAATCTCTTCGAGGCATACCGAAAGTGTTGTTCCATGGCCTTACCGAACTCCTCCCACACCTGAGTTTTTGCTTCAGCAGCCACCCGAGCTGCACTCTGCTTGGCCTGGCGGTACACCTCAGCTGCTTTGGGAGTCCCACAAGCCAACCAAGCTTGATAGGACTCCTTTTTCAACTTAATGACCCCCTCACCACTGGTGTCCACCACTTGGTTCGGGGGTTGCCACCATGAGATGCACCGACGACCTTGCGTCCACAGCTCTGGGCATCCGCTTCAACAGTGGTGGTGGAGAACATGGCCCATTCAGACTCCATGTCTCCCGACTCCCACGGAATGTGGTCAAAGTTCTTCCAGAGGTGGGAGCTGAAGACCTCCCCGACAAGGGCCTCAGCCAGACATTCCCAGCACACCCTCACTATACATTTGGGTCTACCAGGTCTGAATGGCATCCTCTCCTTCCATTGGATCCAACTCACCACCAGGTGGTGATCAGTTGACAGCTCTGCACCTCTCTTTACCTGAGTGTCCAAGACATACAGTCGCAGGTCTGATGACACAATAGCAAAATTGATCATTGACCTGGGACATAGGGTGTCCTGGTGCCAGGTGCACATATGGACACTCTTATCCTTGAACATGGTGTCTGTTATTGACAAACTGTGGTTAGCACAGAAATCCAATAACCGAACACCACTCGGGTTCAGATCAGGCAGGCCGTTCCTCCCAATCATCCCCTTCCAGGTTTCACTGTTGTTGCCCATGTGCGCTTTGAAGTCCCCCAGTAGGACAATGGAGTCTCCAAGAGGAGCACCCTCCAGCACCCCAGTCAGAGACTCCAGAAAGGGTGGGTACTCTGAACCATCACTTGGTGCATAGGCACAAATGATGGTCAGGACCTGTTTTCCGACCTGAAGGCACAGGGAAACAACCGTTTCATCCACCGGGGAAAACTCCAATATAGAGGCAGCAAGGTGGAGGAATACAAGAATACCAACCCCTGCTCGTCGCCTCTTGCCCGGGGCAACTCCACAGTAGGCCAAGCTCCAGCCCCCCTCCAGGAGACTGGTTCCAGAACCAGAGCTGTGTGTTGAGGTGAGGCCGACTATATCTAGCTGGTATCTCTCAATCTTATGCACCAGCTCAGGCTCCTTCCCCACCAGAGAGGTGACATTCCACGTTCCAAAATCCAGTTTAGGAAGCTTGGTATCAGACTACCAAGGTCTCTGCCTTCGACCGCCACCTTCGACCAGCATGGTCCCTCCTTCAGGTGGTGAGCCCACTGGAGGGTGGACCCATGTAACTCCTTCGGGCTGAACCCGGTCAGGTCCCATGGGCAGAAACCGGGCCACCAGGTGCTAGCCATTGAGCCCCTCGCCCAGGCCTGGCTCCAGGGTGGGGCCCCGGTAACCCCATACTGGGCGGAGTACACTGAATCCTTGTTCTAACATTCATCATGAGAGTCTATTGGATCGTTCTTTGTCTGGCCCTTCACCCAGGACCAGTTTATTTGGGTGCCTTTCATGAAATTAGAAATTACATATTCCAGTTTACATTACAAAACCGATCATGCACGTTTGCTTTTTAATTTGTTGAATCAGATCCAGTTTAGTGAAAATGATAAAGTTACAAAATAATCAAGCCATCAGAGGATAAACAGCCCTGTGTTTTTTGTTAGATTCTGAGGCAGAACAATAGCTTCACTTCCTCATTCACAGTCTAAGAAGGTAAAGCAACATATAATAATTAAACTGCTGCCAAAATCCCATTGATTCTCCTGCTGATTGTTCTCTGCAATAACCTGTTTCTTTGTCATCTGTCTGCTGTCAGCAATGTACGAATGGGGTGTGTGAAAAGTTCATAGGCTGACTAAGGAGTTATGCTGCAGCAACAAAACTAGTCATGCATTAAATTCAACCTTTTCTGATACTAGCATTGTTTCTTATCAGAAACACTGACATTGGAGACTATGTTGAAAAATAAATCACATTTGGTCAAAGTTGACCACTGCATCGTGGTCAGCCCCCTTCGTATATGATCTCACTTTAATGGTGCTGAACTATGGACACTAGAGTGAAAACATTTAAAACTATCAAACAGTTATTAGTTTGAAGTTAAAGTTAAAGCGAAAATAAAAATGTTGCACAGTTTTGCTTCTTTTCAGAGAAGCTTAGAACGAAACATAACAACGGCAACAACGGTCATCATAGTATAGAGTCTTAATAGTCATAGAAATATTCCAGTCAAATCACGCTAATGGTGGCTGAGGGTGTTTTCACTCATGACGTTTTCAGTCTGGAATTTTGGACTTTTCAGTTTGATCTGGACCAAAATCTCGGGCCACAGTTTGTCTGGCTGGGCAGTGTCTTGTCTGATGTGGTGGTTAATGATATGGGAGCTCCACAGGGGACTGTGTTTTCTCATTTTCTCTCCACCTTATACACCACTGACTTTCAGTACAACACCGAGTCATGCCACCTGCAGAAATTCTCTGATGGCTCAGCTGTTGTGGGGTGTATAAGAGGGGGAGAGGAGGGGGAGTACATGGCACTGGTAGACAGATTTGTGGAATGGGCCGAGCAGCATCAGCTGAGGCTGAACATCAGCAAGACCAGAGAGATGGTGATTGACTTCAGGAAGAAGAGGACACCTTCACAGCCATTGCAGATTAGGGGAGAGGATGTGGAGGTAGTGGAGGACTACAAATACCTGGGTGTCAAGATCAGCAATGGACTGGACTGGAAATTTAACACTGATGCTGCATACAAGAAGGGGAAGAGCAGACTCTACTTTCTGAGGAAGCTGAGATCCTTCAACGTATGCAACAGGATGCTGGAGCTTTTCTATCAGGTCGTTGTTGCCAGCGCCATCTTCTTTGCTGCTGTCTGTTGGGGTAGCAGTATCAGAGCCAGCGACACCAACAGACTTGACAAGATTTTCAAGAGGGCTGGCTCTGTAATTGGCCTCAGGCCAAAGACCTTTGAGACTATGGTGGAGAGGAGGACACTTAATAAACTGCGATCCATCTTGGACAATCCTGATCACCCCCTCCACCACACACTGGACAGACAGCGAAGCACTTTCTCTAGCAGACTGCTACAACTTTGCTGCTGAACGGTTAGGTCCAGGAAATCTTTCCTGCCACATGCAATTTCACAGTAGAATAACTCACTATGATGTTGTATTCTGGTCATAACTATGCTGTCATACTGCATCTTACAGTCTAATTGGTACCTCACATTTCCCTCTGCACCTGATATTCCTGCATTGTACAGTGGGTATGATTCATGTATCTGTGCGGGTCACCATCTATTCATCTACGGTGCACATAAGTTATTAAGGTGGTTTTACTTTCCATGGGTAATCCCTTTGTCTATTATGCTTTGTGTGTTTCTGTCCATTTGGTCGTCTACTGTCATGCTGCTGTTACACTGTAATTTCCCAGTTTGGGATCAATAAAGTCTATCTATCTGTCTGTCTGTCTAAAATGTCAATAGAAAAAAAAAAATAAATGCAGAAACTTGCTAGATATTTTCCAGAGGTAATGTGATGAAGAGTTTATGAAACATTGAATGAGCAGTGCCACCTGAAGGACATCCCCACTGATGAGATGGATAAACATAATTTTTATTAAAGACCCAGATAATATTATCAGGAAAGATTATCCTTTATTAGTCCCACAATGGGGAAAATTAGTTTCACAGCAGCAAAGGGACAGTAGCAATGAGAGCAATAATAAATAATAAAATGGGGTAAAAACTGTAGTATTCAGCAATATATGTATTTACAGTATATTTTATAGATAAATGATTATAGTGTTGTTGCAGCCTTCAGTAATAATGACATTACCATGGACTGGAAAGGAACATCCCTTATTTGTGCAGTGTGTGAGCAGTGCAGATTATAAAGTCTGACAGCAGCAGGTAGGAAGGACGTGCTACACACGCTGCTCAGTGCATTCAGCGTATCCCGTGTGGGGTGTGACTCAGACTTCAGCAGAGATGACGGCTTAGCCACCATCCACCTCTGTCCGACCACCTCCACTAGGTTGAGGCGGAACCCCAGAACAGAGCTGGCCTTCATGATCAGCCTGTTCAATCTCTCTGTTGGCAGCCGTGATGCTGCTGCCCCAGCAGACCACTCCATACAGGATGGCTGATTCCACCACAGAGTTGTAGAAGGTCTTCAGGAGTGCCCTCTGTACTCCAAAAGACCTGAGTCTCCTCAGAAGGAACAGTCCGCTTTGCCTCTTCCTGTAAAGTGTGTTTGTGTTGTGTGACCAGTCCAATTTGTCATTCAGGTGAACACCCAGGTACTTGTAAGATGTCACCATGAAACCAGCTCAGCTCTTAATATGGTGGAGTCTTCCCCAGTTTCAATGTAAATTGTGGTTACTGATGTGGCCAGAGCTGCAGGCATGTTGGGTAACTACTGGCCTGTGCTAACAACACAAACATGGGAGAAGGAGGAAGAGGAGGAGGAGGAAAAATAATACACAGGATACAGGCAATGTGTGTGTACATACATGTACTTTATTAATCACAAACTGGAAACTGTGTGTGTGTAATCATGACAACATGTAGGTGCATCATGTAAAGCGCTTTAGTTCACTTGGATAAGGAGTAGTGTCAAACTCAACTTAACCGGACTAAATGTAGACAGTGGAACAAAAACATGCACCTTGGTCTGGACCTTGGTGGGGACTTTCAGGTGTGAAAACAGCCTACATTTAAACCTTCCAAACTGATGCTATCTCTTTAGGTCCTTTTCTGACTGCGGCTGGTCGATTGGACTTCTTTTTAGGGAAATCAACATTCCTAAATCTTAGCAACCAGCTGAATAATGGCCAATACCTTGAAAAAAAGGAGGAAAACGGTAATTTGCCTTGAGTTGCCCTGTAGTCCAAATGCAGCAGCCCTTAGACTCTCACTCCTGCCAACATGGCGGCTGCCTGATAAATGGCCCTCCCATGTGCCTATAAACAAAACCTCTCTCTCTCATATACATACACACAAACACACAGAAAGGGTTCGGTGCTCCATTCGGGCCCACTAATTTCTATTCATTTAAAACTCACCAGGGCACGGCGTAGCCCAGCCTGGCCCCAGACACCAGCCATTCATTATTCAGCTGCTTGCTTTATGAATGGCTTACAGGTGGATGCTACAACAGCAACAGAGAATCACAGCTCATAAATCACTTTGGACACACACTCACGCACACACACTTTTTAAAGAAAACAGAGCCTGAAGATACAGAGCCGTGTGTCCATGAACAAGAGTACAAAGTACTGTCAATTTCCCTCCGTGCACTTTCTTTTGCTGCTGTTTAATTAGTAATGAGAACAAACATTTGTTTGTTCAAACGCAGTGGCAGACTGTGTATTTTACAACTAGGCCTTCAGTGGTGATCTACCCAATTTAAGTGCTGTTCACACCAGGCACCATAAAAATAGGCTGTAGGGTCATCCACACAAAGCATGTTAAAGATAACTTTAACTATAAAATTATAGTTTTAAAAATCTTTGCCTTTTCATTATAGAGTTCCATTTCTCTGCGCACTTGTTCATTGAGATGCAGATCCACTCTTGTTTCCCCAAAGGTTTAAAAGTACTCTTGCTTGTAAGTGTCCGGCTGGCGGCTGTGCTTTGGTGTCTGGCTGCTGCCTTGGTTAAGGCCCTCTCACACTAAGTTAAGAGCACGCTGAAGAATGCTGAAGCACACTGGTATACGGCGTTGTTCGTCAAGCTCCCCTGAAAATTAATTTTCAGCATGCTGAAAATTTTCCGACGTATCCAACATATGGCTGATATGTCCCATGTTCGCGAAGCAAAGGTTGTAGGGAAGTTATGGACTTCGGGCGCCACAAGAGTCGGCTGCCTTTTTGCAACAGTGGCTCAATTTCTTCCTATTTCTTATTTATTTACTGTCTGGCTTTTCTTGCGAAACTTTCTGATCCGGCAACACCTTACCCATCACAGACACGTAGATTGCCCAGATGTGTCCTGAGCCAGCAGACGGAGCCACTGCTTTTTGCAGGCAGTACAATAGGGACCAGCTGTTAGCACTTAACCAGCCCACAATGCTAACACAGAAACTAAACATACTGGGAGAAATAAGATGAAAACTGCATGGATGTCTTGCTGGAGTAAGATGGCAGGCGAGGAATATAAGGGACAGACCCGTCCTCCCATCTGTGATTATGGGGAACGTCCGATCACTACTCAATAAGACTGACGAGCTAGCGGCTATCTCCCGTTATGTAAGCGCCTTCAGAGAGATTAGCATGATGTTGTTTACTGAGACGTGGCTAACAGAACTAGCAACAGGTGCTAACATCAAACTGGAGGGTTTCCACGCAATACGGGCAGACCGGACACCAGACAGTGGGAAGGCAAGGGGCGGAGGAGTGATAATGTATGTCATTAACAACTGGTGTAAACCGGGACATATCACTGTTAAAGAGCAACACTGCAGTAAAGACATTGAGTTGCTAGCTGTTAGCATGCAGCCTACTTATCTCCCGAGGGAATACTCTCACGGGATCTGCATTGTTACTTATGCAAATCCGATGGCAAACGCGGGGACAGTGCGTAACTCCATTCACTCAGTAACTGGCAGGCTGCTGATACAACACCCAGATGCTCTCCTCCTCATCTCCGCTGATTTCAACCATATTTCACTGTCCCTCATTCTGCCCACGTTCACCCAGTATGTCACATGCCACACTAGAGACAATAAAACACTGGACTTATTTTACGCAAATACTAAGGAGGCGTACACCTCATCACCACTCCCCCCACTCGGGAAATCGGATCACAACTTGGTTCATCTCCGGCCGGTGTACAAGCCCCTAGTACACAGACAACCTCCAGTCATGCGCACAGTGAAGTTATGGTCTGAGGAGGCAATGAACGCGCTAAAGGACTGTTTTGAAATCACTGCCTGGGAGCAGCTCTGTGATCCACACGGTGAAGACATTGACGGCCTCACTCACACCATCACGGACTACATTAACTTCTGTGTGGACAACACCGTACCCACCAAGATCATACGGTGTTGCTCGAATAACAAACCCTGGATCAACCCTGAGATAAAAACACTTCTGAGAGAGAAGAAGAGGATCTTCAGGACGGGGAACAGAGAGATGCTAAAGTCCGTACAGAGGGAGCTAAGGAGGAAGATCAGAGAAGGCAAGGACAGCTTCAGGAAGAAGATGGAGGACAAGATGCAGAGGAGCGACATTGGCGGGGTCTGGAGAAACCTCAAAACCATCTCTGGGCTCCAGAATACCTCCTCCCAGGCCACGGGGGGCGGGGGGCAGGGAGTGGGTGAACAATCTGAACCTGTTTTTTAATAGGTTTGACCAACCGCCCTCCCCTTCCGCCTGCACACCAACCACTGCTGCCTCTACAGTCATGGAGACCTGCTGTCCACACCCCACTCCACCAACACCCCCCCCACTCCCAGCACACAGCCCCCCAACCTGACCCTCACTAAGACCCAGGTGAGGAAGGAGCTGAGGAAGATCAAGGCAAGGAAGGCCTTGGAACCGGACAGCATCAGCGCGAAGCTCCTCAAGTCTTGCGCAGACCAACTGTGTGGGATTGTGGAGCACATCTTCAACCTGAGCCTGAAGCTGGGGAGGGTACCACAGTTGTGGAAAACATCTTGTGTGGTACCTGTACCAAAGACTTCCCACCCCAGGGACCTGAACAGCTACAGGTCAGTGGCCCTGACGTCTCACCTGGTGAAGACCCTGGAGAGACTGCTCCTTGCTCACCTCTGCCCCCTGGTGGGACCAGCGATGGATCCACTCCAGTTCGCCTACCAGCATGGCATCGGGGTGGAGGATGCAGTGATCTTCCTTCTTCACCGTTCCCTGTCCCACCTGGAGAAGCCTGGGAACGTGGTGAGGATCATGTTCTTTGACGTCTCCAGTACTTTCAGCACCATCCAACCAATGATCCTGAGGGACAAGCTGCTGTGCACAGGGGTGGACCAGCACCTGTCATCATGGATCCTGGACTACCTCACGGACCGGCCACAGTTTGTGAGAACCCGGGATTGTGTGTCCGACACGATCATCGGCAGCATGGAGGCCCCCCAGGGAACGGTTTTGGCTCCCTTCCTGTTCACCCTTTGTATTGCGGACTTCTCACACAACACAACACACTGCCATCTACAGAAGTTCTCTGACGACTCTGCAATTGTCGACCTCATCTCCAACGGAGATGAAGCTGAGTACAGAGGACTTATCCAGGACTTCGTGGACTGGTGCCATCAGAACTACCTCCAGATCAACTCGAGGAAAACTAAGGAGCTGTTGGTGGATTGCCGCAGGCAAGGACAACCCCTCACAGCACCAGTGAACATCCAGGGAACAGACATTGAGATGGCATCCTACAAGTACCTGGGTGTTCATTTGAATACTAAACTAGACTGGTCACACAATACCGACGCACTCTACAAGAAGGGACAGCGCAGGCTGTTCCTACTGAGGAGGCTCAGGTCTTTTGGTGTACAAGGGGTGTTCCTGAAGTACATTCTACGATTCGGTGGTAGCATCAGCCATCACTTTTGGAGTGGTCTGCTGGGGCAACGGCATCACAGCAGGCGATAGGAAGAGACTGAACAAACTGATCAAGAAAGCTAGCTCTATCCTGGGGCAGCGCCTTGACCCAGTGGAGGAGATAGGTGAGAGAAGGATGGTGGCTAAGCTGTCATCTCTGCTGGAGTCCGAGTCCCACCCTATGCAGGACATACTGAACGCGCTGAGGAGCTCATTTAGCAGTAGGCTACATCATCTTAGGTGTGTGACCGAGAGGTTTCGCAGGTCCTTCCTACCTACAGCTGTCAGACTTTATAACCTAAGCAGGGCTGCGTGCAGAGAGCAAAAAAACGTGATGACCTAGTAGTATTGAATGACTTTCTGCTGCACATTCACCAACCATAATGTTCCGCACTGTGTGTCTATATACGTATATATATATATATATATATAGTAATATGTACATATGTTTACTAGTTGTTCTTGTTTTTTTCTTGCCTTCTGATTGTTGCTCTGAGTGTTGCTATCCCTGTGCTGTTGCAATCCTGGAATTTCCCCATTGTGGGACTAATAAAGGCTTATCTTATCTTATCTTAAAAGACGCAACAGACTTACACAAAATGGTCCCCTCCAGCATACAACTAGGACAATATCAGTCGCTACGGAGGGTGGCAATATGTATGGGTACATATTCATACTATGTGGGGTATCTAAATAGACGGTTATGCTGTTTATTCCATCTAGCTACAATGCTCCGTACTGTGTATATATATATTTATATATTTATGTGTACATATGTATATTCACTGCTCTTATTTTATTTTCTTATCTTCTAAATTATTGCTCTGAGTGTTGCTATCCCTGTGCTGTTGCAATCCTGGAATTTCCCCATTGTGGGACTAAGAAAGGCTTATCTTATCTTATCTTATGTGTTCCTTCACACACATTACTTGTCAGTGACTCAGTTACTCAAAAGTCGAAGTACGTCAAGATTAATGTCTAGCGTACCCAAAAATTGTTTCTAACATGAGTAACGCTCTTTGAACCTATGTGTAACTTACTGAACGGGTTTCTAATCTACAGCCACCCGATAATGGCATATTTGCAGCATTGGTTCACAGGAAAAAAACGTACAGAGCTGTGCCTGCAACATAGAGAGAGAGAGAGCACTAAACACACGCACTTGTTTGCATAACAGGACCTGTCGGGGATGTATCTGAGCACTTTCAAGCTACAGGATTTAAGATCCAAATTGCTGTTTATCCCATCCATCCATCCATCCATCCATCTTCTACCGCTTTTCCAGAGGTCCGGGTCACGGAGGCAGCAGTTCAAGCAGAGAAGCCCAGACTTCCCTCTCCCCAGCCACCTGCTCCAGCTCTTCAGAGGGGATACCAAAGCGTTCCCAGACCAGCTGAGAAACATAGTCTCTCCACCGAGTCCTGGGTCTGCCCCGGGGTCTCCTCCCAGTGGGACGTGCCTGAAACACCTCAAGTGGGAGGCGTCCAGGAGGCATCCTAACCAGATGCCCATACCACCTCAACTGACTCCTTTCAATGTGGAGGAGCAGCGGTTCTACTCTGAGCCTCTCCCGGATGACTGAGCTCCTCACCCTATCTCTGAGGGTGAGTCCAGCAATCCTACGGAGAAAGCTCATTTCAGCCGCTGGTATCCGCGATCTTGTTCTTTCGGTCATTACCCAAAGCTCGTGACCATAGGTGAGAGTAGGAACGTAGATTGACTGGTAAATCGACAGCTTTGCCTTAGAACTAAGCTCCCTCTTCACCACAACAGACCGGTACAATGTCCGCATCACTGCAGATGCTGCTCCAATCCGTCTGTCGATCTCTCGCTCCATTTTCCCCTCTCTCGTGAACAAGACCCCAAGATACTTAAACTCCTCCACTTGGGTCAGGAGCCTGTCCCCAACCCGGAGAGGACAATCCACCTTTTTCCAGCTGAGGACCATGGACTTGGACTTGGAGGTGCTGATTCTCATCCCAGCCGCTTCACACTCAGCGGCAAACCGTCCCAGCAAGAGCTGTAGGTCATTGCTGGATGAAGCCAACAGGACAACATCATCTGCAAACAACAGAGATGAGATCCTGTGGTCACCAAGCATGACACCCTCCATTCCCTGGCTGCGCCTAGAAATCCTGTCCATAAAAATTATGAACAGGTGGTGATCAGTTGACAGCTCTGCACCTCTCTTTACTTGGGTGTCCAAGACATACGGTCGCAGGTCTGATGATACGATAACAAAATCGATCATTGACCTGCGACCTAGGGTGTCCTGGTGCCAAGTGCACATATGAACACCCTTATGCTTGAACATGGTGTTCGTTATGGACAGACTGTGGTTAGCACAGAAGTCCACTAACTGAACACCACTCGGGTTCAGATCGGGCAGGCCGTTCCTCCCAATCACCCCCCTCCAGGTTTCACTGTCGTTGCCCACGTGCGCATTGAAGTCCCCCAGTACGACAATGGAGTCTCCAAGAGGAGCACCCTCCAGCACCCCAGTCACAGACTCCAAAAAGGGTGGGTACACTGAAACATCATTTGGTGCATAGGCACAACTGATGGTCAGGACCCGTTTCCCAACCCGAAGGCGCAGGGAAGCAACTCTTTCGTCCACCGGGGAAAACTCCAATATAGAGGCAGCAAGGTGGGGCGATACAAGAATACCCACCCCTGCTCGTCGCCTCTCGCCCGGGGCAACTCTAGAAAAGGCCAAGCTCCAGCCCCTCTCCAGGAGACTGGTTCCGGAACCGGAGCTGTGTGTTGAGGTGAGGCCGACTATATCTAGCCGGTATCTCTCAACCTCGTATACCAGCTCAGGCTCCTTCCCCACCAGAGAGGTGACATTCCACATACCAAAAGCCAGTTTAGAAAGCTTGGGATCAGTCCGCCAAGGTCTCCGCCTTTGACCGCCACCTAATCCACATAGCACCGGACCCCCATGATCCCTCCTGCAGGTGGTGAGCCCACTGGAGGGCGGACCCTAGTAACTCCTTCGGGCTGAGCCCGGCCGGGTCCCATGGGTGGAAACCTGGCCACCAGGTGCTAGCCTTCAAGCCCCTCCCCCAGGCCTGGCTCCAGGGTGGGGCCCCGGTAACCCCATACCGGGCGGGGTACACTGAATCCTTGATATACAATTTATCATGAGAGTCTGTTGGATCGTTCTTAGTCTGGCCCTTCACCCAGGACCCGTTTGTCTTGGGAGACCCTATCAGAGGCAAATTGCCCCGGACAACATAGCTCCTGGGATCACTGGGGCACGCAAACCCCCCCACCACAATAAGGTGACGATCCATGAGGGGGGCTGTTTATCCCCTCCATGTTTTATACCTTTGACTGAAGTCTGTACCATTAGCTGTCCAGTGTTGTTCTGATAGTTATTCAAAATGTCAGAACACCGGAGGAGGAGGATCCAATCAGCTGATTGCCTGAAGCGCAGAGCAGAGATGTTTACTTTGCTCATGGCTGCACCTCTCAGCAAAAAAACACTCCATGCATTATTCGTATTTTTTTCACTTTATTTAAAAATTTTTTTTTTCTTTTTTATTGCCATCAGTTCACGTACCTTTGAGCCAGGTTGTGACAACTGTTATGTGATGTTCCTGATGTGTCACATCAGCTGTTGTAGGCGCGACTGACCTGACAGATTTGACAGCTGTGCCATGTCGGTCACGCCCCCCACCATGGTCTTTGGAGGGGAGAATCATCTGGGTTGAACAGAGATGATCTCTCCAACACCTAGGATTCATGGATCGGGAGGCAATGGCAGTTTGGCATGACTGCTCTATGCAGAAGTTAGACTATTGTTGTGCATAAGTTGTGAATGTTGGCAACACACTAAGCATTAGTTGGTTTAAGTTACTTATAAGTTATGGAAATATTTTATACAAGTTGCTAATACGTTATGGATACGCGATGTATACGGCCAAAAGTGAAAATTTCGGCATATCCCAGCGATTTAGACCAATTTTTATACATTTGACAAACGCTGCTTAAATCGTCATGGTGTGACAGTAGACAACTTAAGTTTGTAAACCCTGTCTGGCTCCAAGTATCTACTCCATCAGTTCAAACAACAGGCATTCCCAGCAAGATCATTTGCAGCATTCCTCAGAGCCTGTAATCCAAGGTTACGCTCGTTGCTAAAATGGAAGTGACGGACAAATCCTTTCCCCAGCTGAGACAGGCCTGCTAGCTTCGGGGTTGGCCGACCTCTCTTCAATGACCAGCTTTTCTTGAAAAGTCCATCTGGAAAATTGATTTTTTTAAATATCAGCAACCAAATCATTTTCCTCTCCCTTGTCAGCCATTGTGGGTGGAAAAACAGCTATTATATTTAAAATGATACAGTATATTGTAGCTGCTTAAGCAAGTCCTTGCACTGGTGTTTTGCTAGCTAGGATCCTCTGCATTGTGGGTGGAGGAGCCTAACCATGAATTCAAAAGACTTGAAAATGCCGATGGTCTCGGATGCCTTCTATGTGTACCCCTGGATGTACACAAAGCATCTGGTTGGTTAAAGCAAGAAGATAAGTTTAACAATTAATTTAACCTGCAGAGCCACACTGTTAATTCCTGAAGGTCCAAGGCAGGTTTGCTTGACCATGGCAACACAGATACAGACGTGGACAAAATTGTTGGTACCCCTCTGTTAATGAAAGAAAAACCCACAATGGTCACAGAAATAACTTGAATCTGACAAAAGTGGTAATAAATAAAAATTCTATGAAAATTAACCAATGAAAATCAGACAATGCTTTTGAATTGTGGTTCAACAGAATTATTTTAAAAAACAAACTCATGAAACACGCCTGGACAAAAATGATGGTACCCTTAACTTAATATTTTGTTGCACAACCTTTTGAGGCAATCACTGCAATCAAACGATTTCTGTAACTGTCAATGAGACTTCTGCACCTCTCAGCAGGTATTTTGGCCCACTCCTCATGAGCAAACTGCTCCAGTTGTCTCAGGTTTGAAGGGTGCCTTCTCCAGACGGCATGTTTCAGCTCCTTCCACAGATGTTCAATAGGATTTAGATCAGGGCTCATAGAAGGCCACTTTAGAATAGTCCAATGTTTTGCTCTTAGCCATTCTTGGGTGTTTTTAGCTGTGTGTTTTGGGTCATTATCCTGTTGCAAGACCCATGACCTGCGACTGAGAGCAAGCTGTCTGACATTGGGCAGCACATTTCTCTCTAGAATACCTTGATAGTCTTGAGATTTCATTGTACCCTGCACAGATTCAAGACACCCTGTGCCAGATGCAGCAACGCAGCCCCAGAACATAACAGAACCTCTTTCATGTTTCACAGTAGGGACAGTGTTCTTTTCTTGGTATGCTTCATTTTTGCGTCTGTGAACATAGAGCTGATGTGCCTTGCCAAAAAGTTTCAGTTTTGTCTCATCTGTCCATAGGACATTCTCCCAGAAGCTTTGTGGCTTGTCAACATGCAGTTTGGCACATTCCAGTCTGGCTTTTTTATGATTTGTTTTCAACAGTGGTGTCCTCTTTGGTCGTCTCCCATGAAGTCCACTTTGGCTCAAACAATGATGGATGGTGCGATCTGACACTGATGTACCTTGACCTTGGAGTTCACCATGAATGTGTTTAGAGGTTGTTCTGGGCTCTTTTGTTACCATTCGTATTATCCGTCTCTTCCTGCGGCCACATCCAGGGAGGTTGGCTACAATCCCGTGGATCTTAAATTTTGTGCAACTGTAGTCACAGGAACATCAAGCTGCTTGGAGATGGTCTTATAGCCTTTACCTTTAACATGCTTGTCTATAATTTTCTTTCTAATCTCCTGAGACAACTCTCTCCTTTGCTTCCTCTGGTCTATGTTTAGTGTGGTACACACCATGTCACCAAACAGCACAGTGACTACTTGTCACCGTTTAAATAGGCCGACTGACTGATTACAAGTTTGTAGACACCTGTGATGTTAATTAGAGGACACATCTTGGTTGAACATGTCCCTATGGTCACATTATTTTCAATCTTTTCTAGGGGTACCATCATTTTTGTCCAGGCCTGTTTCATGAGTTTGTTTTTTAAAGTAATTCTGTTGAACCACAATTCAAAAGCATTGTCTGATTTTCATTGGTTAATTTTCACAGAATTTTTATTTATTACCACTTTTGTCAGATTCAAGTTATTTCTGTGACCATTGTGGGTTTTTCTGTCATTAACAGAGGGGTACCAACAATTTTGTTCACGGCTGTAGCTGAAATATGATTGGACAAAAAAACTCTCACATGCATTACACTACTGGAAGGAGTGCAACCAAGAGAAAAAAGCTACAAAATGAAGAGAATAGACTATTGAGAATAATTTAATACATCCTCATGGAACAACTGTAAGAATGTAGGTTGTAAATGTAATTCTGATAGTGTTTAGGCCAGCAGAGAAGGCTTTGCTGGCCCTGAGGGTCCACCACTGTTCAAAAATAAGGGAAGCTGAGAAAGCCCAACACCATACTAAATGAGTTTCCCCACATTTTCTGTCACAGACTCTGCCAGCTCCTCTATATGCATAGAGACGGAGATGACTTCTCAGGTAATTGCAGTTACTGAAAGTGTATTTGTGTGTATTGCTGTTTAACATTTCCAATGATATAATTGCTAGATTCACACAATACTACATTTGTCAACATGGCACTTACTCTTATTGAATTGCTCTTTGGGGCCTTCTTTGATTCTCTTCCTCCCTCCTCATGTTCTTCCTCCTTGTCCTCCTTCTGTCACTTTTTCTTGTTTGTCTCTATTTTTCCTGACCTTCCAGAAATATGCACTTGTGTGGTCATGAGACACCACTCCTCAAAGTAAAATGGATTAGAAGATGGCTTGTGTCATTCAAGTTTTTAACATCACACAAAGAATTTTTCACCTGAGAATTCTAGTAAATCTAGTTGTTTGTTCTAGTGTTCTGAAATATGGTAGCACATGTTAGTGTTTAATAATAATAATAATAATAATACATTCAATTTGGAATGCACTTTTCATTATGGGGATATCAAAGTGCTACAATATAAAGTAGAATAGAAGTTAAAAATACTATTAAATAAAATACTATTAAATTTTGTAAAATGACATTTATAAAAATGACTTCAAATGTAAGCAGTGCTTTTTATCGTCTTCTTTCTTCAGTTTTGAAGTGACTTTATTTGAGGTGGGTCGCTCTGACCTGGTGCTGGTTGCTGTCATTTACTGACCCCCCCCCAAATACAATAAGGATTTTATGAATGACTTTGCTGATTTTCTGTCTGAAATTATGCCAAGTATGACCAAGTCCTTATTGCTAGAGATTTGAATATTGATGTGTGCTGTCTAGATAAGCCACTGGTGAATGACTTTTTAAACCTTATTTATTCTTTTAACCTGGAACAGTTTTTACCTGGTGGTCCTACACATGAACACGGACACACATTAGACCTTGTTCTCTCACATGGTTTGTCTGTGTTTAACTTGGAGATCTGTGACAATGTTTTCTTTGATCATATGCCAATTTTATTTGCTACTGCCTTCTCCTGTACCAAAGTTAAAACCTGCGCTCCTACATGGCGCTGTTGTGTTTTTAACACCCCCACTGCTGGTCAGTTTTTGTTTGCTTTTACCCAGATCTGTGCTCCCCCTGACGTTCTCTCTGATACGGAGGAGCTAAATTCCTGGTTTTATTCCTCCTGGCAAGCCATCCTGGACTCTGTGGCTCCATTAAAAATTAAGCAGCCCAGAGCCAAACCCAAGCCGTGGTTCAGTGACAGAACTCAGGCAGTCAGAAGGGAATGCTGCAAAGCTGAGCACAGGTGCAAGAAGGATAAACTGCAGGTATTTCGTCAGATTTTAAAGGGCTGTTGGCAGAGTGCTTTAAAGAGGCTAAAAGGGAACGTCTGTCTAATATTATTGCATCTAACGGTCATAATCCACGTGTGTTATTTAGGACCATTGACACTGTTTTTACTGCCTCACCGACTGTCATTATGGAAGCATCATCTGAAATGTGCAATTATGGTGCATATTTAAGGCACATATATGGCATGCTTGTATGGTACGCATTCTCCCCCACATGCATCCAGTAGGCATGAATGCGCAGACCCTACAGATCAAACGTCCAAAGGAACAATGCCCCAGCAGGGACCTCGGCTAGGAGGTGGGTGCTGGGGGAAGACGGAGGTTAGAGACAATGTCCCAACAGGAGCCCCAAGGTGGAGAAGAGAACGAGGCACCAGCAAGTCTCGGTGGCTATATGTGACTGTGGGTTCATGTGTTTACTAAACTTCTGTGGGTGGAAGGTGTGAGATACTTGATGTGGGGGTTTAGTATCTCTAGGTTATAAAAGCTGTGAGGAAAGTTGGTTCTGTCTCTTTTTCTGCTGAGAACTTTGATGATAGAAGATGTGACTTCCAATAAAGCTTTCCTGAGAAAATACACTCAGTCTCGTTTGTAAGGCATCTTCTACACTGGTGACCTACGACTACCTATGGCCGGTGACGGCGAGATTTCCGCACCGGACTCTTCAGGAGCCAACCGGGTTAACGCGGCTACCACGCTACAGCTGCCCGACTTCTGGCAGCATAACCCGCGCTCCTGGTTTACCACTGTGGAGGCGCAATTCCACCTTCGGGGAATCTCAGCGGATGCAACGAGGTTCTACCATGTCGTCGCAAAGCTGGACAGCCTCACAGTGCAACGGGTGGAGAGCCTGACCAACCACCCACCCCAAGACAACAAGTATAGCACATTGAAAGATGCCCTCATCCGAGCCTTCACTCCCTCGCTGGAAGAGCGGGCAGAGAAGCTCCTGGCGCTGACAGAGGGAGAAGCAGACAGGCCAGCGGATCTGATGGCGAAGATGATGAGCCTGAGAGGCGAGGACGACGACAGTTTTATCTTCGCCCACCTCTTCCTCAGAACGCTCCCGCCAACAGTGAGAGTCACCCTGGCCAGCTCGCAGCCGCTCGTCAACTGTAACTACCACGAGCTGGGACAGATGGCGCAACGGCTCGTCGACTCCCATAAACAGCGCGCAGCCACGACGGCAGCAGCAGAGATGACCGCCCCTTTGCGAGAAGGAGGGAGACCAGAGGCTGCAGCACCGGACCCACTGACGGCAGCAGCGGCAGAGACCAGGAGAAGCGGAGCTGACAACGCCCTCTGCTTCTACCATCGACGTTTCGCCGAGAAAGCCCACAGATGCGTTCCACTGTGCCGGTACCAGCGCCAGGGAAACGCCAAGACCGGGAGCCGGTAGCAGCTGCGACTCTCGGCACGAAGAATAGGCTGCTTTTCGTGACGGACGCGAATTCTGGGAAAGAATTCCTGGTGGACACGGGCTCCCAGCTGAGTTTTGTCAAGCCTACCTACGCGGACACACTGGCGCCGGCCAGCGACCCCCTGGTGTTAGCGGCGAACGGCTCCACAATCAAAACCTATGGGGAGAAGACGCTCCTCCTGTCCCTCCACGGGCGCAACTTCGAGTGGACTTTCGTTGTCGCCGCAGTTAATAACAACATGCTAGGTGCTGACTTTTTGTGCTCAAACAGTTTGTTAGTTGATCTTACTAATAGACGTATTGTAAATGCTTTTTATATTATTATTATATAATATTGTAAATTTCTACTCTATCTCCTGCACAGCTCGGGTGGCCCTGCCTTCTGCACATTCCAATGTCACAGCTGCGGGTGGTAAGTTTCATGCATTACTCAACCAGTTTCCAGCACTCACGGTCCCTACATTTTCAGCGTCAGTTGCCAAACACGGGGTCGAACATTTCATAAGTACTTCGGGCCCCCCTGTTTTTGCAAAAGCTCGGCGGTTGGACCCAGCTAAACTGGCCATCGCGCGCGAGGAATTTGCCAACTTAGAAAAGCTGGGCATAGTCCGGCGTTCGAACAGCGCCTGGTCGTCACCCCTGCACATGGTACCCAAAGCTGACGGCTCGTGGCGCCCTTGCGGCGATTTCCGCAGATTAAATAATGCTTCAGCCCACGACCGCTATCCGATTCCGCACATCCAGGATTTTTCGGCGCATTTAGCGGGGGCGCGCATCTTTTCCAAAATAGATTTGGTGCGTGGTTATCACCAAGTTCCAGTCCGTGCGCAGGACATACCCAAAACGGCAGTTATAACCCCTTTCGGGCTTTTCGAGTTTTTGCGCATGTCTTTCGGCCTCAAGGGCGCCGCGCAGACGTTCCAACGCATGATGGATGCAGTGCTGCGCGATCTCCCTTTTGTGTTCGCTTATTTGGATGACATTTTGGTAGCCAGCGCGTCCGAAGCCGAGCACGAAAGCCATCTCACAGCCGTTTTTCAGAGGCTCACAGACCACGGGCTAATCATTAACCCAGCGAAGTGCCAATTCGGGGTAGCGAAAATCGATTTTTTGGGACACCGCGTGTCGCCAGAAGGCGCGGTCCCGCTGCCAGATAAAGTGCGCGCGATAACGGATTTCCCCCAACCGCAGACGGTTAAGGCGCTGCAAGAATTTTTGGGGATGGTCAGTTTTTATAACCGTTTCCTCCCAAACGCGGCACGGCTCATGCACCCATTGTACGCGGCATTAAAGAAGCAAAAACCTGCATCTAAGGTCGAGTGGTCCCTGGATCGGGAGCGCGCTTTTTCACAAGTCAAATCAGCCCTCGCGAACGCTGCGTTATTGGCACACCCGGTGCCGGCAGCTCGCATGGCGCTAACCACAGACGCCTCCGACGTGGCAGTGGAAGCGGTTGTCGAGCAACTGGTGGCAGGATGCTGGCAACCACTTGCGTTTTTCAGCAAAACATTGCGCGATAGCGAGCGTAAATACAGCGCGTTTGACAGGGAGCTTTTGGCCCTACATTTGGCCATCCGCCACTTCCAGTTCTGGTTGGAAGGGCGCCGTTTTACCGCATTCGTGGACCATAAACCCTTAACTTTTGCAATAGCTAAGGTTTCAGAGCCTTGGTCGGGCCGACAACAGAGGCAGCTGGCTGCAATTTCGGAGTTTACCACTGACATTCAACACGTAGCGGGTAAACACAATGTAGTGGCAGATTGCCTCTCGCGTGCAGTGGCAGCGACAGGCCCCCAGGGGGCAGATTCGGCGGCGGCAGACCTAGGCCAGGCTTGCGGCGCGGAAGCGCTCACAGCTCCGGTCTGCGTCGGGTTGGATTATGCAGCCATGGCCGCTGAACAGGCTGGCGACGCGGACGTGCGCGCGCTCCAGTCTGGGCCAACAGGGCTAAGGCTGGAGCACAGGGTGCTTCATAGAGGCATGCCCTCCCTAATCTGCGATACCTCCACGGGGCGTCCCCGTCCCGTAGTCCCGGCTGCATGGCGTCGCCGTGTTTTTGACTTAATACATTCACTGGCACACCCGGGCGTCCGCGCGTCTATCAAAATGGTAGGAGAGAAGTTTGTTTGGCCGGGGCTGCGTAAACAAGTCAAAGAGTGGGCTGCAGCCTGCGCTGCGTGTCAAAGAGCAAAGGTACACAAACACACACGAGCCCCTCTAGAACCTTTTCACATCCCAGCCAAACGTTTTGATCATGTGCATATCGACTTAGTAGGACCTCTTCCGCTGTCCCAGGGTTTCACACACCTTTTAACCATGGTAGACCGCACCACACGCTGGCCAGAGGCGGTTCCTCTGGCGGCAACCACAGTAGCAGACGTTGCGCGTGCCTTTTTAACAGCTTGGGTCGCACGTTTTGGTATCCCGTCAGACATAACGTCCGACAGAGGACCCCAGTTTGTTTTTGAGCTCTGGTCGTCCATGGCACTCAGCCTGGGGGTGAAAATTCATCGCACGGCCGCATATAACCCCCAGGCCAACGGTTTGTGCGAGCGCTTCCATCGGTCATTGAAAGCAGCCCTCAGAGCGGCTCTCACGGACACAAATTGGGTTGATAAACTCCCATGGGTTTTATTAGGGTTGCATTCAGCACCTAAAGAGGATTTGCAAGCCTCTCCGGCCGAACTCGTCTTCACCCAACCCCTCCGGTTACCGGGAGATTTCCTCCCTGAGAACCCTGCTCCGGAGCACCTCCCCGCTCAGCTGCTGCAGAGCGACGCGGGGTCACACACCATCCCCGGTCCCGTTCATCACAGTTTTCCACGTGTTTTTGTGCCCAAAGCCTTAAAGAATGCAGAATTTGTCTTTGTTAGACACGACGCACAGAGGTTAGGTTTAAGGCCACCTTACGATGGACCGTTCAGAGTGTTAGAAACCGGGGAAAAGCATTTTTTGCTCGATTTGGGAGACAGGAGGGACTTAGTCTGCATTAACAGACTCAAACCCGCTTTTGTGTTAGCTGACGACCCAGTCCAGTTGGCCAGAGCCCCCCGCCGCGGCAGGCCACCCGGGAGACGCTCTGCTAAGCTTTCACGACGATGTGTTAATGATTCTACTTCACAGATGCAGCAGACAGCCACAGGCAGAGCGAGACCTGCTCGCAGCAGATATGGCAGAGAGTTGAAGCCCAAGCAGCGGGATATGTGATCTATTGTGCCAAGTTTTTTTTTTTTTTTTCTCTCTTGTTCTGTGTGGGGTGTCATGATTCTGTGCATTTGAAGTGTAACTTGTCCTTATTTGAACGTTTGGGGGGGGGTTATATGGTGCATATTTAAGGCACATATATGGCATGCTTGTATGGTACGCATTCTCCCCCACATGCATCCAGTAGGCATGAAGGCGCAGACCCTACAGATCAAACGTCCAAAGGAACAATGCCCCAGCAGGGACCTCAGCTAGGAGGTGGGTGCTGGGGGAAGACGGAGGTTAGAGACAATGTCCCAACAGGAGCCCCGAGGTGGAGAAGAGAACGAGGCACCAGCAAGTCTCAGTGGCTATATGTGACTGTGGGTTCATGTGTTTACTAAACTTCTGTGGGTGGAAGGTGTGAGATACTTGATGTGGGGGTTTAGTATCTCTAGGTTATAAAAGCTGCGAGGAAAGTTGGTTCTGTCTCTTTTTCTGCTGAGAACTTTGATGATAGAAGATGTGACTTCCAATAAAGCTTTCCTGAGAAAATACACTCAGTCTCGTTTGTAAGGCATCTTCTACACAATGACTTTTTACATTTTTTTTTTATTGATAAGGTCACCGCCATTAGGGCTCACATCCCAGCTCCTTCCTCTGATCCCTTTGTCTCTGTCCCTTGCTCTGTTGTCTTTAATCAGTTTGAGCCTGTGACCCTGTTACAATTAGAGGATGTGGTTGGTCATATTAAGCCCTCAGGTTCCCCTTGTGATGCTCTCCCTCCTCGATTTTTTTTAGAGGTTTTATCTAGTATCAGTCATTCGGTTTTAACAATTTTAAACAACAGTTTTGTATTGATATGTGAAGTTCATATGGAGTCACCACTAGAGGGCAGTATGACCCCGGCCATGACCTGACTATAAAAGGAGATGTACATGTGCCACTGTGTGGTTAGTTGTTAGTTGCACTTGAAGTGACAAGTAAAAAGTCCTAACTGACACCCGGTGTGTGCGCCTCGTCATTACATGTTCCAGGAGAACATTACATGGTACCAGGAGTAAATTACATGATACCAGGATATAAAACTACGAACCGACGACGAAGATGAACGCTCTTCGACAGCCGGACGAGTTAAAGTTGACCGGTAACGTCAACGAGAACTGGAAAGTATTCAAACAGAGTTTTGAACTTTATTCGCTTGCTATCGGTCTCCGTGACGAGGAGAGGAAAATAGCATTACTGCTGACAGTAGCAGGGCGAGCGGCGCTAAATGTGTTTAACACATTCATCTTCACGGAAGAAGAAAAAGGCAACTTCGACGCCGTGATGAAGAAATTTGACGATTATTGCACACCGAGAAAGAATGAAACGTACGAGAGGTATGTGTTCAGAAAAAGACTTCAGAAAGAGTCAGAGTCCATCGAGCTGTATGTCACAGACCTATGGTTGAAATGTCAGTCATGCAACTTTGGAACATTGAGTGAGTCAATGATACGGGACCAAATTGTAATAGGGGTCCAAGACAACAAATTGCGGATGCAATTACTGAAAGAGACTAACTTAACGCTGGAGAAAGCGATACAGATTTGCCAAGCGTCTGAGAGTACAAAGGCACAATTAAAGACTTTTAGCAGCAAGGAAAAAGAGACTGCTGAGGTCGGTGCAGTGCAGCACGCGAAGCCGAAAGGAACGTTGCAGGCAAGAAAAAGGGAGGCAAACCCAGAGCGCGCGCGCGGGAACTGCGAGCGGTGTGGAAGGCAACACGCGCTGAAACAGTGTCCAGCATTCGGGAAGGAATGTCGCAAGTGTGGCGGAAAAAATCACTTCGCAAAGACCTGCTTCTCAAAGAGGAGGGTGCAACTCGTGGAGAAAAAGAGCGACAGCGAAGAGGATCAGTTTTACGTGGACGCCATCGAGGGAGAGACGAGCGCTGACGAATGGATAGTGTGCCTGGAGATGAATGGCACGGACATGTCACTGAAGCTCGACACAGGTGCGCAGGTAAACATCCTGCCAATGAAAGATTTTAAAAGACTGAAAAACAAGCCGAAAATAAGAAATAAAAAGATTAATCTGAGAACATATGACGATAAGCCAATACCCACTAAGGGAATGTGCAGGGTTACACTGTCAAACAAAGGTAAAACAGTGAATGCATTGTTTGTACTTGTTGATGGAAATAGACAAGCAATTTTGGGTTTAAAAACATGCGATCAGCTAGGTCTGATCAAAAGGGTGAATGTCATTGATACAGACAAAGTGACAACACGAGAAAATACAGAGGCTACAACAAGTAGGCACAAACACACTGACTGGGTGAAAGAATACAAAGAGGTGTTCAAAGGAATAGGCCGCCTACCAGGCAAACAAAAAATTAGGCTGAAAGAGAATGCAGAGCCAGTCATACATGCAGCAAGAAAAGTGCCAATAGCTCTTAAAAAGAGGCTGAGAGAAACACTAGACTCACTGATAGCAGACGGAGTGGTCAGAAAAATAGAAGAACCAACTGAATGGGTTAACTCACTAGTTATAGTGGAGAAGCCAAATGGAGATTTGAGATTGTGCATAGATCCAAAAGATCTAAATAAAGTAATACAGCGGGAGCATTACAGGCTACCAACAAAATCTGACATAACCAGCACAATGAGTGGAGCAAGTTACTTCACAAAATTAGACGCCAAATCTGGGTTTTACCAAATAGTGCTAGATGAGGAAAGCGCTAAATTGTGCACATTTAATACACCATTCGGAAGGCATTGCTTTCTACGAATGCCGTTCGGGATTAGCTCAGCCCCTGAAATTTTCCATAGAACTGTGCAGCAATTGTTTGACGGAATAGAAGGGGTGGGAGTTTTTCTTGATGATGTGGTAGTCTGGGGAAAAACAAAAGAGGAGCACGACGAAAGGTTGGCAAGAGTTCTCACACAGGCGCAAAAGTCAGGTATGAAACTGAATAAGAGTAAGTGCCAATTCGGGGTACGGGAGATTACATACCTGGGAGAAAAATTATCTGGGGCAGGCGTGCAACCAGATCCGGAAAAAGTGCGGGCCATAGCAGAGCTGCCAGTACCGCAGAACAAAAATGACTTGCAAAGAGCCCTAGGACTAGTCAATTACATGGGAAAATTTATCCCAAATTTATCAGCTAACACAATAGCTCTTAGAAGCTTGTTAGAGACCAATACAATGTGGAAGTGGATGGCAGAGCATGCCAGAGAATGGGAGTGGCTCAAAAGCAGTCTAATAAAGGAGCCAGTGTTAAAATTCTATGATCAGGACAAACTGCTAAAAGTGTCCACAGATGCGTCCAAAGCCGGCCTAGGAGCTGTGCTATTGCAAAAACATGACACAGAGTGGTATCCAGTCGCATACGCATCGCGCACCATGACAAGCGCAGAAAAAAATTACGCGCAAATAGAGAAAGAGACTCTAGGTGCAGTGTTTGGATGTGAGAAGTTTCATGAATATGTGTATGGACGGTCAGTAATACTAGAAACAGACCACAAACCACTGATTGCGATCTCACAGAAGCCACTGGGTGACGCACCACCGCGCATCCAGCGTCTAATGTTAAGATTACAGAAATATGACTTGAAATTTGAGTTTACACCAGGCAAGCAACTAATTGTAGCCGATGCGCTGAGTAGGGCTAGCTTGAGCAACACCAGCAGCACAACAGAGGAAGCTGTGCAAATACATGTAGACTCTATTAAGGCACACATGCCAGTGTCAGATGCAAAATGGACGAAGATGGTGAAAGAAACACAAAAAGATGAGAAACTAAAAAGAGTAATGGAACAGATACATCAGCCAGGACAGGTTATGATTGACAAGCCTTACCAACACTTTAAAGGTGAACTGTCTGTGTTAGATGGGGTTCTGTTAAAAGGTACAAGGATAGTCATACCTACCTCCATGAGATCGGAAATGGTTAAATTAGTGCATGAGGGGCATTTGGGTATTGAAAAGTGCAAAAGACGTGCACGTGATGTTTTATATTGGCCCAACATGCACAAGGACATTGAGGCATATGTGCAGCGCTGTGACATTTGCCAGCGCCACAGGTATCAACAGCCAAGGGAGCCTATGAGGCCCCATGAGAAGCCTCAAGGGCCATGGAGAAAAGTGGGCATGGATCTATTTCAGCTTAAGGGCAAGGACTATCTGTTAGTCATGGACTATCATTCCACCTACCCAGAGTTTGCAGGGTTGAGTGACACAACAGCAGAAAAGGTGATTGCACATACAAAGACAATGTTCGCACGCCATGGAATTCCAATGACTGTTGTAAGTGATAACGGACCACAATTCACGAGTCAGTGCTTCAAAGACTTTGCAGACACATATGGGTTCAAGCACGTGACCTCAAGCCCTCTGTACCCACAGTCGAATGGGTTAGCAGAGAAAGGGGTGCAAATTGTGAAGCGCATACTGAAAAAGGCTGCAGACAATGCAGAAGACCCACATCTGGCGATCCTGAATTACCGAGCATCACCACTGGAGAATGGACTGTCCCCAGCAGAAATGCTCATGAACAGAAAACTCAGAACGCGACTTCCATCAGCATCTCAGGTGATGGAAAAGAGAGATGTGAGGCGTGATGAGAGGCAAACTGAACTGTACAACAGAACAGCACGACCTCTGAGACCACTTGCACATGAGGACATAGTGCGAGTGAGATGTGATGGAGAATGGGGACCGCTGGCAAAAGTGGTTAAAGAAACAACTCCCAGATCATATGAAGTCATCACAGAGCATGGGAAAACAATGAGGCGAAACCGACGTCACTTACTGAAAGTGCCTCAGACAAAAATGAGAGTCACAGACAGTGAAACAAGCGACATGCTAATTTCCAGCCAAACCGAACAACCAGAAATGACTGAGAACCAGAACATAGAGACAGACAATAACGAACAGACTGAGGTGACACAAATCAGAAGATCACAAAGGCAAATTGTGAAACCGAAAAGATTGATTGAGGAAATGTAAGGAGTACTGAGATGAATGGAAAAAAAAAAAATGTGTTGATATTGAATTGTAAACAGAGGAAAAAAATGTGTTGATGTGGAATTGTAAACAGAGAAAAAATTGAACTTGTGATTCAGTGTACAAGGTTGAAAAAAAAATGTAAATAGAAATGGAGTTTATTTTGTATATAGAAATTTGAGAAAAAGTTTATAGTTGGACATGACCTTACTTGAAAAAAAAAAGGGAGATGTATTGATATGTGAAGTTCATATGGAGTCACCACTAGAGGGCAGTATGACCCCGGCCATGACCTGACTATAAAAGGAGATGTACATGTGCCACTGTGTGGTTAGTTGTTAGTTGCACTTGAAGTGACAAGTAAAAAGTCCTAACTGACACCCGGTGTGTGCGCCTCGTCATTACATGTTCCAGGAGAACATTACAAGTTTGTCTTTCGGTGTGGATCCTGCACATTTCAAACATGCAGTAGTGAAACCTTTGCTAAAGAAACCTGGTCTTGTTCAGACTGTGTTGGCTAATTTTAGGCCTATTTCAAAGCTGCCTTTTCTTTTGAAAATATTGGAGAAAATTGCTTACTCTCAGTTAAAGGCCTTTCTAGATGAGAATGGTGTCCTGGAGGTTTTCCTGTCTGGATTTAAAACCCTACATAGCACAGAGTCAGCTTTGATAAGGGTCTTTAATGACATCTTCCTGGCATTTGATTCTGGTGATTTTGTGATTCTCATCCTGCTTGACCTAACCACCTCCTTTGATACAGTGGACCATGACATTTTAATATATCGTCTACATCAGAGGTGTCAAACTCATTCCATGGAGGGCCAAGACCCTGCATGTTTTACCTTCACCCAATCTCTTCAGCAGGTGTTTTCACTGATCAGCAATCAGTGGGAAGGAATTCAGTGAAATCACCTGTTGAAGACACTGGGTGGAAATAAAACCTGCAGGGTCTTGGCCCTCTGGAATGAGTCTGACACCCGTGGTCTACATCATCTTGTGGGTATTTGTGGTTAGCACTGTGCGATATGACAATACTGTATATCAGATGACAATATAAAAATGTCTATTGTTTCATAGAATACTCTATCGTTTATATGATATTTAAAATGCCCATACCCCCTTTATTCAGTAAAGGGTCATTACAGAACTGGAGGACATTTGGGCTTCAAAATTCTTGAAAAATAAACCTTCACTTTTCTGATTTTCTGCTACATATTCATCAATAATAGGTAATAAACTATCAAAGGCTTGATTAGCTCAGCTTACAGATCAATGGTACAATTTTTATTATTACATGATTTATGTGGCGTTTACAATACTTGGTGCAACCCACAGCAACAGGGTTGCAGGTAATAGGGTTGCAAATCCGGACGAATGTTAGCTTTCTCTCAGGAGTAGAAGCTAGCTGTTTAGCTAGCTGTTACTGCTGACCAAGAGGACAAACTTACTTATGTAAATAAGTAAAGAAAAAATAAAAAAAAATAATTGTCTTATTCTTATCATATTGTAGCGAACTCAATATGAGCACCCTACTTGGCTTGCCAAGTGGGTTGACCCTATTGGTGACACAGGTAGGGTGCGGGACTCCGGAGCGGGAGGCGTGAGTTCGAATCTCCCGGTGGGACGTCGCCATGTCGAGCAGCACGTTACACTGGTGTCAGAAGTGGGATCTCCTGTCCAAAGCAGTAATGGGGCGCTGACATCGGGACGATGTCGAGAACCAGAGGGGAGTAGTGTAGCGAACTCAATATGAGCACCCTACTTGGCTTGCCAAGTGGGTTGACCCTATTGGCGACACAGGTAGGGTGCGGGACTCCGGAGCAGGAGGCGTGAGTTCGAATCTCCCAGTGGGACGTCGCCATGTCGAGCAGCACGTTACAATATGCATAAGAGGGTTGCATGAGGTAGAGTGAGACATTCAATCAAGGCTAACTATGTTATAAAATTATGAAAAATAGAAGAGAGGACATAGCTTTGCTCTACCCATTCTTTTGCAAAACTGTTTGATGATGTCAAGTCCAGCGTATCATGTGATTCACTGCTTTCTTCTTCTTCTACCATGCTGAAAAGGTTATGGTAACAGGGTTGCGTGCATGTTGTGGGACACACGTTCCATGAATAATAATTATTATTTGAAATATTATGCTTATTAAAACAAATGTTCCCACAGTTACAAGAGACAGCAATGAAACAAATAATACCAAAAAAATGAAGTTTAAATTTCATTTTAACTGTTTTATTTGAGATTCAACTTGGTCATTAGGGGGGTGGGACAAGAGAAAAATGGCATTTTAGGGGGTATTCCAGACTTATTTGGTATTTTTAAAACTATTTTCAAGCATTCTTTTCTCTTAGTTTTTTTTTTTTTTTTTAGATTTGGTCCAGAACAAGTAAATTTACTCAGAAACTGCATGTTTTAGTATTTTGTATGTGGATTATTTAATATTTGATGGGTGGGACGTAAAATGTCCTCCAATTCTGGAATGACCCTCAAGCTCCTACCTCACCACTACTTGTCAGCGCCCCCTTTTCCCTGCAGTGCACGACTGCGCGCAGCGGAACAGGTGTGGTGGCTGGCTAGACTTCAGTCCGGTGGTTGCTAATGCTAACTCCAAACTACTGGTTCAGATAGCTGCTACTCCTGTTTCTCAGGGATGTGGGACCATTTTTCATCGTGCTGTGTCAGAGAGGATAGTTCGCTAACCTCGTTTTAATAGGAGGTAAGTAATGTTAACACCATGTCTAATTATAAAATGCTGAATGATCGTCATTTAAGCTAAGTTGTGCTAACTGGAAACCGTAGCAGACCATCTTTTTTTTTTTTTTTTTGGTAAATTACTGCTGAGTTTCTTAGTTTTGTCTGAAATTTTTTTTTATTTAAGCTGCAGAAGTGCATGATGGTGGCACATACATGCAAAATAAATAATAAATAAATTAAAACTGGTTGGAGGAGCAAGTTTGTACTTAATGTAATTTATTTTGGTGACACATGGGGAGTGCATAATTGTATAGCATCTTAGGCAAGAACAAAGAGCAGAGTTTCCCTGGGAGATAACAGGGAGGTGTGAAGGATGAATGCAGTGTGATCTTTTGTGTGTTAGAAACTTCTGGAAGGATGTTAAAGGATTAAGGAAGTGAATGCAATGTGACCTTTTGTGTGTGAGAAGCTTCTAGAAGAATGCCATGCTTTTTAAGAGGAGAGTCTCTGTGGAGTATTCATTCTGTCTATGCTTCTTGTGTCACATCTTGTGTGAGACGTGTAATAAAATGTCTGAGTCAAATCCGCCTCGTTATTTACATGCTCCACACTGGTGACCCAAGACGAATCATGGAACACAACGAAAGACCCCCGGAGCCAGCCTTGATGGGAACCCCCAGCCACGCATGTGCTGTTGCGATCAAGCTACTGGATTTTTGGCAGCACAACCCGCGCTCCTGGTTCCACCTAGTCGAGGCGCAGTTCGCCCTCCGGGGGATATCGGCAGATGACACAAAAATCCACTATATGGTCGCAGCGCTCGACGCCAGCACGGCTCAGCACGTAGAGAGCCTGCTTGATCAGCCACCAACCGACAACAAGTACGGCGCGCTGAAGGCTGCACTCATCCAGCACTTCACACTCTCGGATGGTGAGAGAGCAGAAAGACTCCTGACTCGGACCGGGTTGGGAGATGGGTCGGCCATAGACCTGATGGAGAAGATGCTGAGGTTAAAGGGCACAGACGATGACCATTTCATTTTTACCCACCTCTTCCTCTGGAACCTTCCGTCAGCGGCAAGAGCGACCCTGGCCAATTCGCCGTTGCTGGCCAAGTGGGACTATCGTGCGCTAGCCTGTGAAGCAAACCGGATTATCGTCGCCAGCAGGGAGTTCACGACCATTGCAGCAGCGACGGAGCTCGGTGAAATGTCCGGAGGAGGCGAGGAGCCATCGACGGCAGCAGCAGTGGGGGGCCAAGGAACGCGGGGGAGACACGCTTTGCTTCTACCACCACCGCTTCGTAGAGAGGGCACGCAAATGTATACCACCTTGCCAATTCAAGCGACTCGGGAAACGCCAAGACCGGGGGTCGGTAGCAGCCGCGACCCTCGGGGAGGAGAACAAGCTGCTCTACTTGACGGACGCACGCTCGGGGAGGCATTTCCTCGTGGACACCGGCGCCCAGATGAGTTTCATCATGCCGTCCTACGCCGACTGGCTGGCAGGATCTAGCGGCCCCGAGATGGCAGCAGCAAACGGGTCAGAGATTAAGACCTTTGGTGAGAGGACTCTACTCCTGTCTCTACACGGCCGTACATTTGAGTGAACTTTTGTCATAGCAGCATTGAATTTCAATATACTGGGGGCTGATTTTTTGTGCACACATGGTTTGTTGGTTGATGTTGCTAACAGGTGTCCAGTTAATGCATTGTCCTTTGATTCTATCCCCTGTATAGCTCGAGCGTCCCGGCCAACAGCACAAGCCAGCGTCACAGCTGCATGCGGTAAGTTCCACACACTGCTCACTCAGTTCCCAGCACTCACTGTCCCGACGTTTTCGGCAGCCATCGCTAAACACGGGGTGGAGCATTTTATCACCACCACCGGACCGCCTGTTTTTGCAAGACCTCGGCGCTTGGACGCAGCTAAACTGGCCATAGCGTGCGAGGAGTTTGCCAACCTGGAGAGGTTGGGCATCATTAGGAGCTCAAACAGCCTATGGGCTTCTCCGCTACACATGGTCCCAAAAGCTGAAGGTTTGTGGCGACCTTGCGGGGATTTCCGCAGGTTGAACAACGCCACAGCGCACGACCGCTACCCAATTCCTCACATTCAGGATTTTTCCATTCACCTTGCAGGAGTGCGCGTTTTTTCTAAAATAGACCTGGTCCGTGGTTACCACCAAGTCCCAGTGCGCGCTGAGGACATACCCCAAACAGCGGTAATAACTCCGTTCGGTTTATTCGAGTTTTTGCGCATGCCTTTTGGGCTTAAAGGGGCTGCACAGACATTCCAACGCATGATGGATGCAGTGCTGCGCGATCTCCCTTTCGTGTTCGTCTACCTGGACGATATCTTAGTAGCCAGCGCGTCCGAAGAGGAACACGAAACCCACCTCATGACGGTTTTCCGGAGGTTGGAAGAGCACGGGTTAATAATCAACCCAGCGAAATGTCAGTTCGGGGTGACCCGGATTGATTTTTTTGGGGCACTGCGTCTCTCCCGAAGGAGCGGTTCCGCTGCCTGACAAAGTGCGCGCAATAGCAGATTTTCCCCGGCCGCAAACAGTCAGGGCGCTACAGGAATTTTTGGGAATGGTGAATTTTTATAACCGTTTCCTTCCCCGCGCAGCGCAGTTCATGCAACCACTGTACGCCGCGCTGAAAAAACAGAAACCCGCGGATAAGATTGAATGGTCCCCGGCGCGAGAGCGGGCGTTCTCGGAAGTCAAAGCAGCCCTGGCAAACGCTGCGTTGCTGGCACATCCAGACCCAACGGCCCGCATAGCGCTCACCACTGACGCGTCAGATGTGGCCATAGGGGCGGTCGTGGAGCAGCGCGTAGCCGGGGCTTGGCAGCCGCTCGCCTTTTTCAGTAGAACTTTGCGCGACAGTGAACGTAAATACAGCGCGTTCGACAGGGAGTTGCTGGCTCTCCACTTGGCCATTCACCACTTCCAATTCTGGCTGGAAGGGCGCTGTTTCACCGCGTTCGTTGACCACAAGCCACTAATATTCGCGATGGCCAAGGTTTCAGAACCGTGGTCGGGCCGGCAGCAGAGACAGCTGGCCGCGATATCAGAGTTTACTACCGATATTCAGCATGTGTCGGGTAAACTGAATGTAGTGGCAGATTGCCTCTCGCGCGCTGTGGCTGCCCCGGTCTGCGTGGGGATAGATTACACAGCCATGGCCGCGGAGCAGGTTAGTGACGCGGACGTGCGCGCGCTGCAGTCTGGACCAACAGGGTTGAGGCTGGAGAGCAGGGTGCTGCAAGACGGCATGCCCCCCCTAATCTGCGATGTCTCCACAGGGCGCCCGCGTCCCGTGGTCCCGGCTGCGTGGCGCCGCCGCGTGTTTGACTCGATTCATTCTTTGGCGCACCCAGGAGTGCGCGCGTCGGTCAAAATGGTAGGAGAGAAATTCGTGTGGCCGAGCCTTCGCAAACAAGTGAAAGAGTGGGCGGCAGCCTGCATGGCGTGCCAACGAGCCAAAGTACACAAACACACGAAAGCTCCCATGGAGCCGTTTCGCATCCCGGCTAAGAGGTTCGACCATGTTCACGTGGACCTCGTGGGCCCCCTCCCGCCATCACAGGGGTGCACGCACCTTCTGACAATGGTGGACCGCACCACGCGATGGCCGGAAGTGGTTCCACTGGCATCAACCACAGCCGAGGAGGTGGCGCGCGCGTTTTTAACAGCATGGGTGGCGCGTTTTGGAGTCCCGTCGGATATTACGTCCGACAGAGGCCCTCAATTTGTTTCCGAACTCTGGTCAACAATGGTCCGCAGCCTGGGTGTCACAATTCACCGCAGAACTACGTACAATCCACAGGCTAATGGTTTATGCGAATGTTTTCATAGGTCATTGAAAGCGGCTCTCAGGGCGTCACTGACGGATGCAAATTGGGTAGACAAGCTACCGTGGGTTTTATTGGGGTTACGTTCTGCGCCTAAAGAGGATCTGGAAGCTTCCCCGGCTGACCTCATTTTTGCGCAGCCACTTCGGCTGCCCGGGGAGTTTCTTCCAGATAATCCCGCGGCGGGCAGCTCCCCGTCTCAGCTGTTGCAGCGTAGCATAGACAGAAGCACGCTGCCGGGCCCTGCTCACCACAGGTTTCCGCGCGTTTTTGTGCCTAAAACTTTGAAAAACGCGGAATTCATTTTTGTCAGACACGATGCCCATCGCCCTCCACTGCGCCCACCTTATGATGGACCATTCAGAGTGCTGGAAACAGGGGACAAGCATTTTTTGCTAGATTTGGGGGGTAGGAGGGAGAAAATTGGCATAGACACAGTCAAACCCGCTTTTGTGGTGGCGGACGAGCAAGTGCTGTTGGCGAGGGCCCCTCGGCGTGGAAGACCCCCACGGTGAGCTTCCCAGAGAAAAGATTCCCCAGAGCACCCACACGGACAGACTTTTACCACTCAAACATCAGCCCCCCAGCATGACAGCGCCGCGGAGGCGGTGAATCCTGGTTACAGCAGATACGGGAGAAGACTGAAGCCCAAGCAGCATGTGGATTGATGTTTAATGATTTTACCACAGCATATGGACTGTCATTCTATTGTTCTATCCAAGACACTCGGGGGGGTCGTTTGGTGACACATGGGGAGTGCATAATTGTATAGCATCTTAGGCAAGAACAAAGAGCAGAGTTTCCCTGGGAGATAACAGGGAGGTGTGAAGGATGAATGCAGTGTGATCTTTTGTGTGTTAGAAACTTCTGGAAGGATGTTAAAGGATTAAGGAAGTGAATGCAATGTGACCTTTTGTGTGTGAGAAGCTTCTAGAAGAATGCCATGCTTTTTAAGAGGAGAGTCTCTGTGGAGTATTCATTCTGTCTATGCTTCTGGTGTGAGACGTGTGATAAAATGTCTGAGTCAAATCCGCCTCGTTATTTACATGCTCCACATTATTTGATTTCTAATCATTTCAATTAGTCAAGTATTGATAATGAATAAAGTTAAAGTCATCACATATATTTTATTACATTACCTTTTGTCTTTGATTTTCAGATCATGACCAATCTGAAATATTTTTTACTAAGAAGCAAACAGGTTAAATCAGGCCCCAATGGCTGCAGATCAACACTTAAATTTTTACTGATTTAAACCAACAGCTAATTTCTGTAGGTGACAGCCATGGGTAATTTTCTCATTTTCAGACATTTTTTTTTTTTTTTTTTTTTTTTGCTATTCTCGTCTGGCTCAGGAAATATTTAACTTATTGATGTTTACTTTTTATTCATATATGATTTAGAAAAAACCCTGAAATTTATGAGAATCAAGTATCAAGTGCACATTAAAAAAGCATTTTATAGTGGTACATTCTTCCGCAAGGACACAGTCCAAGATCGGATAATTTTTTCACCCATAAGGAGCTGTTCAGAACTCCTTATAAGAACTCCTTATACTGAGATACAGAGTGATGATAATCAAGTCAGTGGCGGTAATGCACCTGTAAGCTGGTTGCCAACCGCCAATCAAATCTAAAAGAAGAAGAACACTGCAAAATTATGAGGGAAAATGGTACATGAAAAAAAAGAGATGGTCCTTTATATATGATTATCTAAACTGTAGAAAATGTATATTGTGATATATATTGTTATCGTGATATAAGATGACTTTGATCATGATATGAAATTTTTCCATATTGCACAGCCCTATTTATGGTACTGCTCTGGAATGGTTCAGGTCCTGTTTGACAGATAGAACCATGGGTGCAAGCCTTGCTGGTTTTGAATCTTTTTCTGCTTCCGTGCTATGTGGGGTCCCACAGAGCTCAATTTTGGGGCCTCTGCTTTTCTCCCATTATCTGCTTCCACTGGGTTCCATCCTTAGAAAGCATGGTATTTCCTTCCACTGTTACGCTGATGACACTCGGATATCTGTACCATTAAAGCGGAAGGAGGCCTTTTCATTAAAATCACTCCTTGCATAGCTTGATGACATTAAAGATTGGATTACTTTAAACTTAAGTTTTCATGAAAATAAGGCTGAAGTGATGGTATTTGGACCCAGTGGCTCTAGTGAGTCCCCACCTGTTGACTTGGACCCCTTGGCACAGTTTGTTAAGCCAGCCATTACTAATCTGGGTTTTAAGTTGGACAGTGATTTTAAATTAGATCCTCAAATCAGTGTAGTAGTGAAGTCTAGCTTTTTTCATCTAAGGCAGCTGGCAAAGGTTAAACCAATCCTTTCAAAGCAGCACTTTGAAACTGTAATCCATGCCTTCATGACGTCTTGGCTGGATTACTGTAATGCACTTTATTTTGCAGTCAGCCAGTCTTCCCTCTCACGTCTCCAGTTGGCTCAAAATGCAGCTGCATGTCTTTTAACTGGAACACGTAAGAGGGACCACACTACACCCATTTTAGCTTCCCTTCACTGGCTGCCTGTGCATTATAGGGTTCATTTTAAAATTCTTTTTTGTTTTTAAACCATTAAATGGCCTTGACCCGCCTTACCTCTCTGAGCTGCTCCATCCGTGCACCATCGGTCTCTCAGGTCAGCTGATCCGCTGCTCCTGGAGATACCGAGATCGAAGAGGAAGCGCAGATGGGACAGAGCTTTTTCTGTTGCTGCTTCTAAATCGTGGAACAATCTGCCTTTGTCCATCAGGCAGGCCTCTTCACTGTCCAGTTTTAAAACTTATCTTAAAACCCATTTTTATTCTCTGGCTTTTGACCCAGTTTGAGACACTGATTTCATTTGTTCTTATTGTCTCTGTTGTTATGACTACTGTTTTGTTTGTGCTGTTTTGTACTTTTTTTTTAGCTGTATTTAATAGTTTTTAAATGTTCTTATGTTTTATGTTTTTATATTTTATTTATTGTTGATGTACAGCACTTTGTGTCTGCTGTCATTGTTTTTAAAGTGCTTTATAAATAAAGTTGGCCAGACAGGGCCCTCTACTATATTCTGTCTGGCCCACTCAAGTTTTCCATCACATAAATTTTTCACTTTCTACCACTGCAACTACAGTATTTGGGAGTTTTTACCTCCAATTGCGAATTTGTGATTTTTCCTCCTCTAAAAAACTTGTACCCCCCCCCCAAAAAAAAAAAAAAAAAAAATTGCAGCTTTACACCCTCAAATAAATATGTGACTTTTTTCCACAGTCTTGTAAATTCATCTTTTCTGACTTTACATTGTTGCCATTTTTCCTGTTGTGAATTTGGAACTTTTTTCTACTTGCATGCATCCATGCTATCTTTTTATTGTATTTATATATAAAAAAAACCCCTGTAAAATAAAAAAGAGAAAATAAAAATGAACACCTGGGCCCTGATTTTACTCAGTAAAACTAAATGTGATACCCCTGTCCTAAAGAAATCTTACATGACTATTGATAGATGCCCTATACTGCTGTAAAGATGGATTTTCATAAATATTTTGCCAAGAGCAGCTGCTTGACTGAATGGTTATGGTTACAGAAAGTTTAAAACCACAAAAATACCTGTTTGAAATTAATGTGAACTTTAAGAAATTCATACTTCTTTCCAATTGCAAAACAGTCTAAACCCTTCTGCTTACTGTATAACTCTGTCACAGAGAAGTCCTGAGCACAGAGGCCTGTGTTTCAGGATAAGAAGAGTGGCATCAGGCTTTGCTTGTTAGCTACCTCCCCAATGATGCTGCAGGTTTGATTCCGTTTGTGTGTTGGTTGAAAGAATCATTCAAAATAAAGAGACTGACTTGCATGAAACGTGTACTTGATCAGAGTGGTTTGACAAAATTTGATGAGGTCAAAAATTAATTTTGAACATGGGGGGGGGGGTAGTTGTGCATAAACATCACGTTTTACCTATTAAATGTTGACGTCATTTTTAGGGCTGGGACTCTTTAGACGCCCAACTCTTTGAGCCGATTCCGATTTAGGGGGCTCCGATTTGAGCTGATGATGATTCTCATTGCATTTTTTTTTCTATTCAGGATTTTTTTCCCTCCCACTGTGTGACAAGTTCTTACTTTTAAAGCATTTATAGTAGCCCATGAATTTACTTCCAATATCTATTAATGTTTCAAAAAAACATGAAAAGTGCAACTGTAGCAGCACATGTGCTGCTATAACAGACTTTAAAGTATCCTGAATTTTAACAAATAAGACTGTAACAAACATTCTGTTATGTGCAACAAGTACAGTGATCCCTCACTTATCGCGGTTAATGGGGTCCAGAACCGACCGCGAAAAGTGAAAAACCGCGAAGTAGCGTCACCCCCCCCATTTTTTACATACATTTTTTTTGTGTATATATAATATCAATAAGTGTATATCAACCCTATAAATGCATATGTTATCATTAGAACATTAAAGAATAGTTTGAAACATGTAAATAAAATATTAATAATATAAATAATATACATAAAATAATGTATAAATAATATAAATAATACGTACGTTCATTCTCTCACTCTCTCTCTCTCGACGGGAAGGCATAGAGGCAGCAGCGACGTCTCGGCCAATCAGCTTGCGAGATTCCTGAGCCGAGCCAACATGAGAACAAAATCTCTTGGGGGCGGGGGGGGGATGCTGGCCAGCGAATCAGAGAGGTGGATTTTGAGTTGTGCCGGCTCTCCGTGTAGTCTCCCTGCCTTCTGCTAGCGCCCGGGCAACTTTTTTCTCAATTTTGAATTTTTGATGAATATTTTTGAAAAATCCGCGATGCACTGAGGGCGCGAAAGGTGAGGCGCGAAGTTGCGAGGGATCACTGTAACTGATCCTTCATTCAAAAATGCTCAGAATTTTTTACAGAAATGTTAAACTTCTAAGGAAAGTTCTGTTATGTGCAACAAGTAACTGAGTCCTTCAGACCAGAATCCCAGAACATTTTGCTGTATCAAAATCACATTTAGAAGAAGAAACCAGCTTTTATTGTCATTCAGAAGAACAAAATTATGTTTCTCCTATCTACAATGTTAATCACATCTAGAATCAGAGGGGCCACCACAAACAACTTTTCCTTCCCCCATTCCATTATGCTGAGCACCAAGCTAGAAGGTGGGAAGTGCCATTTTTATGTGGTCTTTGGTATGACCCGGCCGGGACTTGAACCCCCAACCTCCTGGTTGTGGGGCAGATGCTCTATCAACTAGGCCACACCTCTGATACAAAAATGCGCAGTTACCGTTACAAATGATTCGGTGGCAATGGATGTCGCACATCACATGTGATAGCAATCCTACCCACTATCTTCAGTGAGTGCATGACTTTGGCTTTGGTCTCATTGTAGAGAGTGGGGATGGCTGTGTTGGGAACAAGTCAAGTGGACCCCAGGCCAAGTAAGCACCCCAAGTGCTCACTTGGTCAGGTCAAGATCCAATCTGTACAAGTACATTTTCAATCCAGTGATTTACAAATTGATTCATAATTTTTAAAGCCTCATTCAGAACATTATAGTCCCACATACAGTGGTGTGAAAAAATGTTTGCCCCCTTCCTGATTTCTCATTTTTTTGTTTGTCAGACTTAATCCGCGCTGTAAAAGTCCGCGCTGTAAAAGTCCGCGCTATAAAAGTGAACAAAAGTCAGGGCCCTGATAATATATGTGGACGCCTGGTAAAGTCCTGTGCACATGAACTGAGTCCTATATTTCACTACATTTTCAATAAGTCCTTACAGACACAACATGTGCCTAAGATCTGGAAAGATGCCGTGGTTGTTCCCGTTCCAAAATCCAGCTGTCCTAAAACGGTAAATGACTTTAGACCAGTTGCTTTGACTTCAATTTTAATGAAAATTTTTGAAAAACTGGTCAGATGTGAGGTCCTAAAGCAGACTGAACATGCATTGGATCCTCTGCAGTTTGCCTATAGGCCTCACAGAGGAGTGGAGGATGCCACTGTCACTCTGTTTAACATGCTTTTTAAACATCTGGATTTTAATGGGACACACGCCAGGCTTTTATTTGTGGACTTTTCTTCTGCCTTTAATACAATCCAACCTCATATTTTAGTTGAAAGGCTCCTGCAACAATTTGATTTAAGCAATAATCTGGTGGGTTGGATTCTGGATTTCTTAACCAACAGAACGCAGAGAGTAAGGGTCAATGGCACATTGTCTGACCTAAAGTGCTCTTCTACTGGCTCTCCTCAGGGGTGTGTGTTGTCACCACTACTCTTCATCCTGTACACAAACATGTGTCGGAGCAGACATGACAACAGACACATTATAAAGTATGCTGATGACTCAGTCATTGTCAGTCTCCTCCAGGATGGTGAGAGTGGCCACGGCCCAGTAGTTGATGACTTTGTTCACTGGTGTGAAGATTCCTACCTGCAGCTGAATACAACAAAAACGAAAGATATGATTATTGACTTTAGGAGGAAAACTCCCAGGCACAAAGTCACCATACTAAAAGGCCAGACCACCGAATGTGTACAATCGTACAAATATCTTGGGACGATTATTGATAGTGGATTGAACTTTGAGGTGAACTGTGAAAGGGTGTGCAAAAAGGGTCAGCAAAATTTGCATTGTTTGAGGAAACTTGCACGCTTCCAAATTGACCGAACCATAATGACTATGTTCTATCGGGCTTTTATTGAATCTGTTTTATCCTTTTCTTTAATGTCATGGTTTGGTCAGATAAAACTGAAACAGAGGAAATCCTTGGATCAGGTAGTCAGATGGTCCAGTCGTTTGCTTGGTGAGTCACAGCTGAGCCTGACATCCCTGTACACCAGACAAGTACAGAGGATGGCCGACTCGATTTTAAATGATGACTCCCACCCTTTGCACTGCAACTTTCAGCTTCTTCCCTCCAGACGGAGGTTTGCTGTCCCAAAAAGTAGAACCCAGCGCTACAAAAACAGCTTTGTCCCTGCTGCTGTCAAAGAGTTGAACAAGCTATAAAAATTATATTGTACATATTTTATATTTACCTATTTTGTAAGATGTGTGCCTGTGTTTGTGTCTATGTTGAATGTAATTGTGGCTTGTAAATATGGATGTCACCAACTGCAAAACAAATCTACCTACGGGTACAAATAAAGTAACCTGAACCTGAACCTGAACCTAATGTTTCAGATCATCAAACAAATTTAAATATTAGACAAAGATAACACAAGTAAACACAAAATGCAGATTTTTAACTGAAGGTATTTATTATTAAGGGGAAAAAAAATCCAAACCTACATGACCCTGTGTAAAAAAGTGATTGTCCCCCGTTAAAACATAAATTAACTGGTTTATCACATCTTTTGAAAACAGAGTTCAATTTCTCTAGCCACACCCAGACCTGATTACTGCCACACCTGTTCTCAATCAAGAAATCATTTAAATACAACCTGCCTGACAAAGTGAAACCTACCAAAAGATCCTCAAAAGCTAGACATCATGCTGTGATCCAAAGAAATTCAGGAACAAATGAGAAACAAAGTGAGATCTATCAGTCTGGAAAGGTTATAAAGACATTTCTAAAGCTTTGGAATTCCAGCGAACCACAGTGAGAGCCATTATCCACAAATGGCAAAAACATGGAACACTGGTGTGTCATGATCCCATGCCCAGTCTTTAGTTTTAGTCTTTTTCTGTTTGTTTTTGTTTATCTTGTCTGCCATATTTGGTTCCTGTGTAGTTATGAGTCGTCTGTATTTTTAGTCTTGTCTTTATTGACCTGTCTAGTTATTGTTACCTTCACCAAAGGGGGAGGCTATGTGATTATCAGCATTGGTTTGTTTGTTTGTCTGTTTGTCTGTTTGTTTGTTAGCAAGATGACTCAAAAAGTTATACACGGATTTTCATGAAATTTTCACAGATTGTCAGAAATGGGGTATCCTACAGATGGTTACATTTTGGTGGTGATCCGGATCACCGTCGAGAAGAAAACCGCCATTACGGAAAATGCCATTTTCGTCAATAACTAATGAACCACTAATCCTATCATTGTGAATCCAATTGCTTGTCATATGTTTTCATGGTCAAGGAATCTGAAAACGTACACACAAACACTGTATGGGGGGAACTGTGGCGCTAAACCGCCATTACGGACAGTGCGATTTTCGTGAATAACTACTCAACCACTAATCCTATCATTGTGAATCCAATTGCTAGTCATATGTTTTCATGGTCAAGGAATCTGAAAATGTACACACAAACACTGTATGGGGGGGAACTGTGGCGCTTGGCGGAGGTCTGCGCTCTCCGAGTGCTTTTCTAGTGTCATTTTGTACTTATAGTATTATTTACATCTGGGGGTTGTGTTGTCTTACTTTTGTATTGTTTTTTTAGTTTCCGGTTTTGTGCTTTTGCTTTGACAGTGCTGTGCAGCTTCCGGATGTCAAACTTTGTTTCGCGGGCTGCACAGCTGTCACTGATTATGTTCCATTTCTATTCATGTATCCACACCTGTCACTAATTTGTCAGATGGTCATGTCACAACTTAAGGGCACGACAACGTTCCCCGTTGTCGTGTCCTACTGCTTTATTCCTCAGTTGTTCCCAGCTAGACACTGAGTGTTGTTATGGCTGCCATAGAGGAGAACGGGAGAGCTCCAACCAGGTAATTTATTCCTTTTCCAAATTCCCTCAGCCATGAGCCCCGTTTCTCTTTGGGAGTGCTCCGGCTGAAGTTGTCTCTTTTCCCCGGCATCCCGAGCACCTCAGCCAGCATTTTTCCCAGGCTGTTCTCTCCCCTCCTAGTCGTGAGCCCCACATTCCTCCGGCACCTTTATCTCATTATACAGACGTGGACAAAATTGTTGGTACCCCTCTGTTAATGAAAGAAAAACCCACAATGGTCACAGAAATAACTTGAATCTGACAAAAGTGGTAATAAATAAAAATTGTATGAAAATTATCCATTGAAAATCAGACAATGCTTTTGATTTGTGGTTCAACAGAATTATTTTAAAAAACAAACTCATGAAACAGGCCTGGACAAAAATGATGGTACCCTTAACTTAATATTTTGTTGCACAACCTTTTGAGGCAATCACTGCAATCAAACAATTTCTGTAACTGTCAATGAGACTTCTGCACCTCTCAGCAGGTATTTTGGCCCACTCCTCATGAGCAAACTGCTCCAGTTGTCTCAGGTTTGAAGGGTGCCTTCTCCAGACGGCATGTTTCAGCTCCTTCCACAGATGTTCAATAGGATTTAGATCAGGGCTCATAGAAGGCCACTTTAGAGTAGTACAGTGTTTCGCTCTTAGCCATTCTTGGGTGTTTTTAGCTGTGTTTTGGGTCATTATCTTGTTGCAAGACCCATGACCTGCGACTGAGACCAAGCTGTTTGACACTGGGCAGAACATTTCTCTCTAGAATACCTTGATAGTCTTGAGATTTCATTGTACCGTGCACAGATTCAAGACACCCTGTTCCAGATGCAGCAAAGCAGCCCTAGAACATAACAGAACCTCCTCCATGTTTCACAGTAGGGACAGTGTTCTTTTCTTGCTATGCTTCATTTTTGCATCTGTGAACATAGAGCTGATGTGCCTTGCCAAAAAGTTCCAGTTTTGTCTCGTCTGTCCATAGGACATTCTCCCAGAAGCTTTGTGGCTTGTCAACATGCAGTTTGGCAAATTCCAGTCTGACTTTTTTATGATTTGTTTTCAACAGTGGTGTCCTCCTTGGTCATCTCCCATAAAGTCCACTTTGGCTCAAACAACGACGGATGGTGCAATCTGACACTGATGTACCTTGACCTTGGAGTTCACCATGAATGTGTTTAGAGGTTGTTCTGGGCTCTTTTGTTACCATTCGTATTATCCGTCTCCTCCTGCGGCCATGTCCAGGGAGGTTGGCTACAATCCTGTGGATCTTAAATTTCTGAATAATATGTGCAACTGTAGTCACAGGAACATCAAGCTGCTTGGAGATGGTCTTATAGCCTTTACCTTTAACATCCTTGTCTATAATTTTCTTTCTAATCTCCTGAGACAACTCTCTCCTTTGCTTCCTCTGGTCTATGTTTAGTGTGGTACACACCAGGTCACCAAACAGCACATTGACTACTTGTCACCCTTTAAATAGGCTGACTGACTGATTACAAGTTTGCAGACACCTGTGATGTTATTTTGAGAATACATCTTGGTTGAACATGTCCCTATGGTCACATTATTTTCAATGTTTTCTAGGGGTACCATCATTTTTGTCCAGGCCAGTTTCATGAGTTTGTTTTTTAAAATAATTCTGTTGAACCACAATTCAAAAGCATTGTCTTATTTTCATTGGCTAATTTTCATAGAATTTTTATTTATTACTACTTTTGTCAGATTCAAGTTATTTCTGTGACCATTGTGGGTTTTTCTTTCATTAACAGAGGGGTATCAACAATTTTGTCCACGTCTGTACGTAAGTTGTGGTGGCACCAGCACACTGCGGACGGACATTATCTCACACCCACAAGCAGACAGAGGGGCTGAATAATGGACTGAGGGGGCTAGCACCCCACAGGGTTAATTAGACCAGACATTAACCTTTTGAGTGTGTCTGTCACCGCATTACGACATAATCCCTAGTGGTCAAGAGTTGTACATATTTTTTGTCAATAAAATAGTTCAGATTTCCAAGGCTATAACTTGAAAGGGGTAAGAGATAATGGCTTACTGTCAATTAGAAAGATGTAAAATATGATCCAAAGTTTCAGATTGGAATACATTTACGCATCTAATTTGCATCATGTTGCAGCACCTCTTTAAATTCCATAACTCAGTCAAAACTGGACTTTGGATGTATTTACACAAAGAATGGTTCAGTCTTTTGACACTGTTTTTTGTACAGAGGTACCCCATCATCTTATCTTCAAAGTATATGAACAACAAATCGGTACATTAAAAAAAAAAAAACAGAAAATCCTCACTTACTTTTGGCTGGCGTGGTTGCTGCGTTTACACCCATCGTGGTCGTTATTTTGTGTTCTGTCGGTAATTTACGGTCTCTACCACAACTACAAAGTCTTATGATTATCCCACATAAATTTTGCTTGTATCCCACGGCTATTTTCCACGTACAAAGCCGACAGAGTGACGGTGACAATGACCAATCACAGCCATATTAGCTTCCTGGGCTTAAATGCTAAAAACAGGAAAAGGAAATGAGTTCTTCTTCTGCCTCAAATCCTCCACCATCATCCCTGTCCCCAAGAAGCCACGGATTGCTGGACTTAACGACTTCAGACCTGTAGCGCTCACCTCTGTAGTCATGAAGTCCTTTGAGCGCCTGGTCCTGTCTCACCTCAAGTCCATCACCACACCCCTCCTAGACCCGCTGCAGTTTGCCTACCGTGCTAACAGGTCTGTGGATGACGCAGTCAACCTGGCCCTCCACTCCATCCTGTAGCACCTGGACTCCCCGGGAACCTATGCCAGGATTCTGTTTGTGGACTTCAGCTCCGCATTCAACACCATCCGCCCCGATCTGCTCCAGGACAAGCTGTCCCTGCTCAACGTGCCTGACTCCCTCTGCAGGTGGATCACCGACTTCCTGACGGACCGGAGGCAGCATGTGCGGCTGGGGAAGTCTGTCTCAGACTCTGTTAGCATCAGCATTGGATCACCCCAGGGCTGTGTACTTTCCCCCCTACTCTTCTCCCTTTATACCAACTCCTGCACCTCCTCCCACCAGTCTGTTAAGCTGATTAAGTTTGCAGACGACACCACCCTCATCGGGCTCATCTCCAATGGCGACGAGTCCGCCTACAGGGAAGAAGTGGCCCAGCTGGTGTCCTGGTGCAGCCACAACAACCTGCAGCTGAATGCTCTGAAGACAGCGGAGATGATTGTGGACTTCAGGAAAGTCACAACCCCCCTGCCCCCCCTCACCATCACAGGCTCTCCCATCACCATTGCAGATTCCTTCCGCTTCTTGGGCACCACCATCACCCGAGACCTCAAATGGGAGCCAACCATCAGCTCCCTCATCAAAAAGGCCCAGCAGAGGATGTTCTTTCTGCGGCAGCTGAGGAAGCTCAAGTTACCCACCAAGATGTTAGTGCAGTTCTACACGGCCATCATCGAGTCCATCCTCACCACCTCCATAACTGTGTGGTATGCAGGACCCACTGCCAGGGACAGACTAAGGCTGCAGCGCGTCGTGCGCACTGCTGAGAAGGTGATAGGCTGCGAGCTCCCATCTCTCCAGGACCTGTACATCTCCAGGACCCGGAGGCGTGCTGGCCGGATCATAGCCGATCCTTCACATCCTGGTCACGTACTGTTTGCTCCCCTCCCCTCAGGTAGAAGACTTCGGTCCATTCGGACTAAAACCTCCCGGCACATAAACAGCTTTTTCCCCTCTGCCATCAGACTGCTGAACATTAAGTGACTTATTGACTCTCGTGCACTATGTACAGCAGCTCAACCAGACTCACGTCATTCATCACTGTTTTCTGTTGCATTATCGACTGCACTATGTGGTACTTCACATTATCTGTTACTTGCTAATTTTTTAAAACTGCCTTGACTAGTACTACTCATTATTACTAGTATTGTTATTATTATTATTATCATTATTACTTATTATTACTTATTTTTCTACACTTATTGCACGTTTTCGGTCCTTTAGTTTTTTAGTTTCTCTTTTTCTCATGTTTTTAATGTTGCAGCATGGCATCGAGACAAATTCCTAGTTTGTGTACTACATGAACAATGGCAATAAATCTGATTCTGATTCTGATTCTTCTTTGGTGTTTTACACGTCATCCATTGAGTCCTCCAACGGATGTCTGCCACCTTCTGAAACTGGCAGATCAGTACAAATCCTGAATGGAGCTGATCATGTCAGAGTGAGATGATAGGCGCAGCGTCACGCTCTACCACTAGGGGCATGCAAATTCACACACTCAGAGGGTTAAGGCGTGTAGGAATATGTGATTAATAATTATGATCAGGTATAGAAATTATTTAATTTGTATTAATGTATAGGGACCTGAGATTTACTTCGGATCCACACACACAGAAAAAGTTAAGAAACACTCGTGGGGCACCAGCTCCTCTTTAGGGAGCACTTTAATCCTTAATTTCACTTTATACCTATTTAATCACTCAATAAATTAATTAATAATCATTCTCAAAATTTTAGTGAATTTGATACTGGGGCTTTGAAACCAGACTCAGAATTAAATAAATTCCCAGCAACTTATCTCATTTTCATGTATTTATTAAATGAAATGATGATTAAAGGACATTGCAATGATTTCATTAACCATTAAATTAAACTTGTAAATGACAGAGTAACAATGTGAACATTTGCAGAACCAGAGTGAAAATGTAAGCTGAATTTAGATCAGTTTGAAGTTAACAGATTATAGAAAACGGAACGCAAATTTATGGGGAAAATTAAACTAATTATATGGAAAATTCTGGATTACTCTTAAGAAAATGAAAACAGAATTTTAAGGAAAGAAAAGTTATGTTAATTGCTCTTTAATTTTGCATCTGATCAGATACTGAATTATTCTCAAATCTCAGATGTTTTATTCAGCAGATGAATAAAGAATGCAGCTCACATGACCTTGCATGGTGGTCCTTTCGCCGTCATAGGCTCCTCGAAGTTTTATTGTAGATAAAGCCAAAAACCAGAATATCTGACCAGCAGATATCCGAACAATGGCGGCTTTCCAGTCTGTTGTCACAAGGTGAGATTTTGTGTGTTTTATCCCAATGGCTGAGGTCCAGCCCAAAACATCTCCTTTTTTGTGGCATGTTGATTTCTTCAGCTGTGCGGCGTGGATCAATGACTTCTCACGAGGGAATTCGAGAATAATTACAAAATATGATCCAATAGAAAAATTAAAAGATTTTTCGGACTTTGTGGAGATGAAATTAGCTTCTAGTGTAGAGGTGGTCAAAAAAAAATTAAAAATAAAGTCAAGATTAAAACGGGGAGTTTAAAGAAAGTTTAACAGGAAAAAGTTATAAAGATAGGCTTCTAGAAATGGAGTTTGACTCCAAATGAAAATTTGAGCTCAGGAAAGAAAAGGATTAATTCCTAGATGTTTAAAGAAAAACATCAAAATACACAGAAGTTTACACAAACGCAATATCTCATGTTCTGTGGCAGTGATGTGATCAGTCTTTGTTCTCCCGTAGAGATCTGCCGTGAGGTGCTGAGAAGTCATCTGCCGTGAAGTAAAGACAAAGGGAAAAGAGAAAAAGAACCTGGCAAAAAGGTGAAAAGAGGGCATCTCTTCCTTTTTATCTGTGGATAACTTTCGTGGGCTTCCTGGGATTGACAGGAACCCCAGCCAATAGTCCTCCTTCGTGGGTGGGTTTTGTGAACTTTAGTCCAATGAAAAGGCTTTTGTCTGTAAGGAACCAATGGAATGAAAGAGCTGGGCCCCAGCGTATGTTGGGTCCTGTCCTCACATACTGACAAGATCTCAACACTGAGGATTCATCAATATACTTATGTATAAAATCTAACCTACTTCAGTGGTTCATGCAACTTTATAACTAGTGCTTCTAAATTAACATGCAAGAATAAACATTCATTTAAGCATTTTAACATGCATATATTTAAAATCACAGATTAATATATTTCAAACCCATTATTGATTGTCCACATCAAACATCAAGAGTCCATTTGCTTTTCCATGGTGTCCTGAAAAAGCGAATGTTGAAAATTGAGTCTTGTAACAAGAATTGTAGTCAAAAAGTTCACTGGTTAAATCCAGCATGTCCCAGAGTTGCCAGTAGAGGAAAATGTTGAGCTGTGGATATTTTGTAGGCCATATGACATTCCACAAAGGTCTGTTCTTTGTCTAAGTTTTATTGGCCCATAAAATGTTCAAGAGAAAGTGCATTAGGATGGATTCCGGAGACTGGTTTAACAAAGGAATGTTAGTTCATCTGTGGTCCTGGGATGAAAGAGCAGTTCTTGACTGTCCTTTTCCTGGGTGAAACAATGTTTTTAAGCTGAAGAATAATTTTATTGATGAGCCAAAGTGAGATGATGCTACAGGGCCTTCGCCTCCTGCCGCTCTAAGCTGCAGTGCTGGGAAGCGAATGTATTCTTATGAAGGTAACAGGTGTTATGATGGTCGTGCCACGCATTGCATTTGTATGTAACGTGTTATGATAATTGTGCCACACATTGCCTTTGTATGTAACTTGTGTTATGATAATCGTGCCACACATTACCTTTGTGTAACCCCATGTAATATGCACCAGCCCAGCTCTCTATGCATGAGATTAAAGCTATATAAGCAGAATGCAGAGGGAGCTGGGGATTCTCTTCTACACGATGGTCCCAGTGTCCACGCTGGGGTCACAGGCTGTACATATGATAAAGGGTTCAATAAAGAATCTGTGTCGACCTACGCTCATACCTCGCCTCCACATCCTTCCCTTACACCCTCTACATTGGTGACCTGACGTGAGATGAACTGTCTCTCCCTTACACTGCACACCACATTGGTGACCTGACATGAGATGGACTGTCTCTCCCTTCCTCCGTGCTGTGGACTCCTTTTTCTCCACATTGGTGACCTGACATTCTTTCTTCTTGCTCTGAGAGAGAGCAGTCACATCTTTTCTTCCCTCCTCCCGTCTGCCTTCCTGACCTATTCCCAGCTTTGCAATGTTGCGTTTTTGTTTAGTCGCTCTTCTTTGCTGAATCTTAATCTAAACGGAAATTATGGATTTGGAAGCGGCTTAAATGTGCTATTGTCACTATTTTTCAACAAGAATCGGGCCAAGGGGGAGCCCAAGAATTGGAACCTGCGAGGAGACTCATGGACATTGGAATTCATGCGTCTGTGGAAACATCATTATTGGTTATGATCTCAGGACTTCTTTCCACAATATCTTTATTGAACCTTTTTTTTTTTTTAACAAACATGATACAAACAATCAAACACTAACACTAAAGTACTACAAAAAAAAAAATGCACTAAAAACACCAACAACCACCAACAAAATCAAGTCTTCAACAATGCTCCTCTGTTTAGTCTAGACAATCCAATACATAAGTATACATATTATGTTCACCAGTTTGGAATTTACAAGGTCCACACACATCATTCACCTTCTTCTTCAAGAGTTATGTTTAAATTTTTTACATAATCAATAAAAGGTCTCCATATATTCTCAAACACAATTTCCTTTGATTTCAGTATATATGTTATTCTTTCTAATGGAAGGTTTGTTAACATCTGTCTTAACCACTGAGTCACATCTGGTCTATGAGTCTTTTTCCATAATAGTGCAATACATTTTTTGGCATTAAGCAAACTGAGGTCTATGAATGTTCTTTCACTTTTATTAAAATTATGCTTTTCTGGGTACAGACCCAACAAAAACAGTTTAGGATTCAATATGATTTGTTTTGAGATTATTTTTTCAATTGTTACCCTCACCTCTTCCCAAAACATTCTTATTAATCTACATTCCCATAAACAATGAAATAGGGTTCCTTTACTTTCCATGCATTTTGTGCATGTATCTGGTATATTTTTGTTGTATCTATTTAACTCCTCCGGTGTAACATACATCCGCATTAACCATTTGAAATGTATCAATTTAAGGCGTGCATTTATTGATTTGGTTTGAGCTTCTGTACAAGCCAATTCCCATTGTTCCTCTGAAATTTCAATTTGCAGATCTTCTTTCCAGTAGTTTAATCTTTTCAGTGAATTTTCACTTGAAGATAGTGTCAATGAGTTATAAAACTCTGAAATAATACCCTTTCTTTTACTATCTTTCATCATCATTTTTTCCAAGGATGAATAAATAGGTCGAGTGAGAGCTTTATTTTGATTTGATCGAATAAAGTTTCTAAGTTGAAGATATTTAAAAAAATGTGTTCTATTGAGATTAAATTTGATCCTCAGCTCTTCAAAAGACATTATGTTGTCTGCACATGGCAAATATAAATCCTGAATCTTTTGTATCCCTTTTAAATTCCATACTTTAAATACAGCGTCCGCTCTCCCTGGTTTAAAATATTGATTACCCCATATTGGACTAAATTGTGACAATAACTGTGGTTCTTTTAAATAGTTTTTAGCTTCACACCATATTTTGATCATATGCTTTACAAATGGATTTTTAACTTGTTTTTGTAATTTTTTTGCCGAATCTGAGTATATGAATATGGGAAGAGGTAAAGGTAAATTGTATGATTCCATTTCAGTCCAGTGAGGGAGATCATTTGATGAAAAATAATATGTCATAGACCTCAGTTGTGCCGACCAATAATACAACATAAAATTTGGACATTTCAGACCTCCACGATCAAATGGTAAATATAATAAAGACAAACGTAATCTAGCCCTCCTGTTGTTCCATATAAATTCCACTAACTTTTTTTTTATTCTTGAGAATAGATCTAAAGGTGGTGATAAGGGAATGTATTGAAATAAATAAAGTATTTTAGGTAAAATATTACTTTTAAGTATATTGATTCTCCCGATCATCGACATTGGTAGTGACATCCATCTCTGAGTTAACTCATTGATATCTGACATTAAGGCTTCATAGTTGACACTGGCGACTGATTCTAGCTTAGGCATAATTTGGATTCCTAAATATTTAAACTGATTTACAACATTGAATTGATTTACCTCAGGGGCTGGGTAATTTCTCTGGGTCTCATTTAGCATTAATATTGAAGATTTAGTTTTATTTATTTTATATCCTGATATTTCCCCAAAATTCTTTATTAAATTCAACAAGGTTGGAGTTGATTTTTTTAGATTCGACATAAACAAAATTATATCATCGGCGTACAGGGAGATTTTATGTTCTGTTGGTCCAACTTTAATTCCATATATTTGTGAATGTAAACGTATCGCTATCGCTAAAGGTTCAATTGCCATAGTAAACAGTAAAGGTGAAAGTGGACAGCCTTGTCGACATCCTCTATTGATTTTTATTGGTTTTGAAATATTGTTATTTGTTAGGATTTCTGCTGTAGCATTATTGTATATTATTTGAACCCATTTTATGAAATTATTTCCAAGTCCAAACCTTTGTAGGACTTCAAAAAGAAAGGGCCATTCAACTCTATCAAAGGCCTTTTCGGCGTCCAATGATAGGAGAGCTGTATCCGGTGCTTCTTTATTAAAATAAATAATATTAAATAGTCTTCTTACATTATGGAAGCCTTGTCTACCCTTTATAAAGCCATTCTGATCTCGATTAATAATATTTGGTAAAATTTCTTGTATTCGTCTTGCTAAAATTTTACAGATTATCTTAAGGTCGGCGTTTAATAGGCTTATTGGTCTCATATTTTCACATTTATTAGAGGGCTTACCTGGTTTTGGCAGCAGTATAATTAAGGCATTATTTATGTATGATGGTAAATTATTATTTTGAAATGCTTCTAAAACCATTTCCAAAAAAGGTTTTATTAATTTATTCTTAATTTTTTTATAAAGGTCAACTGGAAGACCATCTGGTCCTGCACTTTTTCCTGATTTCATATTATCAATGGCTAGCCCAACTTCTTCTTGACTAATTTTAGACTCCAATATCTCCCTGTTTTCATTTGGAATACACGGTATAGATAGTTTGTTCAAAAACCCATTTAGTTTTGTTAAATCAGGTTCATTTTTGGTATCATATAATTTTTCATAGTAATCTCTAAAGGCGCTATTAATTTCTAAAGGATCTATAACTACCTGTCCCTTACTTATAATACTGGTTATTGGTGTTTTAATTTCCAATTGTTTAATCTGCCATGCTAATAATTTTCCTGATTTTTCACCTTGTTCATAAAAAGATTGTTTCAATCTTAGAAGACTCGAGGCAGCTCTATTCGCTGATTTTTTGTCGTATTCAGCTCTCAAAATCAGTAATTCATTCTCCAACCTTGGATCTCTTCCTGCATACACTTTTTCCTGAAGACTTTTTATTTTATGTTCCAATTTAGCTCTCTCCTCTCGAGTCTTCTTAGATTTTGATCCTGTATAACTAATAATATGTCCCCTAATAAAAGCTTTGAAAGCCTCCCACTTTACACATGCTGATGTTTGTGTAGTATTGATGTCAAAGAACTCGTCTATCTGTTTTTCTATATACTTGACAAATTCCTCATCCTGAAGCCATTTATGCTGAAATTGCCATCTGCCTGATTCCTTTGTCAATTTTTTATCTACATATATTAGACAACAGGGTGCATGATCAGAGATCACGATGTTATCATAAAAGCAGTTTTGAATCTTGGACCTTAATTCTGTGGAAATCAAAAAATAATCAATACGTGAGAATGTCTTGTAGGTACTGGAATAACAAGAATAGGCTTTAACTTGTGGTTTCATTTCTCTCCATATGTCTAACAATCTCAATTCTTTCATAAAATGATTAATAGTCATCCTACATCCAATGTGCGTACAATCCAGTCCTGTTGATCTATCCACACCTGGATTCAATGTACAATTAAAATCCCCTGCTATTATATGTTGCCCTGTAAGTGATGATAAGATGAGAAATAAATTAGCAAAGAACTTCTGATCATCTATATTGGGACCATATAAGTTCACAAGATTTATATTTTCTAATAGCAAAGAACCTTGAATGATTACATATCTTCCAAATTTGTCTCCAATTACATTTTTCACTTGAAAAGGAACTGATTTATGTATGAGAGTCATAACTCCCCTGGCTCGGGATGAAAATGAAGAAGTGAATACACTTCCCTGCCATCTACTCCTAATTCTTTTAACATCCTCCTCTATCAGATGAGTTTCTTGTAAAAACACAATTCTTGAACCCATGTCCTTTATTTTATTCATAACTTGTTTAAGTTTTTTAAAATTTTGTAGACCTCTGCAATTCCATGAAGTTAAATTAAGATCAACACTTTGGTCCATGATCAATAGAGAGTTTGGGATTACCTTGCAGTGTAAACATGCTCATACAGAGAAGCAAAAACATGAGTGGTTGAACATTCATCCTACAAACTACACACAAACAAATTTCCCCTTCCCACACTTGTGGCAAACCCCCCAAAATCAAAAGAAAAATTCTGTCTCCCGATATAGCCATCGACCGTTCCACACCCACGGGGAACAGCCTAAGCCACTCCTTCTTCATCCTCCCAATCACCCTAACTCTACTGCTTTTAATGACGTAACATTAACTCTCCTCTGTAGTTTTCCAACTTAACTCCAAAATTTTTAACAACTTTGTACATCATAGTTTTTTTTTGTTTGTTTGTTTTGTTTTTGTTTTGTTTTTTTTAATATATAATACAATCTATATTTTGTAAACTTACTATTTACTTCAAGTCAGTCAGATGCCTGTGCAAATGCTTAATTATTCTACCTTATATTTTGTTCATGCTTAGCTCCCACCAGTCTCTTCTTCTTCTTTGATCTTCTTGATGAACTCCTGCGCCTCCTCTGGGGTCTTGAAGATGTGGGTTCTGCCCTCATACGTGGTCAGCAGTCTCGCAGGATAGATTACACCATGACGAATCCCAAGGTTGCGCAGCTCCTTACGTACGGGATCAAACTGCTTCCTCAATTGCTGGATTCCTGTGGCCAAATCTGGGTAGAACCGCACCTGCTGGTCCTGGTGTTTAATCTCTCCTTTAGCACGTGCAGCGTTGAAGATCTTCATCCTGTCTCTGTTGCTAAGAAACTTCATAATTAAGGTCCTCGGCGGTCCCTTATCTCTCCGTGGGCCAATACGATGTGCTTTTTCCAGAACCACTGCTGATTGCAACTCCTCGCTGCCCAGCACCTCCGGAATCCACTTTTCCAGAAAGGAACATACGTCCCGACCTTCTGATTCCTCTGGAAGACCCACCAGCCTCAAATTATTCTGTCTCGACCGAGATTCCAAATCCAAAATATTATCTTCCAGACATTTATTTTTTTTTCCAAAGTGCGCACCTTTAATTGAAGACGGGTGACGTCATCTTCAGCACTAGCGAGACGGAGCTCCATCTGCGCCGTTCGTTCTACACAGTCACCCAATTCCTTTCTTATTCCTTCCAACGCTGTCATAATCCCATCAAATCTAGAGGAAAAGTCCGCTCTCATTGAACTCATGGCAGCCATCAGCGCATCTGCGCCTCCCCGCGCAGACATCGCACCGTTGCCAGCCTCCTCCGCCATATATGGAGTTTTGTTTGCTGCGTCACAGACCTGAAAGTCCGTTAATTTGGACTGTTTCGGCGGCTCGCTTTTTCCTTTTCCTGGTTTTCCAGCCTTAGGCTTCGCCGACATATCCTCGCCCAAATGCTGAGATACGTTCTGTCCCAAATGAGAGAGTTATTTGCCGATTTTTTTTCTCCAGGAGCAGAGCAGAGCGAGACCCGTCCGTCCTACGTGGCAGCCATAACCGGAAGTCCGATCTCAGGACTTCTATTTTTGGCTGTGAAGTTCCCTGATGTATCAGAAATTGAAGGAAGATGAGAGAGCTGATCAAAGCGGACCCGGCAAGCTCCTTCATCAAATTCGGCCAGTTGGGGAAGGCACGAGTAGCGGCAAACGGTGAACTGAATGACAGTGATTCAGTGGAGGAATACATCTGGAGCCCTGTGCTCTCCATGGGATTAAAGTTTAAGCCTGCATATGGAAATTATGAAAGCACAGAATTGCACGGGTGAGGAAAAATCTATTCTCTGAGTGCACTGTGCAGATTTGATTTGACCTTGTCTTGGTACCCTGTATTTACATTCCTCCTGATGAAGATAAGCGGAAGAGTGGCTCTGCTAACCCAAACATCGACAAACAATGGCTGTTGTTCTGCAGATTGAGCTCCTCAAGGACAGCGCTCATGTGTTTACAGAACTTGCCACCTGCATGAGGAGAGATAAACTCTGGACATGCCGTGTAGAACACATGACTATCCGTTGCCAGGGGGTGCCCTCTGCTGTTCACCAGCAATTGACACATCTCCACACTGCATTACACACTGATCATATGCTGACTACATACACTGGTCTCTCTCGCTTGTTATTGTGTGATCTGTCTGCTAAATGTGCATTGAGGTTTTTTTTTCCTGCAATCAAAATTTCGCTCACTTACTGAGCGATATTTTGATAAACATGTTTTTTTCTCTCGCCTACTGTGTCATCCCATATTTCTTTCTTTATCCCCACTATGACTGGCGCCTAGCAGCTGCTCCGGCCTTGGATGCGCTCTGCAGAGCGTGCCCAAATGCCAAGTCACGTTTTGTTACCTTGTATTCATACATGTGTAATGACAATAAAGTTGAATCTCATCTCATCATCTCGACGTTAGACCGACCGTCTACTCCCTTTCACCGTGCTTTGGACTCCAGAGTCCCGGGGTTTGCCCACAACCTTCTCATCCACGCTGAAGCACGCACGCCTGTTCCTCTCTCCACGATGGCGACCTCAAGGGCCGGGGAGAGGGCGCGGGGACCGAGACGCACGAGGATCAGCGAGATGAGCCCCGCACAGAAACAGCCTGAATGGGGAAGATTGGCGCCACCTGCGCTGATTCCCACCAAGCCCCGACCCTGACTTCACCTCCAGACAGTGGAGTTTCAGTGCACAGAAGCCCCGCGCACACACCACAGGATTACGAGGACAGTGCGACTTCCAGCTATGTGGTCACTGTGCCACAGCACGCCATGCACCAGGGATAACCCGGCTCCACAGACTTACACATCAGCCCCCGCCCTGCACATGCCTGGGGAACACAGCCGATCGCCATCCTTGGAACCTTTAGGGCTGCCCTCGCACCTAATGCAGACATGCAGCCCCGCACGCAGGACATGTTTGTTTCTCAGCCACTGCGCACAACGGGGAATTTAGCCGACTGTTTTCCCCGATGCCTTTAGGGCTGCTTCCGCACCTGAAGCAAGACTGCCACATTCCCTGACACAGCTTCAGTTTTTTTCACAGCCACTACGCATCCTCGGGGAATTGGGCAGATCACCTTCCCCAGATCCTTGCTGGACCGGACCCGCACAAGGAGTCAGAGACTTAATTTATTTTCACAGCCGCTGCGGATTACCGTAAGGTTTACTGGGAAAGTCCCTCACCCATGGCTGATCCGTACACAATTTTTGCATGGCCCAGACACTTTAGATGTCCCGGGCCGGCACTCCATTGATTCCCACCCACCTCCTGGGTGGATTCCTCCACCTCCCACCCACGCTGGGGTCACAGGCTGTACATATGATAAAGGGTTCAATAAAGAATCTGTGTCGACCTACGCTTTTGCCTCGCCTCCACGTAAGGTAAGATAAGCCTTTATTAGTCCCACAATGGGGAAATTCCAGGATTGCAACAGCACAGGGATAGCAACACTCAGAGCAATGATTTAGAAGATAAGAAAATAAGAGCAGTGAATATACTGTACATATGTACACATAAATATATAAATACTGTATGCACAGTGTGGGGCATTGTAGCTAGATGGACTAAACAGCATAACTGTCTATTTAGTTACCCTACATGGTATGAATATGTACCCATACATATTGTCACCCTCCATAGCGACTGATATTGTCCTAGTTGTATACTTGAGGGGACCATTTGTGTTAGTCTGTTGTGTCTTTTGCATTCAATACTATTAGGCCGTCACATTTTTTTGCTATCTCTGCGAGCAGCCTTGCTTAGGTTATACAGTCTGACAGCCGTAGGTAGGAAGGACCTGCGAAACCTCTCTGTCACGCATCTAGGATGATGTAGTCTACTGCTAAATGAGCTCCTCGGTGTGTTCAGTATGTCCTGCATAGGGTGGGACTCGGACTCCAGCAGAGATGACAGTTTAGCCACCATCCTTCTCTCTCCTATCTCCTCCACTGGGTCATGGCCCCAGGACAGAGCTAACTTTCTTGATTAGTTTGTTCAGTCTCTTCCTATCGGCTGCTGTAATGCCACTGCCCCAGCAGACCACTCCAAAAGTGATGGCTGATGCCACCACCGTGTCGTAGAATGTCTTCAAGAGCACCCATTGTACACCAAAAGACCTGAGCCTCCTCAGTAGGAACAGCCTACACTGTCCCTTCTTGTAGAGTGCGTCGGTATTGTGTGACCAGTCTAGTTTATTGTTCAGATGAACACCCATGTACTTGTAGGATGTCACCATCTCAATGTCTGTTCCCTGGATGTTCACTGGTGCTGTGAGGGGTTGTCCTTGCCTGCGGCAGTCCACCACCAGCTCCTTAGTTTTTCTCGTGTTGATCTGGAGGCAGTTCCGATGGCACCAGTCCACGAAGTCCTGGATAAGTCCTCTGTACTCAGCTTCATTTCCATTGGAGATGAGGCCGATGATCGCAGAGTCGTCAGAGATCTTCTGTAGATGGCAGTGTGTTGTGTTGTTTGAGAAGTCCGCAGTATAAAGGGTGAACAGGAAGGGAGCCAAAACCGTTCCCTGGGGGGCCCCAGTGCTGCCAATGATCGTGTCGGACACACAATCCCGGGTTCTCACAAACTGAGGCCGGTTAGTGAGGTAGTCCAGGATCCATGATGACAGATGCTGGTCCACCCCTGCACACAGCAGCTTGTCCTTCAGGATCATCGGTTGGATGGTGTTGAAAGCACTGGAGAAATCAAAGAACATGATCCTCACCGCATTCCCGGGCTTCTCCAGGTGAGACAGGGAACGGTGAAAGAGGAAGATCACTGCATCCTCGATCCCGATGCCATGCTGGTAGGCAAACTGGAGTGGATCCATCGCTGGCCCCACCAGGGGGCGGAGGTGAGCAAGGAGCAGTCTCTCCAGGGTCTTCATCATGTGAGATGTCAGGGCCACTGGTTTGTAGCTGTTCAGGTCTTTGGGGTGGGAAGTCTTTGGTACAGGTACCACACAAGATGTTTTCCACAACTGTGGTACCCTTCCCAGCTTCAGGCTCAGGTTGAAGATGTGCTCCATAATCCCACACAGCTGGTCTGCGCAGGACTTGAGGAGCTTTGCGCTGATGCTGTCTGGTCCCAAGGCCTTCCTCGCCTTGATCTTCCACAGCTCCGTCCTCACCTGGGTCTTAGTGAGGGTCAGGTTGGAAGGCTGTGTGCTGGGAGTGGGGCGGTGCTGGTGGAGTGGGGTGTGGACAGCAAGTCTCGATGACTTTAGAGGCATCCCCCTTGATGTGCAGTTGGGGGGGGGGGGGGAGGGTGGTTGGTCAAACCTATTAAAAAACAGGTTCAGATTGTTCACCCACTCCCTGCCTCCCCCCCCCTCCGTGGTCTGGGAGGAGGTATTCTGGAGCCCAGAGATGGTTTTAAGGTTACTCCAGACCCCGCTGATGTCGCTCTGTTGCAGCTTGTCCTCCATCTTCTTCCTGAAGCTGTCCTTGCCTTCTCTGATCTTCCTCCTCAGCTCCCTCTGCACGGACTTCAGCATCTCCCTGTTCCCCGACCTGAAGATCCTCTTCTTCTCTCTCAGAAGTGTTTTTATCTCAGGGTTGATCCAGGGTTTGTTGTTTGAGCAACACCGTATTGTCTTGGTGGGTACGGTGTTGTCCACACAGAAGTTGATGTAGTCCGTGATGGTGTGAGTGAGGCCATCGATGTCCTCACCAAAGTGGATCGCAGAGCATCTCCCAGGCAGTGGTTTCAAGACAGTCCTTTAAAGCGTCCATTGCCTCCTCAGACCATATCTTCACCGTGCGCATGACCGGAGGTTGTCTGTGTACTAGGAGTTTGTACACTGGCAGGAGGTGAACCAAGTTGTGATCCAATCTCCCGAGTGGGGGGAGTGGTGATGAGGTGTACGCTTCCTTAGTATTTACATAGAATAAGTCCAGTGTTTTATTGTCTCTAGTGTGGCATGTGACGTACTGGGTGAATGTGGGCAGAATGGGGGACAGTGAAATATGGTTGAAATCACCGGAGATGAGGAGAAGAGCATCTGGGTGTTGTATCAGCAGCCTGCCAGTTACTGAGTGAATGGCGTCACGCGCTGTCCCCGCGTTCGCCGTCGGATTTGCATAAATAACAATGCGAATCACTTTGTGTGTTTTGTGTGGTGTTCGTCTTTATTTTAATAAATGTGTAAAACAGCAAGCATTTGGTGTCCTTCCATAGCCCTTGAAGAAGGCAATTTATGACAGAAGGACACGACCGGGGTATGGACACCAGCCACTGTGAGTTTTTGCTTTTTTTCCCTCTTCCCTTTTTTCACTTATATTTTCCCCCTTCCACTTTTTAGTCCAGTTTTTGCGGCATGTCTGGCCACACAGACTACAGGACTATTGGGCTGGATGAGGAAGAGTGTTGGGCAGCAGGACTGGTGGAGGACATTATTTCAAACGTTCACCTAACCCACATTCCCGAGGAGGCGCTGCAGGTGTGGGATAGCGCGGCGCAGGTAATTGAGGCATACCCCAGCCTGTGGAGCTATCTGGAACTGGCACATCTCCTCACCTCAGTCTTTCATGCTCAACACCAGCTCTGCAGGCTGGGGAAGACCAATTCACCATCTGAACGTGTGCTGTGGAGGAAGCGTTCCCTGGGACGGATGCCTCGAGCCCAGTGTCACCATCCAGCTGCAGTTCCGTCTCTCTCCACTGAACAGTGTCCCGCAGCCTGCCATGTTGGGTACACAGCCTTTGTGCTCGCAGACGGTCCCAGCGCGAAGGAGCTGGAGGAGTGCCAGCAGGTTGTGGCGGCGGAGACTGAGCTCCTCTTGGAGCATAAGCCATGGCATCATCCGGAGTTTATGCCACAGCTGGAGGGAGGTTCATCAGGGAAAGTGGAGTTGGCGCCATTAAATCAGTGTCCCCGGACTCCGGAGCGTCATTGGTCCTCGCCTCCTCACCAGATGATCTCCACCGTGCCTAGTTCAGCGGCAGCAGTCACCATCATGCCCCAGGAAACAAGGCAAGTGTTCTTTCATTCTCTTTCACATTATAATGAAATTCCTTGTCTTATTCCCGGTGGTGAGGCTCAGCATCAGCAGCTCACTTTGGCTGAGTCGTCACTGCCTGCTGCTGTCACCAGTCCCTCACCCATCCATTCTTTGTTTCCTCCCACCTTCCCTGAGCGTCTGCCGGTCCTCGGATGGAGACGCCACAGGAGTCTGCAGTCCTGGAGAACCCCATGCCAGCCTCGCAGCCACTTTCTGGACAGGAGAGAAGAGGACCCGGATCCCTGAAGCCTGAGCTGACAAGGGAGTGTCCCCTGGGTTCAGCTGCCCAGGACTCGGCGCCAGTGATGGGGCAACCTCCAGTTTCAGCCACCACGCCTGGAGGTCTGTGGGCTGAATCCACCACCATGCCTGCTGCAAGGGTCACGGCAGCAGAGGCATCAGAGTCCTGGATGGTGGTGAAGCTTGAGTCCAGACAAGTACTCAGTTCTGCTCTAACATCTGCAGATCTAGGGAATTCTTGTCTGGCTCAGGGTGGGGAGAATCAGCTGCAAATGACCTCTGCTCCTGAGTTCTCCTCACCAGGCTCCACTGCTGCCGGTGATTCTCCAGTGTTTTTCTCTTCCCTGTTTGAGGTGGCAATGCCGGAGGTGGAACTTCCGGTGAGCGGAGCCGAGATGTCCCTGCTGGATTCGCCGGAGTCCTGGACGGCGGTGGAGCCTGAGCCAAGGCAAATGCTCTTTCCTGTCTCTGAATTATCAATGTTAGAGAAATCTTGTCTGGATTGCAGCGAGGAGAATCGGCTGCAGATGCCCTCTGCTCCTGAGTTCTTCTCTCCGGGCTCTACTGCCACCGGTAACATTTCGGTGTTTTCCTCCTCTTCCCTGTCCGAGGTGGCCGTGGCGGGGTTGGAGCTTTAGCTGGAAAGACCCGAGACATCCCAGCCTGGATCATTGGAGTCCTAGATGGCAGTGGAGCTCGAGCTCAGGCAAGTTCTCTTTTTTGTTTTCACTTTATCTGTCCTAGAGAGACGTACCTGCCAACTACTACGGTTTTTCCGTAATGGTTACGGTTTTCAAGACCCCATTCCGGGTTACGGCTTTATTAATCAAAATTACGGTTTTTCACTAAAAATTCAGTCAAAAATTTTAAATCGTAAAAAAAAACACGAAAGCAATTCCAAACACGAGATCGCTAGGAATCGTATCTAAATTTAGAACATAGCAACACGTGATGGCGGCCGGGATGGTCACATTTTTTCAGTGCTGAGACAAAGTTTCTGATTTTGCCACTAAAATAACTAACCAACAGCGAATATCGGATCAACATTTGTGACACACACGCACAGGCTGAATTTCCACCTTGGTTGAACCAGCTTTTGAAGTAGAAATACCCCTTTATTCGCCTTTCACCGTGCTCTGTGAGTAAACTGAGTAGCGTTTCTTTTCGTGGTTCGCTGCTACGCTTTACCCGAAGCGTTTACTAAGCTAACGCTATCACTATTGAGGGTATTGAGGTTTCTATTCTCGCGCGAAATCCCGGAGAGGCGTGCGTACATGGCGAGATGTAAACACGATGTAAACTGCTGCAGACGTTCGCACGACTGCACTTCAACCCTGGCAAATGGACCATGGATTCGACATCTAAAGGGAGAATACATTTTATATAATACCTAAGATTCTGAAGAACATGTGCTGTGTAATTGCAAGCCTTGTCATGCTTGGTATATCATGTAAACACATAAAATATCAGAGCGATTTTGCCGTCTTTTACGCACATGCCTGTTATACAGTGCTAGTATACTCTGCTGATATTTCTAGTCTTCTAGTTACCTCCGCCAAGGAGGTTATGTGATCATCAGCGTTGGTTTGTCTGTTTGATTGTTAGCAAGATAACTCAAAAAGTTATGGACGGATTTTCATGAAATTTTCACAGATTGTCAGAAATGGGGTATCCTACAGATGATTAGATTTTGGTGGTGATCCGGATCACCGTCTGGATCCAGGAATTTTTTAAAGGATTCTTTTTTTTTTTTTTATTTAACATTGCGAGATAGGGCCATTTTCAATATTTTATTTATGATGTTAAACACTGTATGGGGGGAACTGTGGCGCTTGGCGGAGGTCTACGCTCTCCGAGTGCTTTTCTAGTATTCATAATACATCACATCTGGCCTATTCTAAGTTCTATGCAGTGTTAAGATAGTCTTTTGAATGCAAATTTAATGAATTAATGAATCTTTATTTCGGATAGATTAAAAGTAAAGATTAAAAAGAAACAATAATATAACAAAGGCGAAAAAATCCAACAAGGTCAAATTAAACAATAACTCCTCTGATTATACAGTTCAGCATAAATTATCTGAAATGGGTGATGGCTGAAGCCGCAGCTTATATTGCCCACCCATATTCCATCCAAGAATTCAAAAGAAAAACAAAACGAGTGATTACAATTCAGAACAAAGCTAAGACAAAATGTGACAAAAAAAAAAAACTAAGTGTGGAGATCGTGTTGAAAGGATGAGGCTGAGTTATTTCTCAAGTTCCATTTTATTAACAACACACTCTCCAACATTCAAAATCAGAAAGAGGCAGAACCCCCAACATCTGCCAGTCTTATACCCCTGACATCAAAGCACAAAGTCCCATTGTCTTTAAATCTCAAACACAATGCATCCCCCCTGCAGTTCCTATCTCTTTCACCCAAACCTTGGTGGTCAGGAAATCCTTCATGTCCATCTGTTTGCATATCAAAAGGCCAACTCTCCCATCCTCCTCTTATCCCTAGGAGGTCCAGACCTTTTGTTCCTCTTCAGACGTGAAGCCAACTTTAGCACACAGGAATTTACATGAGAGCACATGAACAGTCATATACGTGTGAGCCTGTGAAACTACATATGTGCACCACATATAACCCCCCCCCCCCAAACGTCTAAGAGAGAACAACCAAACACAGATTGCATATCATAATAAAATCACCACATATCAGTCCACATGCTGTCTTGGTCTCAGCCGTCTGCCGTATCTGCTGCAGGCGGGCTTAACCTCTTCCGCGGCGTCCTCCTGCTGTGGAGCTGCTGTCTGGGGGTTAAAATTGTTAGTCAGTCTCTGTGGGTGTACTGGGGAATGCTCCCTAGGGGGTCTACCCCGTCACGGGGCTCTCGCCAACTGCACAGTGTCGTCAGCCATCACAAAAGCAGGTTTGAGTCTGTCTATGCCAATCATCTCCTTTCTGCCCCCTAAATCTAGCAAAAAATGCTTATCACCTGTTTCCAGCACCCTAAATGGTGCATCGTATGGCGGTTGCAGAGCTGTGCGGTGGGCATCATGCCTGACAAAAACAAACTCCGCATTTTTTAAAGCTTTAGGCACAAAAACACGCGGAAAACTGTGGTGAACGGGGCCGGGTAGGGCACTTGGGCCCATGCTATTCTGCAAACGCTGAGCCGAGGAGAACTCTGGCGCTGGATTGTCAGGGAGAAATTCCCCGGGCAGCCGAAGTGGCTGTGCGAACACTAGCTCCGCAGGGGAGGCATCTAAATCCTCTTTAGGTGCAGAACGCAACCCCAATAAAACCCATGGAAGTTTGTCAACCTAATTTGCATTCGTAAGCGACGATCTGAGAGCCGCCTTCAGCGACCTATGAAAACGTTCGCATAACCCGTTAGCCTGCGGGTGATACGCGGTCGTGCGGTGGATCGTTGCCCCCAGGCTGCGGGCCATCGCTGACCAAAGTTCGGAAACAAATTGTGGGCCTCTGTCAGACGTAATATCCGACGGAACTCCAAAACGCGCTACCCAAGCAGTTAAAAAAGCGCGCGCCACCTCCTCGGCTGTAGTTGACGACAGGGGAACCACTTCCGGCCAGCGCGTGGTGCGGTCGACCATTGTCAGGAGATGTGTGCAGCCCTGCGAGGGCGGTAGGGGGCCTACGAGGTCCACGTGGACATGATCAAACCTTTTAGCTGGAATATGAAACGGCTCCAAAGGAGCTCTCGTGTGTCTATGCACTTTGGACCGCTGGCAAGCCATGCAGGCTGACACCCACTCTCTAACCTGCTTACGCAGGCCCGGCCATACAGATTTCTCCCCCACCATTTTGATCGAAGCGCGCACCCCCGGGTGTGCCAAAGAATGAACCGAGTCAAAAACGCGGCGGCGCCACGAGGCCGGAACCACTGGACGGGGTCGCCCGGTGGAAACATCGCAGATAAGGGGGGGGGGGGCATACCGTCTTGCAGCACCCTGTCCTCCAGCCTTAACCCTGTTGGTCCAGACTGGAGCGCGCGCACGTCCGCGTCGTCACCCTGCTCCGCGGCCGTGGCTGCGTAATCTATCCCTAAGCGGACTGGGGCCGCGCACGCTTCCGCGTCGCTACCCTGGTCCACGGCAACAGTTGCGAAATCTACCTCTACGTGGGCTGGAGCAGCCACAGCACGCGAGAGGCAGTCTGCCACTACATTAAGTTTGCCCGCTACATGTTGGATATCGGTAGTGAACTCCAAAATTGCGGCCAGCTGTCTCTGCTGCCAGCCCGACCAAGGTCCTAAAATCTTGGCCATCGCAAAAGTCAGCGGCTTGTGGTCAACAAACGCGGTGAAATGGCGTCCCTCCAGCCAAAACTGGAAGTGGCGAATAGCCAAATGGAGGGCTAACAACTCCCTGTCGAATGCGCTGTATTTCCGCTCACTATCGCGTAAAGTCCTGCTGAAAAAACGCGAGCGGCTGCCAGGCTCCAGCCACATACTGTTCGACAACCGCCCCTATGGCCACCTCTGATGCGTCAGTAGTGAGCGCCATGCGGGCCGTTGGAACTGGGTGCGCTAACAACGCAGCGTTTGCCAAGGCTGTTTTGACTTCAGAGAATGCGTGCTCCCGCTCGGGGGATCATTCGATTTTATTTGCGGGTTTTTGTTTTTTAAGCGCAGCGTACAATGGTTGCATGAGCTGCGCCGCGCGGGGAAGGAAACAGTTATAAAAATTCACCATTCCCAAAAACTCCTGTAACTCTTTGACCGTTTGTGGCTGGGGAAAATTTGCCACCGCGCGCACCTTGTCAGGCAGAGGAACTGCACCTTCGGGAGAGACGCGATGCCCCAAAAAATCAATCTGCGCCATCCCGAACTGACACTTCGCTGGGTTAATTATTAACCCGTGCTCTGCCAACCTCCGGAAAACTGCCGTGAGATGGTTCTCGTGTTCGTCTTCGGACGCACTGGCTACTAAAATGTCGTCCAGGTAGACGAACACGAAAGGAAGATCGCGCAACACCGCGTCCATCATGCGTTGGAAAGTCTGCGCTGCGCCTTTAAGCCCAAACGGCATGCGCAAAAACTCAAAAAGCCCGAAAGGAGTTATTACCGCTGTTTTGGGTATGTCCTCAGCGCGTACTGGGACCTGATGATAACCGCGCACCAAGTCTATCTTAGAAAAAACGCGCGTCCCCGCCAAATGAACTGAAAAATCCTGGATATGTGGGATTGGGTAGCGGTCGTGTGCTGTAGCATTGTTCAGCCTGCGAAAATCACCGCACGGCCGCCACGAGCCATCAGTTTTAGGGACCATGTGAAGCGGTGAAGTCCAAGGGCTATTTGAACGTCTGATGATGCCCAATTTTTCTAGGTTGGCGAATTCCTCGCGTGCTATGGCCAGTTTAGCTGAATCCAAGCGCCGAGCTTTTGCAAAAACGGGCAGTCCGGTGGTAGTAATAAAATGCTCCACCCCGTGTTTAGCCACGGTCGCCGAAAACGTTGGCACCATGAGTGCTGGAAACTGATTGAGGAGTGTGTGAAACTTACCACCTGCAGCTGTGACGTTGGCCTGTGCTGTTGGCAGAGTCACTCGCGCTGTACAGGGAATAGAAGAAAAAGAGAGTGCATTAACCAGGCGTCTGTTAGCAAGATCGACCAACAAACCATGTGAGCACAAAAAATCAGCACCTAACATGTTGAAATTGACTGCCGCTATGACGAAAGTCCACTCGAACGTGCGGCCGTGTAAAGACAAAGACAGGGTCTTCTCCCCGAAGGTCTTAATCGCCGAGCCGTTCGCTGCTGACGCCACAGGGCCACTGGAAGGCGCCAGCCGGTCAGCGTAGGAAGGTGTGATGAAACTCAGCTGGGAACCTGTGTCCACGAGGAAGTGCCTCCCCGATCGCGCGTCCCTCAGGTAGAGCAGCTTGTTCTCTTCACCGGTTTTGGCGTTTCCCGAGCGCTCGAACTGGCACGGTGGAATGCACTTGCGTGCCCTCTCGGCAAAACGGCAATGGTAAAAGCAAAGGACATCGTCCACTCCGCGTCTCCTGGCCCCCGCAGCCGCTGTCGTCGGTGAGTCTGGCGCTGCAGCCTCTGGCCCCCTGCCATCTCCGGATGTTGCGCCCAGCTCCGCTGCTGCGGTCGTGGCCGTGTGTCGTCTATGGGCGTCGACGAGTCGCTGTGCCTCCTGGCCCAGCTCGTGGTAGTCCCGGTGGGCCAGCAGCTGTGAACTGGCCAGGGTAACTCTCACCGCTGACGGTAGTGTCCTGAGGAAAAGGTGGGCAAAGATAAAACCATCATCTTCGGAGTCTCTCAAACTCAGCATTTTCGCCATCAGTTCTGCAGGTCTGTCGGCCTCGCACTCAGTCAACGCCAGGAGCTTCTCTGCTCGCTCTCCCAGCGAGGGAGTGAAAAAATGGATGAGGGCAGCCTTCAATGTGCCGTACTTGCCATCGTCTGGCGGGTGGTTAATCAGGCTCTCTACCCGCTGGGCTGTGTGGCTGTCCAGCTTGGCAACCACATGATAGAATCTTGTGGCGTCTGCCGAAACGCTCCGCAGATGGAACTGTGCCCCGACTGTGTTAAACCAGGAGCGCGGGCTATTCTGCCAGAAATCCGGTAGCTGGACTGTGGTAGCTGCATTAGCCTGGCTGGCTCCTGATGAGTCCGGTGCAGGAGAATCGTCACCGGCCATAATACGTCTTAAGGTCACCAGTGTGGAGATCGTGTTGAAAGGATGAGGCTGAGTTATTTCTCAAGTTCCATTTTATTAACAACACACTCTCCAACATTCAAAATCAGAAAGAGGCAGAACCCCCAACATCTGCCAGTCTTATACCCCTGACATCAAAGCACAAAATCCCATTGTCTTTAAATCTCAAACACAATGCATCCCCCCTGCAGTTCCTATCTCTTTCACCCAAACCTCGGTGGTCAGGAAATCCTTCATGTCCATCTCTTTGCATATCAAAAGGCCGACTCTCACATCCCCCTCATATCCTTAGGAGGTCCAGACCTTTTGTTCCTCTTCAGACGTGAAGCCAACATAAGCACACAGGAATATACATGAGAGCACATGAACAGTCATATATGTGTGAGCCCGTGAAACTACATATGTGCACCACACTAAGTAACAACACAACACAGACTGGATATGACAATCCTTATGTGATTTTACATGTCATCTTATATATATGTTTGGAATATTTCTTCCTTTAGTTTTTGTTTAAATTGTCCAAGCGTTGTACATGGTTTTAATTCATGTCCAAAATCGTTCCATAATCTGACTCCTTGCACTGAAACACAGTGTTGCTTGGTGGTAGTTCTCACTGAAGGTTTTTGAAATATACGTGTTCCTCTGAAATGATATTGTTTCTCCCTTATTTGGAACAGCTTTTGGATATTTGCGGGCAGTGATAGATTCTTAGCTTTAAACATTATTACTGCAGTTTTAAAGTCAACCAGATCTTTCAACTTGAGAGCTTTTAATTTAAGAAAAAGTGGGTTTGTTGGTTCCCTGTAAGCAGCTTTGTTTATTATTCTAATAGCTCTCTTCTGAAGCATAAAGACTGGATATATGTTTGTTTTATATGTATTTCCCCATACTTCAGTACAATATGTCATGTATGGGAGTATTAATGAATGATACAAAGTATATAATGTGGGTTGATTCAGCAAATATTTTGCTCTGTGTAGTATTGCAATTGATTTAGATATTTTACCTTTAATATAATTAATATGTGACTTCTATGTCAAATGCTAATAGTTGTTTGACACTGCGGCCCCTGGACCCCAGCTAGCTACTAGGCTTTTCAGGTTTGAAAGTTGAAGAAATATGAGGTTGTTAGCTACATTCTAACTTGATTTAATGCTAATATTTGTTTGGCGTAGGGGGGCAAGCCCCCTGAACGCCCCACCAGGACTTTGTCCTGGACCGACCGGGGCCTGCGGCCCCTGGACCCTGGCTAGCTACTAGGCTTTTCAGGTTTGAAAGTTGAAGAAATATGAGGTTGTTAGCTACATTAAACTAGATTTAATGCTAATATTTGTTTGGCAAATATTAGCATTATTATTATTAGCATTAGCATTAGCATTATTAGCATTAGCATTAGCATCGGCCCCTGGACCCCGGCTAGCTACTAGGCTTTTCAGGTTTGAAAAGTTGGCAGGTATGGAGAGATCTTGCCTGGCTCTTGGTAGGGAGGACTGAGGGCACCATCAGTTGCACCTGGGTCCTCCTCGCCAGGCTCCACTGCTGCCGGTGTTCCTGACCCAGTGTCTGTGTCCTCTTTATCTGAGCCTTCTCCTGAGGTCCACGTGGGCCTCCCAATCCTTGCCTGAGGTTGCCGCGGGTCCTCTACCTTTGCCTGAAGTCTCCGTGTGTCCTTCCTCTCCACCAGTGGTCTCCGTGGGTCCTTCCACTCAGTCTTCATTGGGTTCCTTGTTGATTGACCATCTTCTTTGCTGGATGTTCTCATGGGTCAGTCACTTTGCTTCTCCTGGGGTCCTCACAGGTCCGCCATCATTGTTGGAGGTCATTGTGGGTGTTACACCTCAGTCTGAGGCCACCCCGCAGGTGCTACGCCTTGATCTGAGGCCTCCGTGGGTGCAATGCCGCTGCCCGAGGCCTCCGCAGGTGCTACGCCTCGGTCCGAGGGCGCCATGAGTGCAATGCCTCCAGCCGAGGCCTCCGCAGGTGCTACGCCTCTGCCCGAGGTTTTTGCGGGTCTCCCGCTGTGGTACGAGGTCATGGAGGGTTCTCCATGGTCAGTGGAGATCATTGTAAATTCCCCGTCTTCACCGGAGGTCTCCACTGAGTAGCCTCTCTCTTCGTTGGGCCTCCTTGCTGGTCAGCCACCGGGACCATCGGGCTCCACTGTTGGCCAGCAATCATCGTTGGGAGTCAATCTTCGGTTTCGCCTCCTCCATGCTGGGGATCCTGTGGTCCGCTGGGGGCATGGGTTCCAGCTGCCACCTCCAGAGGGGTCCCATTGTGCCCTGTGGCCCGGTAGCGCAGAAACATTGGGAGACCACCAGACGGACTGTGTCGTTGGGTTGGGTGGCTCCTGAATGCTGGGAGGCCACCCGACGGGCTGCAGCTCAAGAACTCAAGAACGTGTACTATCGTGCGTTCTGGTGGTCCTGGAACTCTGGTAGGATGCCCAAACTGCCGTAAGTTACCATCCAGGGGTCCTTGAGTCTGTGTCACAATAATTGTTCAGGTTGTGGGTCTTGAGTGTTTTTTTTTTTTCTTGTTTTGTCTCGGTCCCTCCGTACCTGGGTCCCCCCCTCTCCCAGTGTGGGTTGTTTTTCTTGTTGGGGGGTGGTCTTCTTTGTGGGGGGGTCTTTTTCTTTTTTGATGTTGCACTGGGGTGTCTGGGTTCCACCCCTTGAGGTGGTGGGGGGCGCTGTCATGATCCTGGGCATGGGCGGGGGCCGTGTCCAGTCTTCAGTTTAAGTTCTTTTTTTTTTTTCCACAATATCTTTATTGAACCTTTTTTTTTTAACAAACATGATACAAACAATCAAACACTAACACTAAAGTACTACAAAAAAAAAATGCACTAAAAACACCAACAACCACCAACAAAATCAAGTCTTCAACAATGCTCCTCTGTTTAGTCTAGACAAACCCGCGACCTCTCAGTCAACTAACACAGTTCGAGCATGGGAGACACAGCACGATCGCGCTGAGCTAAAGGTCCGACCGGTAGCTCAGCGCTACCATCTGGGGCTCACAGCACCACTTTGTAACTGAGGTCATCAGCGCAGTTCGCCCTACACAGGACACGAACCCGCGACCTCACAGTTAACTGGTCAGAGACACACACAGCACGATCGTGCTGAGCTAAAGGTCCGACCGGTAGCTCAGCGCTACCGATACTGTATGAGGCTTTGGGAGGGAGGTTTACTAACGTTCTACGCCGAACAGTACTAGTTGGCATCCGTTACACTCTCCCCCTTAAACCTCACTCCCCAATACATAAGTATACATATTATGTTCACCAGTTTGGAATTTACAAGGTCCACACACATCATTCACCTTCTTCTTCAAGAGTTATGTTTAAATTTTTTACATAATCAATAAAAGGTCTCCATATATTCTCAAACACAATTTCCTTTGATTTCAGTATATATGTTATTCTTTCTAATGGAAGGTTTGTTAACATCTGTCTTAACCACTGAGTCACATCTGGTCTATGAGTCTTTTTCCATAATAGTGCAATACATTTTTTGGCATTAAGCAAACTGAGGTCTATGAATGTTCTTTCACTTTTATTAAAATTATGCTTTTCTGGGTACAGACCCAACAAAAACAGTTTAGGATTCAATATGATTTGTTTTGAGATTATTTTTTCAATTGTTACCCTCACCTCTTCCCAAAACATTCTTATTAATCTACATTCCCATAAACAATGAAATAGGGTTCCTTTACTTTCCATGCATTTTGTGCATGTATCTGGTATATTTTTGTTATATCTATTTAACTCCTCCGGTGTAACATACATCCGCATTAACCATTTGAAATGTATCAATTTAAGGCGTGCATTTATTGATTTGGTTTGAGCTTCTGTACAAGCCAATTCCCATTGTTCCTCTGAAATTTCAATTTGCAGATCTTCTTTCCAGTAGTTTAATCTTTTCAGTGAATTTTCACTTGAAGATAGTGTCAATGAGTTATAAAACTCTGAAATAATACCCTTTCTTTTACTATCTTTCATCATCATTTTTTCCAAGGATGAATAAATAGGTCGAGTGAGAGCTTTATTTTGATTTGATCGAATAAAGTTTCTAAGTTGAAGATATTTAAAAAAATGTGTTCTATTGAGATTAAATTTGATCCTCAGCTCTTCAAAAGACATTATGTTATCTGCACATGGCAAATATAAATCCTGAATCTTTTGTATCCCTTTTAAATTCCATACTTTAAATACAGCGTCCGCTCTCCCTGGTTTAAAATATTGATTACCCCATATTGGACTAAATTGTGACAATAACTGTGGTTCTTTTAAATAGTTTTTAGCTTCACACCATATTTTGATCATATGCTTTACAAATGGATTTTTAACTTGTTTTTGTAATTTTTTTGCCGAATCTGAGTATATGAATATGGGAAGAGGTAAAGGTAAATTGTATGATTCCATTTCAGTCCAGTGAGGGAGATCATTTGATGAAAAATAATATGTCATAGACCTCAGTTGTGCCGACCAATAATACAACATAAAATTTGGACATTTCAGACCTCCACGATCAAATGGTAAATATAATAAAGACAAACGTAATCTAGCCCTCCTGTTGTTCCATATAAATTCCACTAACTTTTTTTTTTATTCTTGAGAATAGATCTAAAGGTGGTGATAAGGGAATGTATTGAAATAAATAAAGTATTTTAGGTAAAATATTACTTTTAAGTATATTGATTCTCCCGATCATCGACATTGGTAGTGACATCCATCTCTGAGTTAACTCATTGATATCTGACATTAAGGCTTCATAGTTGACACTGGCGACTGATTCTAGCTTAGGCACAATTTGGATTCCTAAATATTTAAACTGATTTACAACATTGAATTGATTTACCTCAGGGGCTGGGTAATTTCTCTGGGTCTCATTTAGCATTAATATTGAAGATTTAGTTTTATTTATTTTATATCCTGATATTTCCCCAAAATTCTTTATTAAATTCAACAAGGTTGGAATTGATTTTTTTAGATTCAACATAAACAAAATTATGTCATCGGCGTACAGGGAGATTTTATGTTCTGTTGGTCCAACTTTAATTCCATATATTTGTGAATGTAAACGTATCGCTATCGCTAAAGGTTCAATTGCCATAGTAAACAGTAAAGGGCTGCACGGTGGCGCAGTGGTTTAGCACTGTGGCAGCACAGTTTTACCCTTGGCCGGGGGATCGCGGGGATCATGAGATCGTGGGTTCGATTCCAGCCCCCGACCAACAGTGAGCTGTGTGGAGTTTGCATGTTCTCCCCGTGTTGCGTGGGTTTACTCCGGGATTTCTCCGGTTTCCTCCCGCACGCCAAAAACATGTAGGTTTAGGGCGCTCGCGCACGCAGCGACCGGCAGCCGGTGGCTTGTCACCAGACTGCAAACCAAATCTACCTACGGGTACAAATAAGTAACAAAAAAAAAAAAAAAAAAAAAAAAAAAAGGTGAAAGTGGACAGCCTTGTCGACATCCTCTATTGATTTTTATTGGTTTTGAAATATTGTTATTTGTTAGGATTTCTGCTGTAGCATTATTGTATATTATTTGAACCCATTTTATGAAATTATTTCCAAGTCCAAACCTTTGTAGGACTTCAAAAAGAAAGGGCCATTCAACTCTATCAAAGGCCTTTTCGGCGTCCAGTGATAGGAGAGCTGTATCCGGTGCTTCTTTATTAAAATAAATAATATTAAATAGTCTTCTTACATTATGGAAGCCTTGTCTACCCTTTATAAAGCCATTCTGATCTCGATTAATAATATTTGGTAAAATTTCTTGTATTCGTCTTGCTAAAATTTTACAGATTATCTTAAGGTCGGCGTTTAATAGGCTTATTGGTCTCATATTTTCACATTTATTAGAGGGCTTACCTGGTTTTGGCAGCAGTATAATTAAGGCATTATTTATGTATGATGGTAAATTATTATTTTGAAATGCTTCTAAAACCATTTCCAAAAAAGGTTTTATTAATTTATTCTTAAATTTTTTATAAAGGTCAACTGGAAGACCATCTGGTCCTGCACTTTTTCCTGATTTCATATTATCAATGGCTAGCCCAACTTCTTCTTGACTAATTTTAGACTCCAATATCTCCCTGTTTTCATTTGGAATACACGGTATAGATAGTTCGTTCAAAAACCCATTTAGTTTTGTTAAATCAGGTTCATTTTTGGTATCATATAATTTTTCATAGTAATCTCTAAAGGCTCTATTAATTTCTAAAGGATCTATAACTACCTGTCCGTTACTTATAATACTGGTAATTGGTGTTTTAATTTCTAATTGTTTAATCTGCCATGCTAATAATTTTCCTGATTTTTCACCTTGTTCATAAAAAGATTGTTTCAATCTTAGAAGACTCGAGGCAGCTCTATTCGCTGATTTTTTGTCGTATTCAGCTCTCAAAATCAGTAATTCATTCTCCAACCTTGGGTCACTTCCTGCATACACTTTTTCCTGAAGACTTTTTATTTTATGTTCCAATTTAGCTCTCTCCTCTCGAGTCTTCTTAGATTTTGATCCTGTATAACTAATAATATGTCCCCTAATAAAAGCTTTGAAAGCCTCCCACTTTACACATGCTGATGTTTGTGTAGTATTGATGTCAAAGAACTCGTCTATCTGTTTTTCTATATACTTGACAAATTCCTCATCCTGAAGCCGTTTATGCTGAAATTGCCATCTACCTGATTCCTTTGTCAATTTTTTATCTACATATATTAGACAACAGGGTGCATGATCAGAGATCACGATGTTATCATAAAAGCAGTTTTGAATCTTGGACCTTAATTCTGTGGAAATCAAAAAATAATCAATACGTGAGAATGTCTTGTAGGTACTGGAATAACAAGAATAGGCTTTAACTTGTGGTTTCATTTCTCTCCATATATCTAACAATCTCAATTCTTTCATAAAATGATTAATAGTCATCCTACATCCAATGTGCGTACAATCCAGTCCTGTTGATCTATCCACACCTGGATTCAATGTACAATTAAAATCCCCTGCTATTATATGTTGCCCTGTAAGTGATGATAAGATGAGAAATAAATTAGCAAAGAACTTCTGATCATCTATATTGGGACCATATAAGTTCACAAGATTTATATTTTCTTATAGCAAAGAACCTTGAATGATTACATATCTTCCAAATTTGTCTCCAATTACATTTTTCACTTGAAAAGGAACTGATTTATGTATGAGAGTCATAACTCCCCTGGCTCGGGATGAAAATGAAGAGGTGAATACACTTCCCTGCCATCTACTCCTAATTCTTTTAACATCCTCCTCTATCAGATGAGTTTCTTGTAAAAACACAATTCTTGAACCCATGTCCTTTATTTTATTCATAACTTGTTTAAGTTTTTTTAAATTTTGTAGACCTCTGCAATTCCATGAAGTTAAATTAAGATTAACACTTTGGTCCATGATCAATAGAGAGTTTGGGATTACCTTGCAGTGTAAACATGCTCATACAGAGAAGCAAAAACATGAGTGGTTGAACATTCATCCTACAAACTACACACAAACAAATTTCCCCTTCCCACACTTGTGGCAAACCCCCCAAAATCAAAAGAAAAATTCTGTCTCCCGATATAGCCATCGACCGTTCCACACCCACGGGGAACAGCCTAAGCCACTCCTTCTTCATCCTCCCAATCACCCTAACTCTACTGCTTTTAATGACGTAACATTAACTCTCCTCTGTAGTTTTCCAACTTAACTCCAAAATTTTTAACAACTTTGTACATCATAGTTTTTTTTGTTTGTTTTGTTTTTGTTTTGTTTTTTTAATATATAATACAATCTATATTTTGTAAACTTACTATTTACTTCAAGTCAGTCAGATGCCTGTGCAAATGCTTAATTATTCTACCTTATATTTTGTTCATGCTTAGCTCCCACCAGTCTCTTCTTCTTCTTTGATCTTCTTGATGAACTCCTGCGCCTCCTCTGGGGTCTTGAAGATGTGGGTTCTGCCCTCATACGTGGTCAGCAGTCTCGCAGGATAGATTACACCATGACGAATCCCAAGGTTGCGCAGCTCCTTACGTATGGGATCAAACTGCTTCCTCAATTGCTGGATTCCTGTGGCCAAATCTGGGTAGAACTGCACCTGCTGGTCCTGGTGTTTAATCTCTCCTTTAGCTCGTGCAGCGTTGAAGATCTTCATCCTGTCTCTGTTGCTAAGAAACTTCATAATTAAGGTCCTCGGCGGTCCCTTATCTCTCCGTCGGCCAATACGATGTGCATTTTCCAGAACCACTGCTGATTGCAACTCCTCGCTGCCCAGCACCTCCGGAATCCACTTTTCCAGAAAGGAACATACGTCCCGACCTTCTGATTGCTCTGGAAGACCCACCAGCCTCAAGTTATTCTGTCTCGACCGAGATTCCAAATCCAAAATATTATTTTCCAGAGATTTATTTTTTTTTTCCAAAGTGCGCACCTTTAATTGAAGACGGGTGACGTCATCTTCAGCACTAGCGAGACGGAGCTCCATCTGCGCCGTTCGTTCTACACAGTCACCCAATTCCTTTCTTATTCCTTCCAACGCTGTCATAATCCCATCAAATCTAGAGGAAAAGTCCGCTCTCATTGAACTCATGGCAGCCATCAGCGCATCTGCGCCATTCCCCGCAGACATCGCACCGTTGCCAGCCTCCTCCGCCATATATGGAGTTTTATTTGCTGCGTCACAGACCTGAAAGTCCGTTAATTTGGACTGTTTCGGCGGCTCGCTTTTTCCTTTACCTGGTTTTCCAGCCTTAGGCTTCGCCGACATATCCTCGCCCAAACGCTGGGATACGTTCTGTCCCAAATGAGAGAGTTATTTGCCGATTTTTTTTCTCCAGGAGCAGAGCAGAGTGAGACACGTCCGTCTTACGTGGCAGCCATAACCGGAAGTCGTCTTCAGTTTAAGTTTAGTCTTTTTCTGTTTGTTTGTTTATTTTGTCTGCCACATTTGGTTCCTGTGTAGTTATGAGTTGTCTGTATTTTTAGTCTTGTCTTTATTGTCCTGTCTAGTTATTGTGTCATTTTGTACTTACAGTATTAGTTACATCTGGGGGTTGTGTTGTCTTACTTTAGTATTATTTTTTAGTTTCTGGGTTTGTGCTTTTACTTTGACAGTGCTGTGCAGCTTCCAGATGTCAAACTTTGTTTCGCGGGCTGCACAGCTGTTACTGATTATGTTCCATTTCTATTCATGTATCCACACCTGTCACTCATTTGTCAGATGGTCATGTCACTACTTAAGGGCACGACAATGTTCCATGTTGTCGTATCCTACTGCTTCATTCCTCAGATGTTCCCAGCTAGACACTGAGTGTTGTTATGGTTGCTGTAGAGGAGAACGGGAGACCTCCAACCAGGTAATTTATTCCTTTTCCAAATTCCCTCAGCAGTGAGCTCCATTTCTCTTCGGGTGTGCTCCGGTTTAAGTTGTCTCTCTTTCCCAGCGTCCCGAGCACCTCAGCCAACATTTTTCCCAGGCTGTTCTCTCCCCTCCTAGTCGTGAGTCCTGTTCTCTTCCGGTGCCTTTATCTCATTATATGTAAGTTAGTGTTTTGTGTAGTGTTCGTCTTTATTTTAATAAATGTGCAAAACCACAGCAAGCGTTTGGTGTCCTTCCATAGCCCTTGAAGAAGGTAGTTTATGACAGAGGTGAACCTTCCCAGGAGTGGCCGGCCAACCAAAATTACCCCAAGAGTGCAGCGACAACTCATCCAAGAGGTCACAAAAGACCCCACAACAACATCCAAAGAAGTGTAGGCCTCACTTGCCTCATTTAAGATCAGTGTTCATGATTCCACCATAAGAAAGAGGTAAAAATGGCCTGCATGGCAGAGTTGCAAGACAAAAACCACTGCTGAGCAAAAAGAACATAAAGACTTGTCTCAGTTTTGCCAGAAAACATCTTGATGAGCCCCAAGACTTTTGGGAAAATACTCTGTGGATTGATGAGACAGAAGTTGAATTTTTTGGAAGGTGTGTGTCCCAATAAATCTGGCGTAAAAGTAACACAGCATTTCAGTAAAGGAACATCATACCAACAGTAAATTATGATTGTGGTAGTGTGATGGTTTGGGCTTGTTTTGCTGCTTCAAGACCTGGAAGACTTGCTGTGGTAAATGAAACCATGAATTCTGCTTTCTACCAAAAAAATCTGAAGAAGAATGCCCAGCTATCTGTTTGTGACTTTGTACCTCGACAGTAAGCCCTGGTTCTCGACAACGGAATACGGGCATAAATCCTTGACAATAAAAGTTCCAATAGATGTTGTAGTTCACTTTGCCCTTTTCAAGTTTTGTAGAAGTTTTCAAAGATTCAAAGATTTTATTTGTCAATACTCCTATACATACAGGACATACAGGAGAATTGAAATGGCATTTCTCTCTCTTCAGTGGTGTGCACAATATTTAAAGGAATAAGGCTGGAAAAACAACAGTAGTCTATGTTCAGTAATGCTACCTGTAGTGCAAATGGCGACAAAAGATGGACCCAGACATAGTGTAAACAAAGATAAACGATAAAACCCAGCAACCCTAAATACAGAAAAAGGTACAGCAGTAATACTTGTAGTTGCAAGTTCAGTGCAATAGTGTAGGTGCAGACAGTGACAACTAGGACTGCACATGATCAATATTGCAATAACAGACAGCAGCAGGTAAGGCATTTGTGCAAGTGGTTGCAGTAAGGTGCAGAGACATACAGCAGCAGATGTATTACTGTTGGTGTGCCAAGTCTTTCTGTGCAAGCAGAGGAAGTGGACAGAGTTCAGGGTCTTGATGGCCTGATGAACAAAGCTGTTTAGCAGTCTTGTGGAGTGGGCCCGGAGGCTCCGGTACCTTTATCCTGAGGGCAGGGGGCTGAAGAGGGAGTGTGAGGTGTCACCTGCAATGTTGATGGCTCTGCAGGTGAGGTAGATGTCCGAGAGGGGGGGGGGGCAGTGGGGCACCGATGATCTTCCTGGCTACTTTCACTGTGCGTTGCAGTGTCTTCCGGCAGGAGGCGGTGCAGCTTCCATACCACACCGTGATGCAGATGGTAAGGATGCTCTCAGTGGTGCCCCGGTTGAATGAGCACATGATGGGGGGGTGGGGCTCCTGCTCTCTTCAGTTTGTGGGGGAAATGGAGGTGAGTTTGAGCTTTCTTGGGCAGGGATGTGGTGTTGTTGGACCAGGAGAGGTCCTCAGAGATGAACAGCCCCAGGAACTTGGTGCTGCTCACCCTCTCCACAGCTGCTCCATCGATGAACAGAGGGGGATGCTGTGTGTGTCCCCTCCTGAAGTCGATCACAATCTCCTTGGTTTTTTCCATGTTCAGGAAGAGATTATCTTTACACCACTGGACCAGTTGGCTCACCTCATTTCTGCAGTTGGCCTCCTCATTTTTGGTGATGAGGTCCACCACTGTTGTGTTGCCTATAAACTTGATGGGGTTGGTGCTGTAGGCTGGTACACAGTCATGGGTCAGCAGGGCGAAGAACAGTGAGCTGAGCACGCACCCTTGTGGGGCTGCTCAGTGTGATAATCTTGGAGGTGTTGCTGCCAACCCGTACATTCTGTGGCCTCCCTGTGAGAAAGTCCAGCACCCAGTTACAGAGAGAGGTTTTGAGTTCCAAGTATCTAAGTTTTTGTATTAGGTGCTGGGGGATGATTGTGTTGAAGGCTGAACTGAAGTTCAAGAACAGCACTCGCATGTAGGAGTTCTTTGAGTCCAGGTGAGTGATGGCTGGATGGAGAGCAGCAGCGATGGCATCCTCTGTGGATCTGTTTGACCTGTATGCAAACTGAGATTGGTTATGGGAGGGAAGGGGGGTGGACTTGATGTTCTGCATGACCAGCTGCTCGAAGCACTTCATTATGATGGAGGTCAATGCTATGGGCCGGTAATCATTGTAACTTGATGGGATTGACATTGTTTGTTCAAAGGTTGTCTTGTGGGCAGCGGTAACCAAAACAGTTTTTTTTTTTCTCTAGCCACCAGATGCAAACGTGTGATATGGTTTTGCATGTTTGTCATGTTTCCAAAATATTTTAGTTTAATTTGACAGAGTTTACATATGGTGTGGGTCTTGTCCAAGTCTTTTTCCCTTCAACTTCCTTTCAAAAGCGTTATATAAGTACTGGTCCCTTATCCTTATCCAGACAGACAGACAAACCCCAGTAAAAACATTACCTCCCTGGCGGAGGTAATAATAATATTTAATAATTGGAATCTTGACATTTGTGCATTGATTCAGAATTGTTCACGTCTGTATCGAGATGTATCAGAAAAAATTAGTTCTCCCACCCCTAGGATCCACAAGGGTTTAAATGCTGGAGTTCATTGTGTGTGCCAATTTGTTTATTTTCAGAACATCATTCAGTACTTTGTATGTTTTAACATTGCCATCCTGAGTAATAGATCCCTGACTTTGTTCCAGATTCTGCCACTTAGCTTGTCTCTCACAGCCGTGTGTCTATTCCTGTGTCCACTGTGTCACTCTGTCACTTAGAGACACCTATACTCATGCACACTCACACAAATACACACATAAACTCTGATTTTGTTTCCAGGGAGTCAGTCACGCACATACAAAGATATAAAAGCACTATTTGACGGTGCATCTGACACCCTTCTCATCAACTGCACACAAAAACACAGTCAATGTTGCTTTTGTTTTCCCTAGCTGACCTCTTGAAGAAAATAGCTCATTCTAGGTTGTAGTGTATTTACAGATGGGATATAGACAGAAATATAGCAACCATAATAAATTGTATGCCCGTAGGCCTCTACTCTGAAGTTGGAAGAGGTTCTTTCAGATTTAACTGCAGGTACAGCTCTGGGTTTTAAAGGTTAATGGTTTAAAGGTTAAAAAGGCAGTTCACTTAGACTGGGAGACATCACCCTTGCTAAAGAGCTAACCTGCTCTTTATAGCACATTCCTTTGTCCAATATCTCCACTATCCCTCCTCTGCACATGTCCAAACCATCTCAGCCTTGCCTCTGTCTTCAAACCTCTCAACCTGAGCTGTTCCTCTGATATACTTATTTCTAATCCTGTCCCTCCTAGTCACTCCCAATGAGAATCTTAGCATCTTCAACTCTGCCATCTCGAGCTCTGCCTCCTGTCTTTTTTCCAGTGCCACCTTCTCCAAACCATACATCATAGCAGGTCTTTCTAACTTCTTGTAAATCTTCTTTTTCACTCTAGCTGCTATCCTTTTGTCAAGTCACCCCTGATTTCTCATATCCAACCACTCCTCCCTGCCTGCATTCTCTTCTTCACCTCTCTTGCACATTTTCCATTGCTTGGGATGGTTGACCCCAGGTATTTATACTCATCTAGCATGGTGGGAAGACAGTGCTGCATTTAATCCAACTTTGATGTTTTGTAATTTTGATAATAAAGTTTTATGTTTATTAGAGGTGCAAATTGTTCTTTCTACACCTTCTACTTTCCTTCTATTGTTCCTTCTACACCTTTTAGGTGCAAATTGTTCTTTCTACACCTTCAAATTCTTTCTACACCTTTCACTCTGTATATATATCACGGACGCACGGATCGCCCCGGGGGTCTCCCGGGTCGGCGGACGGAGCCACGGTTTACAGCGGGGAGGAGCTAGTGCTAGCTAGCACTTGGCCGCCGCCTGGTGCTAATGGGAAACTTGACATACCGGGAGCTGTAGCGAAAACGACGCGGGTGCCGGGCTGGAGTTTAGGCGGCGTGAAAGAAATATAAGACAGAATAATAAAGAGTGATGGCAAGAACCAAGCAGACCGCCCGTAAAATCTACTGGAGGAAGAAGCCCCCCAGGAGACAGCTAGCCACCAGGGCTGCTCGGAGAGGCGCTCTGGCCACCGGTAGAGTGAAGAGGCCTCGCCGTCACAGGCCCGTGCTCTGAGAGAGATCTGTCGCTACCAGAAATCCACGGAGCTGCTCATCCGTAAGCTGCCCGTCCAGCGCCTGGTGAGGGAGATCGCTCAGGACTTCAAGACCATCCTGCGTTTCCTGAGCTTCGCCGTCATGGCTCTGCAGGAGACCAGCGAGGCCCACCTGGTGGTCTCTTCTTCGCTAAGGGGGTCACCATCATGCCCAAAGACTTCCAGCTGGCCCGCCGCATCCGCGGAGAGAGAGCTTAGACTTTCTGCTGCACATTCACCAGCCATAATGCTCTGCACTGTGTGTCTATATATATACATTTATAGTAATATGGACATATGTTTACTAGATGTTGTTTTTTTTCTTGCCTTCTGATTGTTGCTCTGAGTGTTGCTATCCCTATGCTGTTGCAATCCTGGAATTTCCCCATTGTGGGACTAATAAAGGCTTATCTTATCTTAAATTGTGACAGATGACGCAAATAGCGATACTCGGGTCGTGATGCATTATTATATTACATTTCCATATAGTATTGCGATACCATATATTCCCCCCCTCCTCCATTCAACATCAAATTGTGTCTCCAAAGTACAACTGTTTCATATAAGTTTTCACTCTTTTCAACTCACTGCTGCAGCGTTTGTTTGGGTGGCTAGGGTCTCTCAGTCTTCGAAGGGATAGTGTGCTGTTGTGTGGTCCTTTCTGCTGCACTCAGGGATTTCTTGGCTTTGGGCTTTACTTCTCAGTGCAGTTTTGGGACCGGTGTGGCAGCAGGATGGGTCCCCATTCCTGGCCTCCACCGTCTCAAGTTCCAGGGGCCTTCGATTTCCACAGTGACACAGGTCTCTGCACACGGGGAAGGCAGTGGACTGTATTGTTTACTTGGCTCACTCTGAGTTTGGAGGTAGCTTTGTTGTGCGATGCACAAAATTGGTTGATTTTTACTGGGTGCTATTTTGACTTGACTGTCGCTGGGGTCAGCGCCACTCATGCTGGAGTATTTTAGCTTGGCTGTCATCTGGAAATGCTGCTGTGGCTATGGGGGGAGGTGGGGGATGAAAAGTTCATAGGCTGAAAAGTTCATAATAGTCAAATTTGACCAAATGTGGTTTATTTTTCAACATAGTCTCCTCTTCGGTCCACACACTAGATCCATGGGTCTCTCTCCACAGTACAGGCATTGTGGACTGATAGATAGGCATAGGTACAAGTTACCGCTGGATGTTGGGACACCGAAACTATATTCATATTTAACTATATTCACTTTTGTTTATTAATCCGCTCATATAACCCCCTGGAGGTGTACGCTGGGCGGGGAATCAAGTGCACGCCGGATCCAATCTCGCGCACTCCACTGCTCTCTCTGTGTGGCTTTGTCTTCACAGAGTGTTATTGGACAGGGAAATGGAAATGGACTGCGCTGCTTACTCTCCATAAGGCATTCACTGTGGAGTGTCGTCGGACGGGGAAACTGTATTCTTAAATGCAGTTATAGTGTCCACCAGCAGAGGGACTGCTAATCAAAACCTAGGTGATGCTCCCTGAGAGTGGTCGAGCAAGAGAGCGAGTGAGGGAGCAGTGTGCACTGGAGTCCAGAGTAAAGTCAGCATTAACAAACTGCAAGCAGCAGTAAATGTACATCGTAGACTGCTTTTAAACAAGAGTGATGGGCAGGTGAAGCCTCACTGAAGGTCTGAGGCTTTCCTTCTAATTGTGCTGAAAACGATTTAGAGCTTCGAGGCTCCATTCTAAGAACAGTGACATCTGGTGGCCATCCTGCATGTACTTACATACTGTTATTATTGTTACCTTTGTTCTGAGCTACTGTTATTATGATTGGCTCTACTATAATTTAAAAATGTCACATTTCCCAGCTTTACTTTTTTTTTTTAAATTCACCTTTCCATAATGTTGGTGTCCAAAACTCAGAACACAATATTATAAAAATAGTGATCCACCAATAGCAAAAGGATTTCATGGGATTCCATTGACGATTCTGCAGGGTAACTGATTAAGATCGGAATGACTGAAGGGAGCGAGTAGATATTAGCCACTTAACATCTCAGCAGATGTCTAAAATGTTCATTGGTGCAGCAAGAGTGTGACAATCTCCTGAAGTGCTGCTCCTTTAAGACATGCTCCCCACCTCCTTGCCACTAATTAGAACCAAGCCTTTACAAGCTGAAGGTAATGACAAAATGGTGGCCAAAGGAACAGAGGTGGCAAGTCTATCTGTGATCTCCATTAAGTGCCATGCCTATCCTTGGCATTTTCTTAAAGTACTTTGGGTTTAGAACAAGTCCCGATGCCTCCATAGAACTGGATTTACAAAAGTGCCAAGGATTTATTCATCTGCTGCCAGCTGCTTGGTTCTCCAGGGAGGCAAATGAGGGTAGTACCCTCCACTAAGCGTGGATTCACACTACAATGTCTGGACCAACATTTACTTAAGTTTTGGCAAATGTCTGGCTCTGTTGGTGAAAGTTAATGATTGCTGGTGTTTGTTGGCAAACGCTGGCGAAAGTTGGGTTCTTTGAAATTTTTCAGCTGAAAATTTGCTGACGTTTGGAAATACATGTTGGTGGAAGTTGTGCTCAGTTTGTAAAAGTTCCTGAGCGCTGGGCTAAGTTATCCAGAGTTTACCTAAGTTGGCCTAAGTTAAAGCTGGGTTCACACTGTAGTGTTTGGGCCGACTTTTACAGACATTTTGAAAAATCAGAGAAATTAGTCCAAATGTCGGTGAAATTATGTTAGTGAGCAGTCTTTTTGAATCCGATGCACACCAACTTTTACGAACTTTTACAGACTTTTGCTAGCGTTTGCCAGCATTGCATTCAGCGTTTGCAAACTTTATGCCAGCTTAGGCTAGCATATGTGTAGCTGTTGCCAACTTAGGTTAACTTAAGTAAATGAATACTCAGTGCAGGTCAGCTGACATCAGCATCAGGCGACGCTCATGTAAAGATCAGCGTTTGTGGAGGCTTTCTGCCATTCTGGACCTGTCTTTGGAGTGAACACATCTCCCTTGGGCATACGTTTCAGTATTTATTTTCATTTTCAAAAGATTCAAGATTCAAAGATTTTATCTGTCAATACTACTATACATACAGGACATACAGGAGAACTGAAGTGGTGTTTCTCTCTATTCAGCGGTGTGCACAGTATAAAGAAGAAAAAGAAATGAGGCTGGAAAAACAACAGCAGTCTATTTACAGTAATGCTACCCGTAGTGCAAATGGCGACAAAAGATAGACCTAGATCTCCCATAGTGCAAATAGAGATAAACGATTAACGATGATGAAACCCAGCAATCCTCTATACAGAAAAGCAGAGATGTAATGCCCCGTAGTTGCAAGTTCAATGCAGTAGTGTAGGTGCAGACAGTAACAGATAGGACTGCACATGATCAGTATTGCAATGACAGACAGGCAGCAGTAGGTATGGCATTTGTGCAAATGGTTGCGGTTAAAGTGCAGAGACATGCAGCAGCAAATGAATTATTGTTGCTGTGTTATATTCCTGTGTAGTTACTTCTGCATGCCCTTGTCTCTGTTCATTCATTCATCCATTCTTCTAAAAAAAAATACAATAATGCCTATATAGACTCCAACAATAAATCTGCAATTAAAATGTGAATGTGGATGGAATAAAAGAAATATTTAGTGTATCATCATAAAAATGAAATGACGGGTGATTATATTTTGACTGTTACAACTCTCTCCATTAAAATAACAAAATCCCATTAAATGTCATTTACTTTTTTACACCACATCAGCGCTGTTTGATTCCACACAATGGAAGCTGAACCAATCAATCAGTCAATCAATCAAACTTTATTTGTATAGCACTTTTCAGTTCAATTCAATTCAACTTTATATAGCACCATTTCACAACAACAGTCATCTCATAGCACTTAAAACTGTAGGGGAAACCCCCACAATTGCAGAAAGACCCCAGCAATCAGGCAATCCCCTGTGAGCAAGCGCTTGGTGATGGTGGAGAGGAAAAACTCCCTTTTAACAGGAAGAAACCCCCAGCAGAACAAGGCTCAGGGAGGGGCAGTCATCTGCTGCGACTGGCTGGGGGGTGAGGGGAAAGAGAAGACGAAAAGAACAGACATGTAGAGAGCAAAGAGCACGATGGGGACTCAATCTATGGGAGAGAACAAACAGATGTTGATGACCAGCAAAAATATTTCATTGAGAGTGAAGAAAGGAGTGAAGCCCAGTGCATTATTGGAGGTCCTCCGGCTGTCTAAACCTATTAGCAGCATAATAAAGGGAGGGTTCAGAGATACATGATCCCTCCCTAATTATAGTCTATATCAAAAAGGAAGGTTTTAACCCTATTCTAAAAACAGAGATCGAGTCTGACTCCTGAATCCAGATTGGTAGCTGGTTCCACAGGAGAGGAGCTTGATAAGTGAAGGCTCTGCCTCCCATTGTACTTTTGGAGATTCTAGGTATTACAAGTAATCCAGCATTTTGAGAGCGTAGTGCTCTGTTAGGATAATAGGGTAGTATCAGTATCCTAGTAACCTAACCTAGCCCGCCGAGGGTCGCTTTCTTCGCCCGCCGAGGGTCGCTTTCTCCCCTCCCCCGTGTGGGGGAGGGGGGTAGCGTCCCGAGGCTCTGCCCGGCCCTCCGTCCCAGTCCCTCCGCCGGGAGGGAAGGAGGAGGGCCGGCCGGCGCAGCGCCCCGGCCGCCGCCAGCCCCCGTCCGAGCCGGCTCCGTCTCGGCGGTCCCTCCCGGGGGCTGACGGGTGCCCGTCGTGGAGCTGGCTGGGGGCCGGCGGTCCGGCGCGCCCGCCGCCGCGGAACTCCGACCTAAGCGCTGCGCGCGGCCTCGCCCCAGCCGTCGCGCCGCGTGCCTCCAGGTACCCAACTCTCCTCCCTCCTCCGGCGGGAGCACGGGGGGTTTAATGTCTCTAACCCTAACCCTAGCCTAACCCTAACCCTAGTATCCTGGAATTTCCCCGTTGTGGGACTAATAATAAAGGCTTATCTTATCAGATCTTTTAATTAAAAAGGGGCCTGATTATTCAGAGCTTTGTAAGTGAGAAGAAGGATTGTAAACTTAATTCTAAACTCTATGGGAAGCCAATGAAGGGAGGCCAGAACCAGAAAGATATGATCTCTCTTTCTAGTACCTGTTAAAACTCTTGCTGCAGCATTTTGGATCAGCTGAAGACTTTTTAAAGATGTTTTAGGACAGCCTGATAATAAAGAAGAGAAGGCAGTCTTAGAAACAAATTTAATATGTGAATTGAAAAATAGATCTTGATCAAAAATAATTCCAAGGTTCCTCACAGAACTCTTCAGAGAAAGAGTAACCACATCCAAACTAAGAGTTTGATTTGGAAAGGTATTTCTAAGGTTTTTTGGACCAACAAGAATGACTTCAGTCTTATCTGAATTTAATAGCAGGAAATTACAAGTCATCCAAACTTTGATTTCCTTAAGACAGGCTTCTAATTTGGCTAATTGACTACTATCATCTGGCTTCATTGACAGGTATAATTGTGTGTCATCTGCATAACAATGAAAATGTATACAGTGCTTTCTAATAATGTTGCCTAACGGAAACATATGTAAACTAAAAAGAATAGGGTCTAGCACAGATCCCTGTGGAACTCAATTACTGAGCTTTGAGTTGGAAGAAAACTCATTACTGACATGAACAAACTGGAATCTGAGATAAATAAGATCTAAACCACTGCAACGAAGTTCCATTAAGTCCAACATAGTGTTCTAATCTATCGAGTAGAATATTATGATCAATAGTATCAAACGCTGCACTAAGGTCTAAAAGAACAAGTACAGAAACAAGCCCATTATCAGATGCGATAAGGAGGTCATTAGTGACCTTCCTAAGGCTGTTTCAGTTCTATGATGGATTCTAAACCCAGATTGAAACTCTTCAAATAAACCATTTCCCTGCAAGTGGTCAAATAATTGTGTAGCAACAACTCTTTTTAAGATTTTTGAAATGAAAGGGAGATTAGAGATTGGTCTATAGTTAGCTAAAACTCCTGGATCCAACGTTGGCTTTTTGAGTAAAGGTTTAAGCAGTTTTAAAATCCTGCGGTACATGGCCTGATGTTAATGAAGAATTGATTATTTGAAGAATAGAGCTACCAATAGATGGGAAGACTTCTTTAAATAAACTGGTAGGAATAGGGTCTAAAAGACAAGTTGAAGGCTTGGATGAGGAAATTATTTGATCTAACTCTAAAAGGTCAATTGGAGTAAACTCATCCAAACTCATATCAATTGAAGGAGTTGTAGTAGTTACTGTATTTAAGTTAACGGTGGGAAGAAACTGACTGATTTTATCTTTGATAGATGAAATTTTATTATTGAAAAGTTCATAAAGTCCTGATTAGTAAGCTCAAAGGGAATGCTAGGATTGACAGAGTCCTGACTCTTTGTCAACCTGGCTACAGTGCTGAAAAGAAACCTGGAATTATTCTTGTTCTCTTCTATTAATGCAGGATAATAGCTTGTTCTAGCTTTTCTAAGAGATCTTTTATAAATTAAAAGATGATTTCTCCAAGCTAAATAGATTTCATCTAAATTAGTGGAGCACCATTTTCTTTTTATTTGACAAGCCTTCTGTTTTAAGCTATGAGTTTCTATGTTGAACCAAGGATTTAGAAATCTCTGATTCGACTTTTTCTTTTTTAAAGGGGCCACCAAGTCTAGAGTCTAATGCAGAGAAGCTGTAACACTATCTACCATGCTATCAATTACAGAAGGAGCAAGCTCTCCATAGCTTATCTCCGTTGTGTTGACACATGGCATAGAGGAGACAATGTGCATAAATTTGGAAACAACATCGTCTGAGAGGCATCTACTGTAGTACTGTTTTTCTTTAGGAGCCAAATAGTCGGAAATAGTAAAATCAGAGGTTAAAAGACAATGGTCTGACAGTACAGGGTTATGAGGAGACATTACCAGATTTTCTATTTCTATGCCATATGTCAAAACAAGGTCTAACGTGTGGTCAAGATAATGGGTAGAATCTCCTACTTTCTGAGAAGACCCCATTGAGTCTAATACTGAATTAAATGCCATATAAATACTTGCATACTTGCATTGAGACATTCAGAGATAAATTAGTCGAGCTGTACAATAATAATACTAGTAAGAAAATGGTAGCAATTTGTGGAGATTTCATTATTGACTTACTGAATCCTCATCAACAAAATGTAGTTAGAGTTCATGAACTCTATGTACAGCATGAGTCTATATCCCACAATAACACATCCCAGTAGAATCACAGTTCACTCTGCTACACTTATTGACAACCTGTTTGTCAATGTTTTCGATAAGAAAATAGAAAGTGGATTATTGATAAATGATATAAGTGACCACTTGCCAACCTTTGCACTTATCCATGGCCACACGGGGCCCAACGCAGAAAAAACTTCAAAATCGTTCAGACACAAATCACCAAATGCAATCAGTTCTCTTAAAGAGGACTTGCTGAAGCAAGACTGGACAGAAGTCTATGTATCAGATGTAAATGAAGCCTATGACACATTTATAAACATTGTAACCACTCTTTATGAAAAAAACTGCCCATTAGTAATAAAAAAGCTTAAACACAAATTTGCTAATAAGCCATGGTTAACCAAAGGACTACAAAAGGCGTGTAAAAAGAAAAATTTATTATATAAAGCTTTCCTAAAGAAAAGAACAAAAGAAGCAGAGCAGCGGTATAAAACATACAAAAATAAGTTAACATATATAATAAGATGTAGTAAAAGAGACTATTACAGTAAAGAACTGGAGAAAAACAGAGACAATATTAAAAATACATGGACAATACTCAACAGTATCCTTGGAAATAAAAGCAGAAATACAAGCTACCCAACTAATATTCCAAAAAATAATAAAACGACTCAGAGTGTGAATATAGCTTCACCTGCAGATGAATTTAATAATTTTTTTGTTAACATTGGACCTAAACTGGCCCGAGAAATACCCACTACAGTGCCAACAGGTGATACAATATGCAATAACACTGCTGTAAAAGACTCCATCTTCATAAAGAACACAGACGAAAGAGAGGTCATTGAAATTGTTAAATCGTTCAAAAGTAAAACATCTACTGACTGTGATGGTATCGACATGCTACTAGTCAAAACTGTTATCGAATGCATAGTAAAACCACTGACGTATATCTGCAACCTGTCTCTCCAATCAGGTATATTTCCCAATGCAATGAAAATAGCTAAAGTAATTCCGATATACAAGACGGGCGACAGAGGGGAACTCTCAAACTATAGACCAATTTCACTATTACCGCAATTTTCCAAGATACTTGAAAAAATATTCTATGAGAGAATTGACAACTTCATACTGAAGAATGATTTATTATGTGAGCAGCAATATGGGTTCAGACACAAGAGGACAACTGCATATGCCCTAATGGAATTTACAGAAAAAATATCAACAGCCATTGAAAATAAAGAGTATTCAGTTGGAGTATTCCTAGATCTTAAAAAAGCATTTGATACAGTAGATCATAATTTATTATTAAAGAAACTACAAAATTCTGGTATTAGAGGGGTAGCACTGTCCTGGTTAAGAAGTTACGTAAAGAATAGATATCAGTATGTATGTGTTAGCAACAAAAACTCAGAGTTGCTGAAGGTCACCTGTGGAGTCCCACAGGGTTCAGTTTTGGGACCATTATTATTCAATATGTATATAAACGATATATGTAAAGTCTCAGAAAAAATGGACTTAATATTGTTTGCCGATGACACTAATCTGCTATGCAGTGGAAACAATTTGGAACAACTTCTGGATACACTCGGGAAGGAATTAGGAAAGCTTAAACTGTGGTTTGATTCAAACAACTTAACGCTCAATTTAAGTAAGACAAAATTTATAGTCTTTAACAACCATCACAACAATCCAGTACCCAAACTCAGTGTAAATGGTGTAGAGATTGAAAGGGTATCTGAAACTAAATTCCTTGGAGTAATAATTGATAACAAACTGTGTTGGAAGTCACATATTAATTATATCAAAGGTAAAGTTTCCAAATCAATTGCAATATTACACAGAGTGAAATATTTGCTGAATCAACCCACACTATACACCTTGTATCATTCATTAATACTCCCATACATGACATATTGTAATGAAGTATGGGGAAATACATACAAAACAAACATATATCCACTCTTTATGCTTCAAAAGAGAGCTATTAGAATAATAGACAAAGCAGCTTACAGGGAACCAACAAACCCACTTTTTCTTAAACAAAAAACTCTCAAGTTGAAAGATCTGGTTGACTTTAAAACCGCAATAATAATGTTCAAAGTGAAGAATTTATCACTGCCTGCAAATATCCAAAAGTTGTTCCAAACAAGGGAGAAACGATATCACTTCAGAGGAACATGTATATTTCAAAAGCCTACAGTGAGAACAACCACCAAGCAACACTGTATTTCAGTGCAAGGAGTCAGATTATGGAACGATTATGGACCTGAATTAAAATCATGTACAACGCTTGGACAATTTAAACAAAAACTAAAGGAAGAAATACTCCAAACATATTTACAAGACGACATGTAAACTCACATAAGGATTGACATATCCAGCCTGTGTTGTATTGTAGCTTAGTTTTTTGTTGTTTTTTTTTCTCTCTGTGACATTCTGTCTTAGATTTGTCTTGAATAGTAACCGCTTAGCTTAGCTTAGTTTTCTTTTTTTTTTTTTTTCTCTCAGTCACACTTTGTTTTAGCTTTGTTCTAAATTGTAATCACTCTTGTCTTGTTTACTCTTTTTTCTTTGAATTCTTGGATGGAATATGGGTGGGCAATATAAGCTGCGGCTTCAGCCATCACCCATTTTGGATAACTCACGTGGAATTGTTTAGTAGAAGGAGTCTTTGTCTAATTTGACCTTGTTCTTATATTATACAGTTTCTTTTAACCTGTACTGTATTATCTGAAATAAATTCATTCATTCATTCATTCATTCATATTAAGACAATCACTATCTACATCTACATGTATATTAAAGTCCCCTACTATATCTGATTTCAGCACTAAATCAGCTAAGAATTCAGCAAATTCGGATAAAAACTGAGTGGGCTGATGGAGGACGATAAACTATCAATCCATCCATCCATCCATCCATCTTCTACCGCTTTTCCGGAGGTCCGGGTCGCGTAGGCAGCAGTTCAAGCAGAGAAGCCCAGACTTCCCTCTCCCCAGCCACCTGCTCCAGCTCTTCAGAGAGGATACCAAGGCGTTCCCAGACCAGCTGGGAGACATAGTCTCTCCACCGAGTCCTGGGTCTGCCCCGGGGTCTCCTCCCAGTGGTACGTGCCTGAAACACCTCAAGTGGGAGGCGTCAAGGAGGCATCCTAATCAGATGCCCATACCACCTCAATTGACTCCTTTTAATGTGGAGGAGCAGCGGTTCTACTCTGAGCCTCTCCCGGATGACTGAGCACCTCACCCTATATCTGAGGGTGAGTCCAGCAATCCTACGGAGAAAGCTCATTTCAGCCGCTTGTATCCACGATCTTGTTCTTTCGGTCATTACCCAAAGCTCGTGAGAGTAGAAACGTAGATTGACTGGTAAATCAACAGCTTTGCCTTAGAACTCAGCTCCCGCTTCACCACAACAGACCAGTACAATGTCCGCATCACTGCAGATGCTGCTCCAATCCGTCAGTCAATCTCTCGCTCCATTTTCCCCTCACTCGTGAACAAGACCCCAAGATACTTAAACTCTTCCACTTGGGGCAGGAGCCTGTCCCCAACCCAGAGAGGACAATCCACCTTTTTCCAGCTGAGGACCATGGACTCGGACTTGGAGGTGCTGATTCTCATCCCAGCTGCTTCACACTCAGCGGCAAACCGTCCCAGCAAGAGCTGCAGGTCATTGCTGGATGAAGCCAACAGGACAACATCATCTGCAAACAACAGAGATGAAATCCTGTGGTCACCAAGCATGACACCCTCCATTCCCTGGCTGCGCCTAGAAATCCTGTCCATAAAAATTATGAACAGGATCGGTGACAAAGGGCAGCCCTGGCGGAGTCCAACTCTCACTGGGAATGAGTCTGACCGAGTGTTGGCAATACGAACCAAACTCTCACAACGGTCGTACAGCGACCGAATAGCTGGTAACAACAAGCCCGATACCCCATTCTCCCGAAGCACCCCCCACAAAAAAACACAAGGGACGCGGTCAAATGCCTTCTCCAAGTCCACAAAACACATGTAAATTGGTTGGGCAAACTCCCACAAACCCTCAAGAATTCTTGAGAGGGTAAAGAGCTGGTCCGATGTGCCACAGCCAGGACGAAAACCACATTGCTCCTCCTGAATCCGAGGTTCGACCAACGGCCGGACTCTCCTCTCCAGTACCTTGGCAGAATCAGAATAAGTTTATTGCCAAGCACATTTACAAGTAAATAACAGGTAAATATACGAGGAATTTGACTTGACACTGAAAACGTCATAAATGACATTCTCAATGACGCGGCGAGCCGTGGAGGCGCCTGTCAGCAGGAGGGGAACAGTAGGCAGAGGGGGAGGATGGACACAGTAGGAGAGAGAAAAAAGCATTGTTTATCAGAATAAAGTTCATATATGACCGATATTATGATTACAAGAAAAAAACTCTCAATGCACAATTAGCAAACAATAGAATCCACACAATGACACAAAGAGAGCAGTGAGTGAATATCTTCAATCAGTATAAGTGAGTTGGGTGCATTGTGTAGTGTAGATGTGACAGTTGTTAGTGAGCAGCAGAGGGCGCCTCCTGGTAGTGGATAGATGTTGTAATCATGTGACTTATAAACAAGTCCAGAGTCTGTCTCTCTTGCTTGCAGAAGGCACATGGGCACTGTCCTTGAGGGTCCAAATCCGCTGATACAACAACTGATTGTCGATTGTTTGGGTTAAGAGCCGGTCCTCCCACTTATCTCAATCAGGAGGAATGTAAACATGGGGCACCAAACAAGGTCAAATCAAATCAGCACAGTGCACTCAGAGAATAGAATTTGTCCTCACCCGTGCAAATTCTGTGCTATCATATATGCAGGCTTAAACTGTTTTTCCATGGAAAGCACAGGGCTCCAGATGTATTCCTCCACTGAATCACTGTCATTCAGTTCACCGTTTGCCGCTACTCGTGCCTTCCCCAACTGGTCGAATTTGATGAAGGAGCTTGCCGGGTCCGCTTTGATCAGCTCTCTCACCTTCCTTCAATTTCTGATGCATCAGGGAGCTTCACAGCCAAAAATAGAAGTCCTGAGATCATAACCAATAATGTTTCCACAAATTCCAATGTCCATGAGTCTCCTCGCAGGTTCCAATTCTTGGGCTCCCCCTTGGCCCGATTCTTGTTGAAAAATGGTGACAATAGCACATTTAAGCCGCTTCCAAATCCATAATTTCCGATTAGATTAAGATTCAGCAGAAGAAGAGCGACTAGACACAGACAAAAACGCAACATTGCAAAGCTGGGAATAGGTCAGGAAGGCAGGATAGGGAGCTGGGAAGAAAAGCGTCTGCTCTCTTTGGAGGGCGGAAGTGAAGGCATAGACCTTCCCAGGGAGGCTGAGGAGTGTGATCCCTCTAAAGTTGGAGCACACCCTCCGGTCCCCTTTTTTGAAGAGAGGAACCACCACCCTGGTTTGCCATGCCAAAGGCACTGCCCCTGACCTCCACGCAATGTTGCAGAAACGTGTCAACCATGACAGCCCAACAATATCCAGGGCCTTGAGGTACTCAGGGCGAATCTCGTCTACCCCCGAGGCCCGGCCACCAAGGAGATTTTTAACCACCTTGGCGACCTCAGCCCCTGTGATAGGTGAGTCATCCTCCTCGTCCCCAAACCCTGCTTCCTCTGTGGAAGGTGTATCAGTGGGATTGAGGAGATCCTCGAAGTATTCCTTCCACCGCCCGACGATATCCCCAGTCGAAGTCAACAGTGTCCCATCTGCACCATACACAGTGGGGACAGGGAGCTGCTTTCCCCTCCTGAGCCACCGGACAGTTTGCCAGAATTTCTTCGAGGCCGACCAAAAGTCTTGTTCTATGGCCTCACCGAACTCCTCCCATACCCAGGTTTTTGCTTCAGCAACTACCCGAGCTGCACTCCGCTTGGCCTGCCGGTACACCTCAGCTGCTTCGGGAGTCCCACAAGCCAACCAAGCTTGATAGGACTCCTTCTTCAGCTTAATGGCCCCCCTCACCACTGGTGTCCACCACTTGGTTCGGGGGTTGCCACCATGAGATGCACCGACCACCTTGTGGCCGCAGCTACCACCGGGTTTATACCCATGGGATCTGGCCGGGCTCAGCCCGAAGGAGTTACATGGGTCCGCCCTCCAGTGGGCTCACCACCTGCAGGAGGGATCATGGGGGTCCGGTGCTATGTGGATTAGGTGGCGGTCAAAGGCGGAGACCTTGGCGGATGATAAACTATGGCAAATAGAATTGGTTTTAGCCTAAAATTGCTGAAATGCCCAATACTGAGGACCATGCCCTCAAAGGAATTATAAAGTGTTTTTTGCTTTACATTAACTAGTAATTTGGAATGGTACTAGTTTTTAAACATTAGATGCTGCACAGAGTGCTTTACATAGATAAAAACAGTAGACACATTTAATTACATATTTTTCACAATACATCCCCACCCCTTCCAACTCTCCCATAAGATACCCCCCCCCCCACACACACACACACACATCACCCCCTACTTCTCTTACACACATATAAAATAAAAGAGATACTGCTCAGCACCGATCCTGGAGAATGATTATGCACGGAGCAGAAAATTAAGAACAGTAAATTTCTCAATGAGATTTTTTTCTTCTGGGCTGTCACATTTTTGGGAGATTATATATTTTTTCATTTTTTTAATTCCCCCTTCTCTCCTTTTTTCTTTCCTCCATGCATATCTGAAGTGTTTCGGTCTAAAAACCTTTGCTTCCACTGGAATGTTTGCCAATGGAGCTTAACTTAGGCTGACTTGGGTGAACTCTGCATAACTTAGCCCAGCGCTCAGGAACTTTTACAAACTGAACACATCTTTCACCAATGTTTATTTCCAAATGTCGTCAAATTTTCAGCATGCTGAAAATTTTCAAGGAATACAACTTTCGCCAATGTTTTCCAACAAACACTAACTATCATTAACTTTTATCAACTTTTGCCAACAGAGCCAGATGTCTGCCAAAACGTCAGTGAAAATTTGTCCAAGCATTGTAGTGTGAATCCACCCAAAAAAGCAGGTCCAGGATGGCAGGAAGCCTCCACAAACACTGATCTTTATATGAACATCGCCTGACGCTGATGTCAGCTGACCTGCATTGAGTATTCCTTGGCTTAAGTTAATCTAAGTTGGTAACAGCTACACATACACTAGCCTAAGTTGGCAAAAGTTTGCCAACACTGAATGCAACGCTGGGAAATGCTAGCAAAAGTTTGTAAAAGTTCATAAAAGTTGGTGTGTGCTGGATCAAAAAAAAAAACCTGCTCACAAATGTAATTTCACCAACGTGTAGTGTAATAATTATAATATGTTGCATAGTTTATTGTGATTTATTGTTGGTACAAGTATTAATGTAAATATGCACGTGAGTAGGAATGAAGATTTTGTTTCATTACCAACACATACAAGCTTGTGGGGCACCAGTCCAAAAGAATGGACAATTTTATTAATAATTCTGTATTTGTACCAATAATGAATCAGTCTCAAAAACCTGAGTTCTTGTCTGCTTTTAATCAAGAAGATGGACATGAAATCCAACAATAACTCCCACATGTCTTTTTAATAGTTTAATGAGAAATTTCAGGATAGATGAACACATTCAGATGACTTTAAGACAGTGAATTCAACATATAGCATGAGCACATTAGACTGTTAATGGATTACTGAGCATAAAGTGTATTATCAAACATTTGTGGAACCAAAGAAAACCATAGCTTAAATTGGCACTGTAATGGAAAATGAGAAACCATAAAATAGCATTGATTGAGAAAAATGGACGCAATTTTATGAAGAAAATGATGATTAAACTATTTTATTAAAAGGAAAATTTGTGTTACTTTGAAAAGGAATGGAGATTAATGAAAAGATAAATGCATTTGAAGTTCTGAAAGGAGTTCGAAGATGTTAGGTTTATAGAGCTGTTAGAAAAAATATTAAAATATCCTTGATGAGGGTAGTCAATAAGCCAGACAGATCTTCAGATATGGGTAGATTTAATTCATTGGCCAACGGAGATTGATATACAGTAGAAGCAGTCTCAGAGCTTCACCGTTCACACACCAATCTGCCCCTTTCATGAACACAGTCCTTTTAAGTGAGACGTTAGCAAAGAGAAACTGTAGCACATGTTCCTGGCAGTTTGCTCAGTGTCTTTGGTCACAGTGGGGTGTTTCATCACACATCCTCAGGCACCGTCCTGTCTCTTCCTATGTCTCTTCCTACAGTGGGGCAAAAAAGTATTTAGTCAGCCACCAATTGTGCAAGTTCTCCACTTAAAAGATGAGAGAGGTCTCCAATTTTCATCATAGGTATACCTCAACTATGAGAGACAAAATGAGAAAAAAAAATCCAGAAAATCATATTGAAGGATTTTTAATGAATTAATTGGTAAATTCCTCGGTAAAATAAGTATTTGGTCACCTACAAACAAGCAAGATTTCTGGCTCTCACAGACATGTAACTTCTTCTTTAAGAGGCTCCTCTGTCCTCCACTCGTTACCTGTATTAATGGCACCTGTTTGAACTCATCAGTATAAAAGACACCTGTCCACAACCTCAAACAGTCAGACTCCAAACTCCACTATGGCCAAGACCAAAGAGCTGTCAAAGGACACCAGAAACAAAATTGTAGACCTGCACCAGGCTGGGAAGACTGAATCTGCAATAGGTAAGCAGTTTGGTGTGAAGAAATCAACAGTGGGAGCAATTATTAGAAAATGGAAGACATACAAGACCACTGATAATCTCCCGTGATCTGGGGCTCCACGCAAGATCTCACCCCGTAGGGTCAAAATGATCACAAGAACGGTGAGCAAAAATCCCAGAACCACACGGGGGGACCTAGTGAATGACCTGCAGAGAGCTGGGACCAAAGTAACAAAGGCTACCATCAGAAACACACTACGCCGCCAGGGACTCAAATCCTGCAGTGCCAGACGTGTCCCCCTGCTTAAGCCAGTACACGTCCAGGCCCGTCTGAAGTTTGCTAGAGAGCATTTGGATGATCCAGAAGAGGACTGGTAGAATGTCATATGGTCAGATGAAACCAAAATAGAACTTTTTGGTAAAAACTCAACTTGTCGTGTTTGGAGGAGAAAGAACACCATACCTACTGTGAAGCATGGGGATTGAAACATAATGCTTTGGGGCTGTTTTTCTGCAAAGGGACCAGGACGACTGATCCGTGTAAAGGAAAGAATGAATGGGGCCATGTGTTGTGAGATTTTGAGTGAAAACCTCCTTCCATCAGCAAGGGCATTGAAGATGAAACGTGGCTGGATCTTTCAGCATGACAATGATCCCAAACACACTGCCCGGGCAACGAAGGAGTGGCTTCGTCAGAAGCATTTCAAGGTCCTGGAGTGGCCTAGCCAGTCTCCAGATCTCAACCCCATAGAAAATCTTTGGAGGGAGTTGAAAGTCTGTGTTGCTCAGCAACAGCCCCAAAACATCACTGCTCTAGAGATCTGCATGGAGAAATGGGCCAAAATACCAGCAAGTGTGTGAAAACCTTGTGAAGACTTACAGAAAACGTTTGACCTCTGTCATTGCCAACAAAGGGTATATAACAAAGTATTGAGATGAACTTTTGTTATTGACCAAATACTTATTTTACCGAGGAATTTACCAATTAATTCATTAAAAATCCTTCATTGTGATTTTCTGGATTTTTTTTTCTCATTTTGTCTCTCATAGTTGAGGTATACCTATGATGAAAATTGGAGACCTCTCTCATCTTTTAAGTGGGAGAACTTGCACAATTGGTGGCTGACTAAATACTTTTTTGCCCCACTGTATCTCTGGGGGACATGCCACGCAGGAACCTTCACAGTATGAAGTCAGGCAGGAAAACAATGCTGCTGTATAAGACGTGTCACTCAGGAAACTCACGGCATCAACAAAGGCAGGCGCTAACAGATGCAGCTGTATTTACACTTTGCAACAAACGCAGTCACTTGAAGCTCTGAGACCCCAGGCCAATGTGAGATTAAACAATGATGTACAATGTAATGATCAAAATATATCACATATATAATGCCACAATTAGAGCATTAATATGGAATTATTATTCTTTCATTTCCCCCTTTGATGCTAGAAGCATCAGAGATGAACTGTTATGGCATCTAAAACCCCATCAGGCAGTCTCGCTAAGCTCCATTGCACTCATGCAACAGCATTTTTATGCAACAGACCCTAACTAGCTAGTGATGGGAAAAGTCAGCCATCGACCCTGTCTGCCCCGCAGGCACTGATTTAACGTTTCATCCCTTGAGGAGAATGGAACAATAAGGTCTTTTGATCAGTTAAAGGAAAACAATAAAAGAAATCAAAAAAGAAAAACAAATGAGATAAAAAGAAAATAAAATGAATAAAAATGGTAATATATGTGTCGATATATGTGTGTTAGCAGCTTAAATCTAGGAATGTTAGTATCTCATAAAAACAATAATGAAACAAATCAATGGAAAACAAAAGCAATAAAACTGCGTAAAATGAGAGTGTAACGATTAGTGATGTAATGACGATAAGTGTAATGTGAAAAGTGAACATGATATGAAAACCCAAAACAAAAAATAAAAACAATATTTCAAACTTCATAAGTGTGTTTGTAAATAGTACATTTCAACCTCACATCATGATCATGCACCTCCTCTCAGTTTTCTGCATATCAGTCATACTTTTACTCTGTACTTTGACTCATGAAGAGACATCTTGGGTTGGTACTGCTTTTTCATCATCCACATCATCCTTGCCGACTGCACCATGATACATCACCAAGTTTACATGAACAAGTCTCATCATCATGTTACGGATGCAAGGAAACACACAGGAAAAGACCAAAATTATCACTACAAAAATCGCTATCAAGTTCATGATGGGACCTCTCCATGAAGAGAATAACCAACTTATTCAATTCTGTGCATCAATAACATTGTTCTTGGCCGCAGCAGCCTGTTAGGCAGTGAGGCTGTGTATGGCCGAAGCAATAATCTGACCATCTGCATCATTTTCATGGATAAAAGTGCAGCAATAATCACCTACAATAGCACACACGTCCCCACGCGCGGCAGTTAATTGGTCTAGAACCATTCTATTTTGTGTCATCATAAGCCTCATAGCCGTCATTTCTTCCCTCATACCCGACCAAGCAGATAAGAAAAAATTCACAAATGACTGTAACCTATAATTAAGTGTTTCAATCCATAAAGTGTTCTTGCCCACTCCCACCCAAGGAAACAGTTAATGAAGAACCTTTACTCCTGTGCTCTTTATCTTAAATTGCTCTGGCACATCTGTGCCCCAAATGGCATCATGTGGTGCAAAGGTGGCATCCTTTGGTAAGAAAGCATCTCTCTTCGCCCTGCCCACCTGGCCTGTCGCCATAATGAGGGTGTGGTCAGTGGCAAGAACAGGGGCACAAATTCCTTCCCAATTCATGGGCAGGTGCGAATACACCCAATGACCACATAGCCACCAACCCCCTGTAACCATGTGTGTACCGAATGTGTAAGAGTTACAGATAGTGGCACTACAGAGCTTATGCAGGGTGACAGGTCCAGAATAACAGAGAAATTTCAGGGCACCACCTGCCCATTTTGTTGGTCACGGAGGCAGCAGTACAGGGACGAGATGCACTGTGCACCACTACACGCTTAGAAAGAGGCATCAATGACCTGTTAGTAACATCCTTCGCATGTATTTTAGTTCAATGGAATCCATGCAAAGGTTTTGAAAAGGATAAGTTGATGCTGGGAAGGTCAAATTACTTTTTGTCTTAAGTTTCCTTGAGCATTGTTTTCATCTTACAGAATTGAGTAAAAAATTGTTTCGTTTTTGTAGTGAATTTTAGATTGATTAGTAAATTATTTTTACAAATCATACATTATTAATTATTTTACTACATTTTACTAGTAATCATACATCATCTATCTATTTTTACTAAATTTATTTCTAATTACCCCCCTTTGTTACATGGGAAACCCCATATAGCACAGTGGAGGCCTGCTGAAACAGTCTGTGTCATGTGATAAGTTTTTTCTGTGGATTTCATTCTGCACAAGGAATGGTCAACTTATTATTTTTCTTCTTTAGAATTTGGATGTAGGCCACTCAGATGTCTGTCATACATACTGGGACAACATTGGTCTGTGGCCTACTTGTGTAGTGGAGATATTGGACTTATATAATGTTATATAGCCTTCGTGTGCAATCATATAGTCATTGTGTTTGGCTCGGCCGAAGACCCAACACCACGAGCACAGTACCTTAGCACATTGAAATTCTACAACACATCTCCTGTCACATGTGGGAAATGTGATGCTCTCATACCGTTGTCAAGTGGGAAACTGTATTGCAATGTCCTGAAACTGTAATGTCACTTCAGGTAAGCACTGCATTGTCCAGCCTTTGTGGTATCAAGTGCTCAGTTTCACTTCTTATGCGTACTGCTGGAACTCTAACCCAGTGTCCTTAAAACAAACATTAAATCTCACAATGGTCTGCTTGGTGGGTTAAATCCGACACTTACCCAAGCTCCCAGCCGCCCCGAACTGATAGCCCATTAGGCTCTGTGGAAAAAAAGTCTTCTCTTCTCAGCTGTGCACCGCTGAATTTCGGCTGGAGCCGCTGGGGACAGGAATAAGATCTTTGGGTCCCACGTTCAGTGTGCCAAATGTTAGAAAAAATATTAAAATATCCTTGATGAAGGCAGTCAATAAGCCAGACAGATCTTCAGATATGGGTAGATTTAATTCATTGGCCAATGGAGACTGATATAGCAGTGGTCTCAGAGCTTCGCCGTTCACACACCAATCTGCCCCTTTCATGAACACACAGTCCTTTTAAGCGAGATGATAACAAAGAGAAATGGTAGCACATGTTCCTAGCAGTTTGCTCAGTGTCTTTGGTCACAGTAGGGTGTTTCATCACACGTCCTCGGGCGCCGTCCTGTCTCTTCCTACTGTATGTCTCTTCCTATCTCCGGGGGACGTGCCACGCAGGAACCTTCACAGCATGAAGTCAGGCAGGAAAACAATGCTGCTGTATAAGACGTGTCATGCAGGAAACTCACGGCATCAACAAAGGCAGGCGCTAACAGATGCAGCTGTATTTACACTTTGTAACAAACGCAGTCACTTGAAGCTCTGAGACCCCAGGCCAATATGAGATTAAACAATGATGTACAATATAATGATCAAAATACAGTGATCCCTCACTTATCGCGGTTAATGGGTTCCAGAACCGACCGCGAAAAGTGAAAAACCGCGAAGTAGCGTCACCCCTAATGACGTCATCCATAAATAATACGTACGTTCATTCTCTCACTCTCTCTCTCTCATATGATACGTCTGTGTGTGTGTACGTGTACATACATACGTAGATGTAAATAAAGTGTACATAAATATGTTTTTAGAACTCTTTTATTCTTATAACAAGATACGTAACTCAAGATGAAAATGATTTACTGCACAGGTTAATGAGAGCTTTACTGCTCCTCAGGTGACGCCTCATCGTCAGGTGCTAGAGACGCAGGATCATCGAGGGCAGCTTCCGATAGAGCTGGAGAAGCTGCAGGAGGCGGCGTAGTGGCTCGACGGGAAGACTATTTCGCACAAAATGGCACAAGAGAACAGCAAAAAGTTCCACGCGGCGAGACTAAAAGTAACACGAGCGATAAAGAGCAATGAATGCGGTCTTCCTTCCCTTCATGGGCGCTCGGCAGGGAGAGGAGGTGGGTGAAACATCTCGGCCAATCAGCTTGCGGGGTGAAACGTCTCGGCCAATCAGCTTGCGAGATTTCTGAGCCGAGCCAACACGAGAACAGCGAACAGAGAGGTGGATTTTGAGTTGTGCGGCTCTCTGTGTTGATACCTGATGGTCTAATGTAGTCTCCCTGCCTTCTGCTAGCGCCCGCCCATTATTTCTCAATTTTGAATTTTTGATGAATATTTTTGAAAAATCCGCAATGCACTGAGGGCGCGAAAGGTGAAGCGCGAAGTAGCGAGGGATCACTGTATATCGCATATAAATCCCACAATTAGAGCATTAATATGGAATTATTCTTTCAAGAACCTATACCAGGAATATTCTGAAGACTTAAATTTAATTTGGACAACAGACCTTCAGCACAGCAGAGTCAGATTGTGTCCCCTGGTGGTAGCAGGCCTCAAGGTACCAGCTTTGGTCCAGATGGATGTGCGTGAATGCTGTTGAGAGGAAAGGGCAGGCAGGTTCTGCCTCAACTCGGCTCTGCTCCTGGGATCACAACCGTAGAAGCTGGATGCGCATCACGCTGGGCGATGTCTGTTTATGTACAGAAAAAGGAATTTGGCCAGGTTGTCATATTCCAGATAATATTTGTTTATCATTCAAAGTCCGATCGGAAAATCAAACTTGATAAATTAAAAACAAACAAATCACAAATCTGTTTCTTCCAATGTGTTGTGGTCAGAACAAAGTTGACTTAAGCTTGGTAAAAAATCAAACAAAATCTTCTTAGCACGGTAATTTAAGAAAAAAAGGAGTAAAATAGAAAAAAAGATGAATTTAAAAGAAAAAGTTTACATAAAACACGGCGCTCGTGCTCTGGGCCTGGCTTAGAAGGGGGGGTGGGGGGTGGCAGAAACTTCTTTTTCCCTCAACATTCAACTCCCAACTGGTAACGAAGGAAAGTTTTCCCCTTGTGAGGTGGGGCAGGATGGCTCAAGAAATTCTATGACAACTGAGCTTGACCAATTACATTCAAAGATCAGGATTGGATCTGCCGATTAGCGTAAACTTTTGATCAATTGCACTGAGTTTCTTTCTTTGAACCAAAGGGTTGTAAAGTTTCCATAAAGGAAATACATGGAGACTTGGAAGCCGATTGGTCAATTCACAGTTTTGAAATGTGAGCTTCCCACAGAGAAGAAGAGCAGATTTGATATGAGAAGTGAAATCCTCCTAAAACATACATGCCTATGAAAGCATAAATTCTTTAAAACTTTAGTGACAAAGATACTCTACTTTAACAATAAAGGAACAATGTGTCTACATTGTAAATGTAAAAATTGTAATTGTACAAATGGTTAGATAACACATCATTACAAAAATAATTTTTTTGTAAGTTGTCTGTGTTTTTTCAACTGATTTAAGACAATTTTGCACCGCTGAATCCGAAAATGACATCCGTTTCTCTTGATCAAGTCAGGTTATTTCTGTTGATTCCAGTTACATCAATAGCGCAGACGTAGCAGTCAGTGTCATGGTTTGTTGGCTCCCTCCAAACCATGAGAATTCCGAACTTCGGACACCTCTTCTTGCCCTTGGTCCACTGACGCAGATACTCAGTGCATGCCTTGCATACCATGTGTAGTGCCCAAGCTTTATCCTGGTCACCAAGTTTAATACCAAAATAAGCATGGTAAGCACACTTTATGAAACTTGTGACTGGATTCCTGTTAGGAACAATGGTGTATTTGCCGCAGATGTAGCAGAATATGTCGGGCTTATTTTTACAAAATTTTCTGGTCAAAGCCATTTAATTCACCTGTAAAATAAAAATACCAATTAGTCATAAATTGGCACATGCAAACTCTTCAGAGTTTGAGAAATTTCAAGAAATAAAAAAGAATTTTGCATCATATAAAGCGAAAATACCCATACATGTAAACAAAAACGTAAAAAACATGTGGCCATAGTTCAAAAAGTTGATCTGATTGAGTAAAACCAATGCCATTTTTGGATTCAGCACATCAAAATTGTCCTAAATCAGCTAAAAAAAAACTTAGACAATAAATTTGGTGTTGACCAGTGTAATTGAATCTGTTAAACACTTTGCTCATCCAGCGGGTTTTTTTTAAGACCTAAAAGAACACCATTTTATTTTTACACGAGATGGAATTTAGAATCCTAAATGAACATTAAGAGGTTACAGCTTTATGTACTTTATTGATCCCAAACTGGGAAATTACAGTGTAACAGCAGCATGACAGTAGACAACCAAAATGACAGAAACACACACAGCATAAAAGAAAAGGGACTACCCATGAAAAGTAAAACTGCCTAAATAACGTATACATCACAGATGAATAGATGGTGACACATGTAGATACATGAATTGTACTTGCTGTACAATGCAGGACTATCAGGCGCAGGGTGAAATGTGAAGTACCAGTTAGACTGTAAGGTGCAGTATGACAGTATAGTTATGACCAGAATTCAACATCGGAATGAGTTATTGTACAGTGAAATAGCATGTGGCAGGAAAGATTTCCTGTACCTAACCGTTCAGCAGCAAAGCTGTAGCAATCTGTTGGAGAAAGTGCTTTGCTGTCTGTCCAGTGTGTTGGAGGGGGTGGTCAGGATTGTCCATGATGGATACCAGTTTGTTTAGTGTTCTCCTCTCCACCACACAGTCTCAAAAGTGTCCGACCTGAGACCAATTACAGAGCCAGCCCTCTTCATAATCGTGTCAAGTCTAGTGTCACTGGCTCTGATTCTGCTACCCCAACAGACAGCAGCAAAGAAGATGGCGCTGGCGACAACGGCCTGGTTGAAAAGCTCTAGCATCCTGTTGCATACGTTGAAGGATCTCATCTTCCTCAGGAAAGAGTCTGCTCATCCCCTTCTTGTACGCAGCATCAGTGTTAGATTGCCAATCCATTGCTGATCATGGCACCCAGGTATTTGTAGTCCTCCACTGCCTCCATATCTTCCCCCTAGTCCGCAATGGCTGTGAAGGCGTCCTCTTCTTCCTGAAGTCAATCACCATCTCTCTGGTCTCTCTGACATTCAGCCTCAGGTGATTCTGCTCGGTCCTCTCCACAGATCTGTCTACCAGTGCCCTGTACTCCCCCTGGAGTGGGGGAGTACAGGGCACAGGGTCATACACCCAACAACAGCCAAGTCATCAGAGAATTTCTGCAGGTGGCATGACTTGGTGGTGTACTGAAAGTCGGTGGTGTATAAGGTGAAGAAAAAAGGAGAAAGCACAGTTCCCTGTGGAGCTCCTGTATCACTAACCACCACATCAGACAAGACACTGTCCAGCCGGACAAACTGTGGCCTGCCTGTCAAGTAGTCAGTAATCCAGGAGGTCACAGAGCTGTTGACCCCCATCACCTGCAGCTTCTTACCCAAAAGTAGTGGCTGGATGGTGTTAAAGGCACTGGAGAAATAAAAGAATTTGATTCTCGCAATGTCTCCTCCACCATCCAGGTGCAGATGGGCTCTGTCATGGTTGGCCCTCACGGGCAGATGCACAGACTCACTCGCGGGGTGAAGTTGAAGCATAATTTAATGAAGAGAACTGTAGCATGACAGAGACAATGATACTCATGACCAGAGGTAATGACAGGTAGATAATGACAGGAAAATGATGATAGTGACGCTGAGGGAATAACGACGATGGTAACGACAAATAACGATGAGGACCCAACAAGGGAATGAGGGGGTGAAACCCAATAAATAGGAATTTACACAATCAGAATAATGAGCAACAGCCTTGATCAATAATGACTGACATAGGGAGAAGCTGTGCTCAAACGGAAGTAAACAAGCACTGTCAAAATAAAAGTCCAATCAGAAACAAATGATTAACAGGAAAACCAAACATACAAAAGTAACTGTGATGGATAAAAATACTAATAATGACAATAATAATAATAACAATAACAATAATGAGACCAGGATGGAAATAAAGACCCAAAGAAGATAATAATGAAGACTGAATAATAAATACTGACAACAACAAAGTGCGGCCTGGTCTGACCCAGCCCAAACCATCACAGGCTCGTTGCAGCAGGTAGATGACTGCGTCTTCAACTCCTAATAATTTTTTTTTTTAGATTTAGTATACTTTATTAATCCCCAGAGGGGAAATTGAGGGTATCCACCACCTGGATGGATGAACAGCCACGCTACGGTGCTATCCCTTAACCATTCACACACACATTCACACCTAGGGCCACTTTAGAGTCTCCAATTAACCTAACCTGCATGTTTTTGGCATGTGGGAGGAAACCGGAGAAATCCCGGAGTAAACCCACGCAAACACGGGGAGAACATGCAAACTCCATACAGATCACTGTTGGTCGGGGGCTGGGATCGATCCCACGATCCTCGGGCCAAGGGTAGACTGTGCTGCCGCAGTGCTAACCACTGCGCCACCGTGCAGCCTAAATGGGGCTGATATGGAAACTGCAGAGGACCCAGCCAATAAACAGATATCATTTACATATAGATATCTGTGTTTGTTTTTAAACTGGACCTGTGAATCCATTTGGGGAAATGTCTTCAGTTGACCACAGAGGGTGGAGTTACAGAAATCAAAGGCTTTTATCAACATTTGAACAAAGGTATTACTCATGTTAATGTAGGACCTCAAATGTGTAGTGAGGTTTTGGCAGAATGTAAAGAGGAGAATAAAGAGAAGTTATCAGAATGAGCTGGTATGATCCTGCAGGATTTTATTACACAATGACCCCCTGAAAAAACACTACAATAACACAGAAATGTTACATTAGCCCATATTTTGGCCATATTACTTGGCCATGGGATACCTGGTTCGATCCCAGCTCCTGACCAACAGTGATCTGTGTGGAGTTTGCATGTTCTCCCCGTATC